>CM021102.1:522284372-522586561 GCA_007115665.2 Sequoiadendron giganteum
CATAATAAGTTGGACTATCATTTATTTTGATAAGTTTGTGTTGTACCATTTTGTGCATGATTACCTCTAAAGTATCTCCCAAAGGGGTGAATTTCCTTCCTGATTGGAAATCTTTCCTCTATGGATTTTTTCAATTGTTTTGCTCTTGATTTTGTGGAATTCCTTGATTCTGTGTTTGAGGTATATTTTGATATTACACATGAGGTACATTTTGATATTGCAATTGAGATACACCTTGGTGTTGCAAAACTCCTTGATACTATTGATATTGGAAGTGTTGTTGATGTGGATATTGAGGTGTTTGTGGAGTGATGTCCATTTATTGTGGATATGTAATGTTTCAACTTTACACATGGCATTGATGATACATCAAATTTCAATTTTGTTTAAGTTCCTCAAGATCTCTCTCCATTTTATTTAGGGTGATTTGATGTTTTGGACTTATTCCTTGATGGGGGTTTTAAACCCCTTGATGGTGTTTCCCTACTTGATGTTGTGACCCTTGATAAGAGTAATTTAGGTAATAGATCAACATATTTTGGGGATTTTTTGAAAATCAATGCCTTATCAAAGGGTCACTTGGTTTATATCCTCATGGGTCACTTCTGTCATTTGTGGTTTTTGTTGGTGGGCTATTGGTGGTGTTCTTGCTTGTTTGCATTTTCTTCCTATGTTGTGATCTCATGGTTGTTATAAACAACTTGGGTCCCTTGTGGGAGAGTGGTTTACTCTCTAGGTGAATCAAATTCTAAAGACCTAATGTTGTCCTATAGATTATGTAAGATACTAGAACTATTGGAAAATACCCAAATTCTGACAATAGTAGAAGGAATACAAATTTAGATTGTTCTTGGAAGCCTGTTTGTAGAAGTTATATACCAACCTAGTTCTGGTTTCATGAAGTTCCCAAAGGTGTTTCTTGAGAGCTTTTATACTAATATGCCTAAGACTGAAGTGATGACTTGTGGACTTTACCTTAGGGATCTTGACCTTGCATGAGATCATGAAGGGGATATTTATTGCCACACTGGTGGTGGTAATACTGGTCTCTCCGTTGCTATGTCAACTTTCTCTTCCTCTTTGTCTAGGATAATTGATGTGGTGAGAAACTGTCGGGGTGTTTTGTTCTTTTAAAAAATGAAGGTTCTCAAGCTACTTATGATGTCAATTTGGTCACCTTTGATATATGTGAGACTAGGTTGAAGGATCGATGCTACAAGATTTGGTTGTTGAACTGGGGCAGTTGGTCACCAGATGGTCATAAAGTTTGATGGTATTATGGGATGGTTGTTGTGAAGCTCAAGACCCTAGGGTCTAAGTGTTGCTTTGGAATGATACTACTTCTTGGAAATCAAAATTTTCAAGAACTAAGGTCTATATTCCACTTCCTTGTATAGAGGATATGTTGTAGGAAAGCTTACTTGTACTATCTATGAGGCCCAAGTAACTGTTGATATCATGGACGTATGAGTGGAGGAATGACCTTAATGGTTTGTTTGATTTTGATTTTAAATAGGTAGGATGACAATAATGGATGTGGGACTATCTGACCTTCTGGCTTTCCAATTGTTTTGGTTCGAACAATGATCTTATAAACAACTCTCTCTCAACGTTTTCTCCATGTTTGAAGTATGGAATGTGATGAAACAACACTTGGATTGACTCAAAAAGCATGGAATTATGTGACCTTTATGTCTATAACTTAGGTTGTGAAATCACAACACCCAATCCATAGTTCCCAAATGTTTACTTTGATTAATGTACCCTGAAATCAAAGCCAGAATGTTTGGAAACCTTTAAGGAAAGATCCTTTCAAAGGGGTGTAAGTATAAGGCTTTTTTCACAAGTATGCACTAAATGAAAGGGTTTTTGGTTCAACCATATCATTCAGTGTGTTTTGAATGTGTTCTTTTTCTTAAACCAATCATAGAATTTGATGTCAAATTGTTTTGAATGTAATGGGTCAAGTTTAATATAAACTAACAATTACAACCCTAAGGGGATAAACACCATTCTCTTAAGTAGGATTGCCTCATGCTCTGAAGAGATGATTTTACATGCAACTTATGGTGCGGGCTTGTAGTCAGACATGGCAAGTAACTTCTCAGAAGTAAATTTTGATGCACCACTTTCAGAGAATTTTTTTGGATAATAGGGTGGCCTCTAAAAAAATTTGGTTCATAGTGGTAACTGTGAATGCAGAAATCTAACACTCACTCGCTAGCCACTTAAGGCTCTTTAACCATTCCCGTTCCACTTAAGGCATGGGATTAGGTGCAATCTGTTGTCAGCACGACTTGAAGCTACTTTCTTAAAATTTCACAACCTATAATATAGCCCACCAGTAAACATGCTCCGAGACCTTGCAATGAGTTCTCCAGCACGGGATGTATCTCAAGGAAAGTCCCCTCTTTAAGGTAAACTTAAAAATAAAGTGCAATGCTCAAAAATGTTCTTTTGCTCACCCAAGATCGCTAAAAGGTGCGAGGGGAGAAGATAATCAATGAATGCATATGAACAATCCATAACAAAGTGATTCATTTTAAACACCTCGAGCAGTGTTATCCCCATCAATATGTGAATAACATAAACAAAATTTTCTTTTTACTTGCACCAATAGGAAGTATTCAAGATATCATTCAAAAATCGCAATGGTGCAATACAAAATAAATAAATTGTTCATTTTAAGCTCCAAATTTGGGTGTTTCTAAGAAAGCAGTCCTTGTCTCTTATTGGTCAACAAATAAAAATAGTGCATGCATCAACAAATGGAAATAGTTTTGCACTCTTTTTATGCACCAAATTTAAAGTTCCTAAGTTAAGAAACATGAAATTGGTTCATTTTTAGATCCCAAAATTGAAGTGTTTTTTTTTTTTGTTTTTGTTTTTTTCAAGAGCACCAAATTCAGATTCCTTAGTTAAGAAAATAGGAAATTGGTTCATTTTTAAAACACTAAATCAAAAGTGAGTTTTTTTTTGTTCATTTTAGAGCACCAAATTTAGATTCCTAAGTTAATTAAATGTAAATAAAAAACTGGGACTGATCATCTTCCCTACAACAAACATGTTAATGTTACTTGAATCCTGCCTCAAATCTTTCCATACCTGTTTACACATCCAAAAACAAATAAAATTTAGTGAAAACCCCATTACAATAGAGCAGGATCCATGCACTTTTCTGTCAAAACAACTTCTTAGAAAAAAAGATGCAAACGTGTAGAAAAATACAACTGCTCAGTTCTAGAAATAGATGCTCAAATCAAACAGCAAAAGCTAACACTGTCAAAAAATAAGCTCACGGGTTTTAAACAATAGCACTATTCCCATGACAATAGCGTATTTTTCTTGATAGACAATAGTGTAGTTTTTTTGATAGTCAAGCGTTCAGGTTTTCTGGGAAAGCGCATGAAAACACTATCAAATGTGTTTTCAAGACCTGCACTTCAAAAATGACTCAAATGAACATTAGAGGAGGGGACAACTGTCCCATCGAGCATGCCAGAATGTGTGAGGGGGAGAACGTTAGACCGAAAGATGGATCGAAACATGCTAATCTAATAATCTAAACTAAGATTAAACACATTAATCTAAGATCTAAACCTACACCTACGAAATGAAACTAAGTTATTCTAACATGCATAAATGAATCTATGATTACATTATTGAATGTACATGAATAACACAGTCTTACCATTCTGTAGTGGAGTGTATTCACTGATATTGGGTTGTTCTTATCACCACGAAGCCTCCAAAGTTCATGTGCAAAAGCTTGATGAGTGACTGTTTTGGTTGGTTGATCAAAGATAATCATGAAGCTCTATCAATGGTGTTCTTGACAGCACTTCGTTGCTCAATGTATGTTGATTCTTTGTCCTTATTTATGAGGAAAGGGGGTTTTCATATATAAAATGTGATTTGAAATAGATGATCAAGATTGTGTTGAAGAATATCCAAATTAATGGTTAGAGTGTGTTAAGAGGAATTAGACATGAGAAAATTGTGCAAAGTTGATTGCACAATTTGGGTGATTGAGAAATAGATTGGCTAGTCAAGATGTGATTGATTAGTTAACTGATTTAGATTGATCAGTCGGGATCTAGATGGATTAGTTAGGAATTTTATGGCTTAGTTAGGAATGTGATGGCTTAGCTAGGAATTGGGATTGATCAGTTAACAAAATAGATTGTTTAGTTAACAATTTGGATTGACCAGTTAACAAACTAGATTGCTCAGTCAACAATCATAATTTTCTTAATCAGAAAGTGGGTGAGGAATATGAATTAATTGCTTAATTAATTAATTCCTTTTTGGAGTTGAACGTGCAAATCAAGTTTGAGTTTTGCAAACAAAGTTGCATTAGTTTGATTTGATTTTTGACAATTGATTTGAATAGTTTGATTTAATTATTCAAATTTTGGAGGGAAAGTGTCGTAAATAAATTATTATTTAATAATTTAATCCACTTAGAGGAATAAGGTGATTTAGTGATGTAATTAAATAATTGACGTTATTTAATCAATCAAGATGAAATAAATTGGGATTCAGACTTTATTAAATAAATGTTATTTATTTAATTATTTGAAATGATGAAACATGAATTAATTAAATAATGTTGTTTTATTTAATCAATGGAGGAATTTAGGGTTTTTAGGAATTTATTAAATAAATTAATTTTATTTAGTTTTTTTGAAATGATGAAAAAGTGAATAAATTAAATAATGTTGTATTATTCAATTAATAGAGGAATTAGGGTTTTTGATGTGGTGTGGTGTGGGAACGTTGTGGTATGACTCTGAGATTTTTTGAGATATTACAGGATGATTTTGAGATGTTTCAAGGTGATATCGAGATGATTCGAGATGATCTGAGACATTATGGGATGATTCTAAGTTGTTTTAAGATGGTTCTGAGATGTTACAGGATGATTCTAAGATATTATGAGATGTTCTAAAACAATTTTGAGTCATTCTCAGATGTTATGGGATGATTTTGAGTCATTCTGAGATGTTACGGGATGATGTTTGAGGTTGTTCGATGTTGTTTGATGTTGTTCGATTATTTTTGATGTTATTCAATGCTATTTGATGTTGTTCAATGTTGTTCGATGTTGTTCAATGTTGTTTGATGTTGTTCAATTTTGTTCGAAGTTGTTCGATGCTATTCGATGTCGTTTGATATTGTTTGATGTTGTTTGATGCTATTCAATGATGAATTAATTAAATGATGTTAAATCACTTAATTAATAAATAAATACGAGTGCCAAAAATTCTAGTTCATGAGCTAGGACATTTTTAGGTGTCTACACAAAGTAAATAAAATGAATTATCTAAGTGAAATTTATTTGTAAGGTGTAATTATACACCAACAACTACCTTGAGCACAACTTAGGGAGAACGAAATGGATCTCAGCCAAACAAGTCATATGAGGTGCCTATGTATGATCTGAAGAACCCCAAGGTACAAAGAGAGTGTAATCACCCCAATAAAAGAGAAGGAGAAAGTGTTTATGACAAAACATCCTCCCAAGGAGAGGAAATATGGAGGACAAGAGAGCCACCCATATTTGGGAAAACATTTTTGGGTCAATCCACATAATTGGGAGTGTGTCATTTTAAATGATTGTATAAGATCATAAGAATCCTACGCCAACCTTGTTAATTATGCATCAATCCACAATGGGATTGGGGGTTTTCACTTTCAATTCTTTTAATAGCTTTGAATTATGTTCAATTATTTATATTAAACTCTTTTGAATGTTTCACAAATAAATTTTATTGAGTGTGGATTTTATTTGATCATGTTATCTTGTAGATTCTTAATGTTTTAGGATCTAATTTATTTAATTTAGTTCTTAATTGATCATTTAAGCTAACCATATGACATTTTGGCATGCCCGATGGGACCCACATCCTTGTTTTAAATATTTTTGTGAAGTTTTGTCAGCCTTGTAGGTTACAGAGGCAATGTGGTGCCTTTGTTTAAAGATTGACACCTTTGTATGTAAAGATCAATGACTTTGCTTAAAGATTGTACATTTGATTTTCTATGCTTTGTTTGCTTGTAGGCAACTGCTGAACATCATTCCATGAAGATTGACACCTTTGTAGAATCTAAAATCATTTGTTTGATGACAGTCTAATACCTTTTCCCTAAACCAACACCTTTGTTCTAATTTTCTTTATGTTTATTGACAAGACAACCTGAGGCCTTTGCATAAAGGTGGACACCTTTACAAAATTTTGCTACCTTTGTAGACAGACAGTGTGGTACCTTTTTTCTAAAGTTCGATGCCTTTGTCTAGTAAACAATGCTTTTTCTTGTTAAGGTTTGCAAACTAGTTTTGAATTCTTTACTTTGACTAACCTTTAACGATCTTTTGTTTTCTTGATTTTATCTAATAGTTTGTAGTATTGTTGCAATCAATGGAGGAAGATTGAAATCAAATCAAACCAATAATTTTTTTGTTGTTGGTTTTGATTAAATATAGGATTCACACTTTCATTTGGTGTATAAAATTGAATCTCATATTTGAATTTAGTGCATTAAAATTGAACAACACAACTTTTATATTTGATTTGGTGCTTACAATTGAACCAACAACGTGCACACTTAAAGTTGGGTTATAAAATTGAACCAACAACTTGCATATTTGAACTTAGTGTTTTTTAAATTGAACCACACATTTGAATCCTTAGTGCACTTAAAAAGAATTATATGGCATGTTTGGTAAGTGAATGTGTGTGTATGCTCTTTCCTTGTGCCTAGTGTGATCTTGGAAATTAGAAACACCATTCATTTGCAATCTATTTGTACACCTTGAGGTATAGTGTTACATATTCTCTCGTCTCGCGACTCCTAAGAATGATCTTGATGACCAAAAACAACATTTTTTCCATTTTTCCTAAGTAGGAGACTTGCTTGGGGGCCTTATCACTCCAAGTTTCAATCTTAAGCATATTTCTCGATGGGCTATATAAAAGGGGAGAACGAAATTTGTACCCCAAGGAGTGGCTCATGTCCTTCAAGCCAAGCCTCATAACCCTTGGTCTACCAAGACATTTATAAGTGATGAGAAGAGAAGAGACCCCTCTCAACTCAGTCATACCAAATGAGCTCTTTGTTCACAAAAAATCCTACTATGAACTTGTAAAATTTAGAATCCTAAGAGCCATTTGTAAAGTTTCAGCTTAAAGTGGTTCAATGTATAAGGATCAATACATGAATTTACTTGCTATGTACCAACCTTTGTTGAGGTGACAATAATCCCTTGATAGGATCTTTTCCTTTCAAGGTTACAGGTGTCAAGGTGGTACATGACCTTGGCATACTCTAGTTATCCACTCATTGGATAGTATTCTATTATGTAGGGCTACTCTAAGTTGATAATCCTGATCTACCAATAAATTAGGATGTGTATCTATGGTGTGTGTTTTTTGTAGATCTATCCATGATACCAATTAGCATGGTCTTCTTGAAGAAGAAACACAAAAATATTCCAAACATATAATTGAGTTAGTCCTACATGTTTTTTTGTTCTATCACTTTCCAAATCTTTTAAACATAAAATAGACTTCAAAAATTCAAACTCCTAGGTCAACTTACAAAAAAATCAATCTTTGGAATAGTGCAGTTTGCCTTTGTCTTGACAGTGTGATGCCTTTGTGCAAATTGGCACTTCTATTTTTATCAAAACAACACCTTTGTTTGCATCTTCGTACCTTTGCACATCTCGAAACCTTTATCTCAAGGTAGAACTATAATTTTTTATTGCGACACCTTTTATTGAATAGTGTTATGATTTTGTTGAACCTCGGTGCCTTTGTGAATACTTCGATGCCTTTGTAGAAAATAGTTTGATGCCTTTGACTGTCAACAAAAAACAAAAAACCTTAGATGTTTCCAAATTCCAAATGGTGACTAACAAACATCAAAAAACTTGATTCATGACAAATAGACTTGTAGTCATCCTAATCAATCAAAATGACAACAAAACTCCATATTTCCATCTCCATTTCACGTCACTATTACACTTTGAACTAGTCTAAATACCTTTTTCCATCATTGGACCAATTCAACCCCATCACAAACAACAAATCAATCCATCCAAAAATAAACAACCTAGAAATTGACAAAACTCACTTTTGGGTCAAAATCTCTATCATCATCTCCTAGTTTAGCTCTTGGAAAAACTATCTTCTTTCAAGTACTTAGTTGAATTAGTATAAAAACTTTACAATTTAAATTGCTTTGGAGTCATTAGTATACTCCCAAATTTTGTGAACCCCGTTATTATCCTCTTTTCGCTTGCACTCATCAGTCTATTATGAGAAAAATATCATCCTTAAACACATCTTACACAAGGGATTTGATCCAAAAACAAAATTTGTCCAAAGTTCAAGGTTTCACTCCATCCATTCATCCAAACATCGTCCAACATTGGTCCAAAATAGACTAAGGTGTCTTTACAAGTTTTATGGTCACAACAAGATCTAAATACTAGAAAAACATGGAGTTAAATTCTAGTGGTTCAAATGCTCCTACTACCACAAATGCTAGTGATCAACCCTATGGAAAGTCTAACAAAAATCCTAAATGGTATTAAGTTCCTTTACCAACAACAATGCAACTCAACCTTGTTGAAGTTGAAACAATTCATATAGAAGAAGATATTGAAAAACCCTTTGAATTCACTCCCAACCAAATATTAGATATGCAACAAGACCCATCTCTTGTTAAAGTGATATATGTTGTGATAATCCTAGATCCAAACTTATACATCTTAAGACATGCACAACAAGGTGCTAAATTTCCCACAAATTTTGATATCAATCAACTTAGGGAACAACCAAACGTGTCTAGTTTTGGAGAATGAAATCATCCACAAGGGAGTGATCCCTTAGTACATCATTTCATTGAACAAATACCTAAACCTTCTTCAATAAATTTACTAAGTCAACCCTTAATCACTTTACAAGGAGTGGATCAAACAAACTTCACAAATCAATGTAATAATCCACTATAGAACACAAAATCTAGGGACTCTAGCAATCTATGTTTGAACACTACAAACATACCACACACAAACATACCAAACATGAGCCTACCAAACATGAACATACCAAACACAAACGTATCAAATCTGAACATGTCAAATCCAAATTTTATGAACTATGTGAGCAATCCCTTAACCACATCTCCCTCACAAGCCATACATGTTCATCAACAAAAACCTAAAAAAATGTCATGCAACAATCACAACATCAAAAAACTATACAAAAAATTATCCCACAACAACAATCAATTCCATCCCCACAACAACAACAAAACATCGTTTATCAACAACTTCTTATACAACAATAATTGGTGGCCCAATACCAATTTATTGCAAAACAAAATCCTCAACATCCATCATACATCCATCATCAACAAAAAAACACTTAACAACAAAAAATCATCCCTCAAATTCAATTTGGTTCTCACAGTGCACCTCTCCAACATCAAGGCAATTACCAAATGGGTCCCCTACTTCAAAGCAATCCTCAATATCAAATGCATTTATATGGCACAAATGTTCCTCCATATCATGATCCAAATCTATACAACACACAAAATGAGCTACCAAACGTTCAACCTATGGATATATCCTCACAAATCCAAATTTTGACACAAAAAATCAGGATATACAAATGGGAAAGACAAAAAAATCAAACACTATTCAAGAATTGTGTCCATACCCAATCGACAAAAGCATCACAATGTTACCCTTTCCCCCACAGTTTGAAATGCCAATTTTTGAAAAATACAAAGGACATGGTAACCTTGAAGAGTACATAAGATAATTCTACATGGCTTGCATGGAGGTTTCCTATAACAATTCATATCTAATATGAATTTTTCCATGCAGCTTGGGTGGGAAAGCTATAGAATGGTTCTCACATTTACCACCTGACATTAAAACATTCCAATAAATCATCGATAAATTTGTGGCTCATTTATCCTACAATATTGATGCCGAAATCACCTTAGAATAATTATACACTCTCAAAAAAAAAGGAGAAGCCTTTGCCTCTTTCCTACAAAGATGGAGTCCACACAAGGCGAGCAAGTGTAAATGGTCAATACCCGATAAACAACAAGTAGATATTGTGGCAAGTAATCTAAACACATATCTCGCCTTCTAATTACAAATGAAATATGTATCAACTTTCAAAGAACTTATATCCAAAGGTCTAAACATTGAATTAACACTCATTGCCAAAGGATTAGTGCAAATTTATAACCAACCATTAGTTCTAATGACAAACCCCGTATATTAGCCAAAAATAAGAATGTGACTAATGATGGTGTGGTGGACGTAAAAGTTGTTATAAACACACATCTAAATCACACATGAAACATAATATCCAAAAAAATGTCTAAAATGCCAATCCTTCATGAGGACCACCACCAAGACCTAACAATGTTCCTTGATAAAAATTCACTCCCTTAGGGGAGCCCATTGAAACAATCCTAAATAAATTGGTCCAGTCAAAGCACATTGAACTTCATGAGTTTTTAAATTATCCTAAACCTGAAATAAAACCCTCATGGTATAATGACAAGAAATTTTTCCAATATCATAGAACAAAAGGGCACAAGACACATAATTGTGTTAAGCTAAAACATCTCATCCAAGACAGTATTGATCAAGGGGCGGGTGCAAAATGTTCGGGGGCCAAATTATGGCCAATGTTTTTAAAAAAATTGAAAGGCTATAATGCAAGTGCGTTATAACGCGCTCACATTATGGCTTGGTTTGACTGAGCCTAAGGCTCAGACACATCGAGCCTATAACATTGGCGTGTTATAACATGCTCGCATTATAATGTGAGCGCATTATAGCTTATTAAAACAAAAAAAAGGAAGCCATTTCATTTCATTTTCATTGTTGTATTTTCTTGCCTGAGGCCAACAAACCCTTCTATTGCGCACTCGTGTTTTGGAAGCATAAAAACTTGCAATTTATTCATTGAATCTATGCAATTTCATTGCCAGGATGCTGCCACATCAACAGGGAGGTCAAATAAGTAAGCATTGTTTGTTTTTTTTTGTGAATTTATTGTTAAATAGATAAATTTTGTTTTTTATATTCATTTCTTTAATTTGTAGGAGTTGATAATCAACCTCAAAATCCTCCTCCTTCTCATGAACAAGCACATGAACAAAATTCTCAACAACCACAACCACAAACTCCTCCAACAACTCCTCATCATCCTCTTAGTGCTCAACAAAATTTAATGGGGGAAATTGAAAACAACAAAAAATTGATAGAGGAGTTAATCGCGAGATCCTGTAAGTTCAACCATGGAAAGCACATTGTGAATTCACTTCAAGCCATGTTAACACATGTAGATGCAATCAACAAAAAATTAAGTTGTTGGGCAGATAGGAGGCAGGCGTGTAAGAAATTTTATGTAGATAAATTATCATATAAAGAAGTAAAAGATGAAAAAATTACAAAATATGATTTGTGCTCACTATTCACTGACCCATGCACAGATAAAACTATTGACCTTAATAGCAAGAGGCTTCCTATCCATTGGTTCCACCACCAAGGGATTAGGAACTATTTTTGGGATAGGTGGTGGAGGGTTTTTGAATATCCACCATGAAACAATAACGAGGTCCCCCAATATTTCTTGAGGAAACTCTACTATGAGTTCATCCTCAACAAAATCCCCAACTATTTTGATATGAGCAACTTTCAGGAGAGAGGTGGAGGGTCAACACAAGATAGACCAGTTGCATGTTAGGATCCTCAGTGGAAAGGGGGACAATCACTCGCTAGGCCAGCTCATGAGCACATCGTTATCCCTTCTTTCGTGAAGGAGAGTGCTGAGGTGGACACTTTGCAGTCTATCAGGTCTTTGACCCAGAGTATCATCCAATGTGCCAGTCTTACAATATAGTGCCATCCAAGGGAGAGTTTTAGGGGTAGGCTTCCACCCCATTCTTGTTAGGTTTGTAGGTTAGCTTGTACATATGACCCCACAAACACTCAGGAGGCTGGTGTGAAAGATAGGTTTGTAGTTGTGGAGTTAGCGATGGTATATGACATTTTGAATGAGGATTTTCAACGTTGATACTTAGGTAAATGTTAGCATGTTCAATGAATTTAATTTATTAAATTTCATTTTTGAAATGCAAGATTAACTAATTTAGTTTAATGATTGTAATAAAATTTCAGGGTCACAAAGTTGATACTAGATACACCAATGCTCCCCTTGTTTATTACACCACTGCATCTACCACTAAGGTATGTTACTAGTAAATAATTATAAATATTACATGTGAATAGAATTTTTATATGTACGGTATTCTAATATCTGATTTTGGATGTTGATTAGGCTAATATTAGAGATTTTGTAGGAACACCTGCCAGTGCCAGTGGAGTTGTACAAACATTCACGCAAGTAATAGAATAAAGAGTTTAACTAATGAGTTGTACTTAATAGATTTGTGTAGTTTGTATTCATATCATTTGATTACATTGCATTGAACATATTTCAAACTCAAAGCATTAATTCACATTGCACAAATAATAACTAGATGTTGATAGATGATAAAATTTCAATTATAATATAGTTGTTTAGAAAGTCAAAATAAGCAGTGATGCAATTACTTCACATAACATAAGTAATAACTAGGAGCAACTGCCAATTGCATTTTCTTGTCATGGAATTCAATGAGACCACTTGTTATTGAGGAATTTTTTCAAAGAATTCACTGCCTTGTCTATGCTATGGACGCTTAGAAAAAATCTATGAAAGAATAATAGTAAGCAATAGCATAGACAAGGCAATGAGTTGTTTGAAAAAATGTCTCAAATAAATGTGGTCTCATGGTGATGTCCATCACCATGAGACCTAATTTCTTTGAGGAATTTTTTCAAATAGTTCACCACCTTTTCTATGCTACCACATTTTCCATACATGTCTACCAAATCATTTTATCAAACAATTCACTTCCTTTGCTGCTATGGCTAAAATCCTAAAAAAGGTGCATTCTAGCAAACTATGGATGCTTGGAAAAAATATATCAAAGCATAATAGTAAGCAATAGCATAGACAAGGCAGTGAGTAATTTGAAAAATTCCTCAAATAAATGTGGCCTCATGGTGATGGAATGTCATTCCATCACCATGAGACCACATTTCTTTGAGGCATTTTTTCAAACTACTCACTACCTTAAGAATAGAAACCAAGCCTTTAGCCAAAATTCCCCTCCAAATTATTTTCAAGGTCCTCATCCTCATCCTTAATTTTCCAATCCATGGACCCTTCCACCTCTTATTCCACTTGTTCATATCCCCACCCCTCCCTCTTTATATCATGATCACCCTCCATCTCATAATCAAGACCACACTATACTATCCACCCCATCCCAACATAATACCATAGAGAAGGCAATGAATTGTTTGAAAAAATGCCTTAAAGAAATATGGTCTCATGGCAATGGAATGCCATGACACATTTTTTTCTCATGTCATTCCATCACCATGAGACCGCATTTCTTTGAGGCATTTTTTCAAACAGTTCACTACCTTCTCTATGCTACCACATTTTTCGTACATGTCTACCAAAGCATTTTATCAAACAATTCACCACCTTTCTGCTATGGATAAAAGCCTAAAATAGGTGCTTTCAAACAAGCTATGGATAGGGAAAATAGTAAGCATGATAGTAAGAAATATATAGCTCAATAAGTACTCAAAATGTTGTTCATTATCTCATACATTATAAGCCATGGCGTGCATCACTATTGTAGTTTTTGTGATTGAATAATTTTTTATTTTATTTTTAGATTTTGCAAGTGGAAACACCTCTAGATGTTCATAGGGTAATGGAGCTTGGTTTTTATTCTCCTATAGACTCCTTGATTCCTCTCATGGGGGTAGAGGCAGATTACTAAATTTCAATTTACATTCATTGTTACAGCTATTAGTGAAAAATCAAACCATTATTGATTCGTAGTTTAATTTCTCTTTGGATGGTTTCTATAGGGCTTTAACACACCACAAAATGGGCATGTGAATATTTCCCTCAAGGAGAGTGATCATCTAGCGGCGGTAAGTGATTATTTTATTAAATATATCATTTTTTATAATGTAATTTCTATATATTAATGTCTTTACTTGTTACTGTAATAGGTAAGGCTTGATCAAGAACTAAACCTTAGGAGGAGCACCAAGAGCACTCCTCGACCTCATAGTAAATGAGTGAAAGAATTATTACCATTCGATTGACCAACAAAGGCCCAAATTTTGTTTCAAGAGCCTAGAGGGTAATGAATTTTGATTCCAAGGCTCTTTGTTGAATGCCTATATAGCATTTTTGGACATATTTTGTATTGCAGATATTTAAAATTGTATGCCTATATGGAATTATTGCAAGCCTATATGGCTATTATGTATATATTTTATACTTATATTGACATAAATTGATGTATGCCTACATGGCTATTTGGTCAATACAAAACTTTTTTTATCGATGGTGTCCATATTTGCATTATAAATCCACGGTTCAATAGATATGAGTTACATGTATTCAAGTGTATACTTTACAACTTACATGTATACTTCGTGACTTGCATGTATTCCAATGTTACTTTTTGACTTACGTGTTTTCATGTGCATACCTTTTATTCATGCATATACTTTGTATTAATTCATATACTATGTATTCATGTGTATACTTCAAGGCTTACGTGTATTTGAGTACTTTTTATTCACATATTCACATGTATGCTTCACTTATTCATGTGTATACTTATTAATTGGTTAGCCCTAGCATTGCTCATTGTTGTCCTTCATGGTTTGTCTTGAATATTTATTGATTGATGCTAAACAACTTTAATATTTCCAAAAATGATTCATCAATGATTTATCATTTACTTATGTGCTAATTCAATATGGAATCCAAAGAAGAATTTAAAAGGGATAAATATAGGAGGAGAGGGAAGATATATATTTATAGTGTAACCTATTGTACCTTCTCTATACAAACCTCTAATGGCTCTTGTATGCTTTGTTATTCCATTTTCTACTTTTCATATCCCATTTTCATAGGTGGATCATCACTTCTCTCAAATTTTTTCCTTCTCCTATTCTAGGTCCTCACCTCTGCTTGTGGTATTCTAAAATAAGCTCTAGTTTGTGGTGGGCACCTACTAAGATTCAAAGGAGTCATTAGTTTTCCCCTTAGTTGTCTTGGGTGATTTTATTATTTCTTGGTTGGTTACAATGTATTTGATAGTTAATTTTGTGAAGATGGAACCTCTCATTCTTTGCAGTAGGACATTTTAGGTAGATTCCTCTTCAATAAGAACTAGAGTTAATTGTTTCTTTTGTTTTCTTTGAAATACTCATTGGAGTGGGGTCGGGATACTTTTAAATGAAATATATGTTTGATTAGATGCATAGGTTGTGAATTGTTCTAGCACCAAATCTACCTATGTAATTAGCTACTTGGTTTGGAAACTTGGAGGTTTTGATTTTTACTCCTTTTTCATCACCAAATGTTATCATTGTTATTTCACTTACTTAGATTTGAGGATTTTTTGGAGTGAAGGAAGAGGTAGGATTGAAATGATCCTTCTCATATATGGCATCCCATTTATTACCCAAGGAAAAGTGACTTGGTTTGTCCACCATGTGTCCAACTTCTTGCCCATATTTTTACCAATTACTTATTCTATATTCACGCCAACCTAGCTTCTTCAAAGAATGCATTTTTTAATTATAGGTGATATGCAAAAAAAATCTTCTAGAACATTTGATATGATTGTGAAGGATTAGGAATAGGGGTTGTAATATCTCACGTATCAACATATATTTATACCTCTTCTTTGGGCTATTTTTAGCTTCTACTTATGGTCGAGGCTCTAGTGTGAACTTATTAATGTCATTGTTCATGATTCTCTTTAGCTAGATCATAATCCACCATGTGGGCTCATATTTCAATTGAACTATGATTAGGTTTAGCTATAAATCTTTCAAATTTTTTCTATAATCTTGAAAAATTTCCTCTTTATAACAACCATATTGTTGTAAGGGCAAGGAGGATAATTAAAAAAATTCTTGCCCTTGCTAGACTTGAGGATGATCATAGAATATTTTAATAGTCATGTAGCCTTCTCATTTTTTATTAGATCCATAATAGGAATAAGAAAGTTACCTAAATATCAATATTAATAATAATGAATTCAATGTAAGTATGGGATCCACATAGTAATTGGATCATAACCCGTGCAAGAATGAAAAGGTTAAGGATTTAATCAACTATTTTGACACCCAGATGTTTTACCTCTTTCATGCAATCATATGCTTTTGGTGTGGAAAAATCATACTTGTCAACTATTGTGTGCATCTTTCTCTATTCATTTGTTTTGCATGCCATCATAAGGGATCAAATCGGTTGAACGTATCTTGGAGTGATTGGGCATGTTTGGGTGTGAAAGAGGACCATTCCTAACATAAACATACCCATACGGACGTGTTGGAACAACCCATTTGGTCATACATGTTGCGGAATGAAAGTTGCACCACTTTTCAACTTTACACTACTTGCATTTGACAAATTTTTCCTCAACTGAAAAGTCATTAGCACAAGAAAACACCTCTGAGATAGGAAAATTGAGAGAGGTTATTGTAGATGGGCCCCACATGATCCCATAGTCTCTAACGAAGAGTTTGTAAGCCTCACGTTTTTTGAGTAATAGCCCATCAAAGATTGCAACCATTTTTCACTTTGGACTCTTAAGGGATCGAGTTGGTTGAACGTAGCTTGGAGTGATTGGGAATGTTTGGGTGAAAAAGAGGACCATACCTAGCATAAACGTATCCATCTAGATATTTTGGAACAGTCCATTTGGTCGTACGAGTTGCATAACAAAAGTTCCACCACTTTGCAACTTTACACTGCTTGCATTTGACAACTTTTTCTTCAACTGAAAATTCGTCACCACAAGAAAATTCCTCCAAACTAGAAAAAAATAAGAGAGGTTATTGTAGAGGGTCCCAACACAATATTATAGCCTTAGACAAAGATTTTTTAAGCATCACATTTTTTGAGTAATAGTCTGTCAAAGATTACAACCATTTTGCACTTTGGACTCTTAAGGGATCGAGCCAGTTGAACATAGCTCATAGTGATTGGGCATGTTTGAGTGTGAAAAAGGACCATTTATAGTATAAATGTACCCATACAAACACATTGGAATAGTCTGTTTGGTCGTATGATTTGTAGAACAAAATTTAAACCACTTTGCAACTTTACACTAGCATTTGACAACTTTTTTCTCAACTAAAAAGTCATCACTGTGGGAAAATCCCTTCAAGATAGAGAAAACTGAGAGAGGTTATTGTAGAGAGACTCAACATAATCCCATAGCCTCAAATAGAGAGTTTGTAAGCATCATGGTTTCTAAGTAATAGCCCATCAAATATTCCAACTATTTTGCACTTTGGACTCTTAAGGGATCGAGCCAGTTGAACGTAGCTCAGAGTGATTGCAAATGTTTGGGTGTAAAATAGGACCATTCCTAGTGTAAACATACCCATACGGATGTGTTGGAATAGTCTGTTTGGTCACATGAGTTGCAAAATGAAAGTTGCACCACTTTGCAACTTTACATTGCTTGCATTTAACAACTTTTTCATCAACTGAATAGTCGTCACCATGAGAAAATGCCTTCAAGATAGAAAAAAATGATAAAGGTTATTATAGAGGGGCCCAATGTGATCCCATGGCCTCAAATGAAGAACTTTTAAGCATCACAATTTCTGAGTAATAGCCTGTCGATGATTACAACCATTTTGCACTTTGGACTCTTAAGAGATCGAGTCGGTTGAACGTACCTCAGAGTGATTCGACATATTTGGGTGAAAAATAGGACCATGTCTAGTGTAAACTTACCCATACAGATGTGTTGGAACAGTCTGTTTGGTAGTACGAGTTACAAAATGAAATTTGCACCAATTTGCAACTTTACACTGCTTGCATTTGACACTTTTTCCATCAAGTGAAAAATAGATACCACGGGAAAACGAAATTGATATAAGAAAAACTGAGAGAGGTTACTATAGAGGGTCCCTATGTGATTTTGATGCCTCATATGAAATTTCCATAAGTGACATGGTCTCTAAGTAATAGGTCATCAATTATTGCTACCCTTTTGTAATTTAGACTCTTAAGGGATTACGCTGCATGAAAGAAGATCAAATGGATTTGGCATGTTTGGGTGCAAAAGAGGACCATTCCTAGTCTAAGCATACCCATACATACACGTTGGAACTATTGGTTCAATAGTATGAATTGTAGAACAAAATTTGTACCCCTTTGCAACTTTGCACTTTATGCATGCGACACTTTTCCATTAAGTGAATATTACAGTCAGAGGAATATCAAAATATTTGATGATTCATCTGCAAGCTTAGATCTATATGTGGAATAGAGGAGGGGAGAATCAAATGGTTCTACAAATCAAAATTCTAAAGCTCGGGATCATGACTAGAATAAGGGATGTTGAAGATCAGATGTCAGAACAAAGAACTAAAGATAATTACATTGTTTTTCTCATCTCCTTCACTGGCTAGCTAGAATTCTTTGGAATATTTGCATGCCTCTAATGAAGGATGATTTATACAAAAATTCCAAAATGAGAGGGGTAGTTTATACAAATATTTAAAGAGGCAATAGGGTATTTGCAGATGAGATATTGTAAAGTAGATAATAGAAGGGCAATGAACTACAAACACAAGTATATGATAGTCAAACTTGGAAGTGGTATTCATTTATTTTTTATGTAATTATGCAATTCAAAATTCATCATCAATCATTATAGATATGCTCATTTCTATTCTATTTTTTGTTAGCAAATGCATTTCTATTACTTTTTCATAGGAACTATGTTTTTGGTTTCAAAATTTTAGTAAATATCATTATAAATATTTGACGGCAGCAATAAATCCTTACTAGGGAACTAAGTCCCAAACTCAATTTCAAATGTTTGAGGGCAACCATTAATTTTTAGTTGCAAGAGGATAGATTGTAGATCTAAAAGGTAAAGCCACAAAAAATGGACATCAAGGAATATGATAGGTGGGGCAGCAAGGAATATGATAGGTGGAAGCAAGGAACATGATAGGTGGCAAGGAGAATACATTAATATCAAAATTTTGATACTCTAACTATAGGACAACAATAGAAGTAGATCGTAGGGTCATACACTTTAACTATCAACTAGAATACATTAACATCAAAATAAAAATTGAAAACATAGAGATAGAAATAGGACAACAATTATTGTGATCCAAGTCACTTAATTCTTTGAAAAAATCACTCCAATGGAGTATATTTAGTATTTTGGATATTTTAAACTTCCATTTCTTCCACCAACCCTTATTAAGTGAATGAGGAAGTGAATGTGGTTTTATCTCAGTCATTACATCTCAGGTGTATGCACAGGTATGAGGTAATTCTGGTATTGTTTAAAGTATCTTAAGAGAATGATCTATGACTCGATAAAAAAACCTTGATGGGTGTCATAAAAGAGAGTAGCATGTGGTTGAGATTTAAACATATGGGAACCATTTTTGAAACCCTTGATCCCAACTAATCAACCATTCTAGGGTTTCTAGGTTTTCTTCTTCTATTCATAGTTCAATCATCTCAATTGCTTCGAGGGTTTCATTAGAGGCAAATATCATGTGCAATCTATAGGGTAGATCTTAAAAATGCAGTCTCTTAGAGATTGAGGACAACCAACTTTCACCAAATATATGACAACTATGAAACAATTATGAAGAAAACAAATTGCATAGGAGGTGATAAGGATAAAAGAGTCACAATCATTTCAAAAAGAGACAAATCAAACCAAGATAAGGCATGATTTATGATAATGCTCATCAATAAATGATAATAATCTATTGGCAAATGGAAATACAAAAGAAGCAAATTATGAGATTAAAGGGAAAGATTAATGAATGAAAAAGAATAAATAGTCACTAGAGGACTCCCAAGAAACAAAGGTAAAATATGAAGAGCCCACAGTCAAATGGTGTTAAAGTCATAGAAGAAGGGAGTGTTCCTTTGATTCTATGTCTTTCAAATGATCATGATCTTCTTGGACAATATAAAAAGGAGGGGCAGCAATAACCCTTTATGAAAATGAAAGCTTGAAGAGGGTAGCAAGACAACAAGGGAAAATATGGGAACACAGTTGATGGATAAGATGATAGTAACAAGAACAAGAATAGTTCCACAAAAAGAGCAGCAATAGTGCCATTAAAGTGCAGAAATAATGCCAGTAAAAAGGACAACAAAAAGTGCCCAAATAATCATTTCATAAAGTGCAGAAAATTAATATCCAAATGATGATAGAAAATAGATAATAAAAGAGCAGAAAATTTCATAGTCAAAGCACAATTTATGAGTGAACAAATGTACAACAAATAATGATAAGTTCATGAGCAAAAATAATGACAAATAAGTGTTGTAAAGATGAAAGTTAAAATGCAGCATTTAATGACAATGAAAGGAGCATCAATAATACCAAAAAGTGCAGAAATAATAAGAGTAAAAAGTGCAGCAAATGATGCCCATGAAAGAGCAACAAAAAATTGATGAGAAAGAGCAGGTCAATATGATGCGAAAGAGAAACATACTCATGAGAGTCAAAGAGTAGAAAAATCATAAAGTTGAAAGTTAAAATTGGTGGGGAAGATAAAGTACAGGTTTGAAGTGTTAAAAGGACTTCTTTAGGAATGTATGACAAAGGCAAGTTACCATGATCAAATGAAAGGATAGTCTTTTGAGTGAAACCATCATAAATTTTAAATGACAATGATTTATACAAATAAAAAAGGACATTTCATAGAAATAAAGGACATTTATAAAGTCAATAAGGGGTAGATTGTACACAGAAATGGACACTAAAGACTAAAGGCCATGAAGTCACAAAAGGGAAGGAGTATCCAACTGCATGATATTATGTTTTGACAATGAAAATCTAAAATCTTGCAAGTTCCAAGTTTCAAGTTGTTCAAAAAAGTGATTTATAACATAAACTCTGCATCACTTGGTATGGTTCCATGCTTTTCATGGAAAATGATAAATTAATAGTTGAGGGTAGTCATAAGTGGATGAAATGATTAGAAACATACAAATGGCAATGAAAACATAAGAAATCACATTTTTGAAGATAACAAAGCATGACAAAAATTCATACAATATTTCTTATCTATAATGTTTGCAGCTCTCCATTTCTTCAACATAATAGAATGGAAGAATAAGTAAATATCATAATAAAGACTTCAAGTTAAAGAAAATAAGAAGTAGATCATTGACATAAGTAAAATGTAAATGTGAAAGGCACATAGCTTGGTCAACAATAGAAGAAATTTGATACATCACCATGAAATTGGAAAGGTAGTGGGTTGTTTGAAAAAATGGGTCCTAGAAACGGGGTCTCACGGTGATGTACATCACCGTGAGACCCCGTTTCTAGGACCCATTTTTTCAAACAACCCACTACCCCTCCAATTTCACCAAATTAGCAAGCTCTGGGTGAAATGGCCAGGTAGCTAGTTAGTGTTTAAAAAAATGGGTCCAAGAAATGGGGTCTCACGATGAGACCCCATTTCTTGTACCCATTTTTTCAAACAACCCACTACCTTTCCAATTTCACCAAATTGGTAAGCTAGTTGGTTTGCTAGCTTGTCTATGCTATGCATTGAACCAAAACATATAATCTACCTAATATTCATATGTAAACTTGGAATCAAAACATATGTACAAACTTGGAACGAAAACATATGTAAACTTGAAATATAGAAATGAAAGGTCTAACTATCAACTAATCTTGATGTGCATAATCTAAATTTTAATACAAATTAAAGTGCATACTTACAAATTAATAAGTATTGATGTGCATACTTACAAATTAATCTAATGAACCATCTAGGTCTTCTCTACTCTTTATTGTGTCAAGTATTTCCTCATGGTCAGACTCATGCACCTTACACAAGGTCTTGTTCAAAGGTCTACCCCCATATTTGATCAAATAAACATTGGATGACACGACAAGGTTCGAGTAATGAAGAATCTTCTAATGTGTGTCAAGTCCTGAGATAGTAAAAAATTAGTACTCTTATGTGGGTACCTTCTAAGCCACGTTCCAGTAATAACCACTGAGCCTATAGGGTATTCGATGTTTTCTCCATCTATAATTGGGTCCTCCAATTTCTTTTTGGCCTCAACATGACACAAGTAATAATCCATTCCCTCTTTTTTGTCTTCATCTGCAATAACTACATAAACATTCCCCACATTGATATGTGCAACAAATTAGATTAAATTAGTCAACATTACAAATACACTACAAAGTAAGATAACAATAGGAATTTCAAAAACTATGCAAACAAATATATTACCTAGTTGAACTAGATCTGATATTTGGTCAAAGTCAACTGATGATTCCATCTGTGTCAATTCCAATGTCGTCAAAGGCCGATATGTGTGAAGTGGGCTAAGATAACTTAACCTCCATTTGTTAACCCACTCCTTTCACTCACACTCATTTTGGGCTTGAATTGTACATGAAGAACAAAAGCATGCCATCTTCCATGTATGGATACTGCACGAACCTGCATTTGAGCTAAGGAAAGAGTGTAGCTCACTTGATCCTATTAGTGTACAACAATCCTCATATGGTGCAATGTTAGTATCATCTATCAACCAAAAAATTCTATGAACTAAAGACTTACCTTCATTACCTAGACCCTTTGAAGCATTACAACACTCGATGATTGATTTTGAATTTGTCAAATTTGCATTGTCTTTATACTTTAACTCTTCTTGTGCTAATGCTCTTTTGAAACATGCTCCTATGCCATCATGCTACCCCTTTCCATGCCTGAACTCACAAAAGCTCCATATATGTTGAACACCTGTAATAACATGCATCCTGCTCAACCAATGGAACATCTGTGATTTTTTGAACTATGTTGCATAGTTATCCGACCATATTATATGCTAATTGTATGCTATGCCCCTCATAGCCAAATCATTGTAGAACAACTGAAAGAAAACTTGCACGAACTCTAGAGAATGTGTGCAATCATCACTAATGTAAAATTGGTACTCCCTCAATACCTTCTTGTTATCCTCTATACTATCAACTGCATGAATGAATGCTATGGGCACAAATATAGAAACCTGTGTGGAGTTGTAATATTATGATTGCACCTCATATTGTGGTTGTAGAGTGTAATTCTCTGCAAAGTCGACCACTAAAAATATGCTACCAACTAGAAAGGTGTCCTTGCATAACTTGAATTCTAAGTCCAACCATTGAGCTCTATGGGTATTCCTTGCATACTCATACACTATACTGTCACAAAATGTAGACATAAACTGATACTTTGAAATCTTTTGAATAACCAAATCACACATTTTTTCTTGATTACCATATTTTGTATTGTATGCCACTATTTTATACTTTCCAAACTCTACTAGTTGCTTTCCAACCGCATGTGTGCTTTCCATATGTTCACATATTGGCATACATTGCAAGCCACCACAATGATGACATGTCAATGCTGACATGGCATATGTTTACTAGATTTTCAATGCGGTAGGATTGACAAGGTAGTGGTTTTTTTGAAAAAATGCCTTATAGAAAATAGTGAGACCCCATTTCTATGAGGCATTTTTTTAAACAGCCCACTCTACCTTGTCAATCCTGCTGCATTGAAAAGCTAGTGAGCTCACTAGCTTGTCAAAGGTCACATGAATTTTTAGATGGAATTCCTTAAAGAAATGTGGTCTTGTGGCATTCCATGATTGCAAGATAGGCACAAAATGGAAGAATTCCTCGTAGAAATCCTTTGTGGCATGTCATGATCGCAAGATTGACAAGGTAGTGGGTTGTTTGGAAGAATGCCTCATAGAAATCTTGTCTCATAGTGATATCCAAGGAGTAATAAATGTATAGGAAAGTGCTACATCCCATGTACAATGTAGAAAGGATATTTGACTACCCTATAGAGTAAGTGGATTGGTAAAATATAAAGGATTATTATATTGACAATATAGATATAAAAATGGTGGTTGGATCGATAATATGGTTAGAAGAACCATACCTAATGTTGGAGCTACACCCTAAGGATCAAGAACAAAAGAAACAAACCAAATATTCTTCAAGAATAAAAGAAACTATACTTGAGAGAATGAAAAATGATGAGAACACGAAGGAAGAACTTAAAAATAAAGTAGGGAAATTAACTTCATACTTACATCACCTAGTTGGCCCTATTGACTTAGTTGCACCTTTCCCCATGTTGCTAGTGGCCTTGAATAAAGAGACTTGAAATAATGGAGAGAAGGGTTACAATCCCTTGTAGGTAGAGTAATCAAGGAAACATTAAAAATATATCACAACATTAGTGATGAGGTAAGTTTAGAAATAGAGATGAAAACCAAACTAGATTCAAAGATCTATTAATGTGGGAGGAGTATATTCCAATTTTGTAGAAACATGTATGGAAAATTTGGTAGCATAGACAAGGAAATCAGTTGCTTGAAAAAATTCCTCAAATAAATGTGGTCTCATGGTGATGTGCATTTTTTCAAACAATTGATTGCCTTGTCTATGTTGTTTGATAAAATTCTTTGGTAGACATGTATGCAAAATTTGGTAGCATAGACAAGGCAATCAACTGCTTGGTAGAACTGTTTGAAAAAATGCCACAATGAGATATGTCCTCATGGACTAGAATGATTTTAGGGTATGCATAAAATGAATTTGTTGAAAAGGATTTATAAAATTTCAAACATATGCAATTTCTAGGTGTAAAACCAAATTCCACTACATTTTCCAACATCCCCCATGCCTATACCAAAATGAAAGCTTTGGAAAGGGGTATGCACATCCATAGAAAAGGATTGAGAAATGATGTATTATATTACATACTTATAACTACTCTCATACATACGTGTATAAAAAATGTGGAAGCATATACAAGGTAGGTCAATTGTTTAACAAAATGCCTCAAAGAGATGTGGTTTAAAAATGTAATTAGCAAGTGTAAAGAATTGTGTAGTTTAAAATGTGCCAAGAGGGGCTAAGGTTATAATGAGAAAAAAACAATGATGAACATGGATTATGCAAAATAAAAAAATAAAATCAAGCCAAAATAGAATTAAGGATAATATAAATAAAATGTGTAAGGACTTTACATACCTAAAAAACAAAGATTTGATTGGATTTCTACCCAATTATGTAGCCTTTGCTTCTTCTTGCATCAAACTCGTTAACAATTTGAGTTTTTCAAAATCTTGTTTCCTTTTAAATTTTCAAATGTATATCACTCTTGAATGGAATTGAGACTTAAATTGATATATATCAAATTCAACGTGAAAACTATTATTTCATGCAAAGGTGGTGGAAACTTCATAAAAAGGTGGTAGAATATGAAAGATTTACATGCATACTTCACAAAAGCATCAAAAAGCTTCTTTTTGTTGGAACACGTGCATAACCAAGAGAATATATAGAATGTGAGCCTATAGATCATGATTATATTTAATTTTTTACCATTTTAGAGCAAGACAAAATGCACTCACATTTTGTCTTGCTATACAAATAGGTACATCTCAACTTCTTCAAAATGTGCTTGCATTATGAAAATGTTGATTTTCTATAGGTTTATTTTCTCTCTATCCTTATCCATCCATCCACCCTTATCCATCTATGTCTCATACTTATTCCTAAACCCTCAACCTTGGACACTATGTCTTAAACCCTAATCCCTTAACCCTATACTACAAAAACCCTTGATACGTCTACCCTTAAACCCTAATCTCTCTCTCAGGTCTCTCCCTCCCCCCTATTTCCCTCTCTCTCTCTCAAGTATCTCCCTCCTACCACCCCTCTCTCTCTCATCTCTCCCTCCTACCCCCTCTCCCTCTCTCTCTCTCGGGTCTCTCTCTCACTCACTCCCTCTATCTCTCTCCCACTCCTCCTCTCTCTCTCACTCCCTCTATCTCTCTCCACTATCTCTCTCCCTCTCTCTCATGTGTCTCTCCTCCCACCCCTCTCCCTCTCTCTCTCTGATTCTCTCCCTCCTACCCCTCTCCCTCTCCTAGGTCTCTCACTCCCTCTATCTATCTCACATCCCTCTATCTCCCACTCCCTTTCCCTCTCACCCCCTCTCCCTCTCTCAAGTCTCTCTCACTCTCACTCCCTCTCTCTTTCTTGTCCCTCTCTCTCTAGTCTCTCCCTCCCACCTCCTCTCCCTCTCTCAGGTCTCTCTCTCACTCCCTCTATCTCTCTCCCATCCCTCTATCTCCCACTCCCTCTCCCTCCCATCCTCTCTCTCTTGCTAATCCCTTCTCTCTATCTTACTTCTCCATCCATCTTTCCCTTCCTCTCTACCCTTAACCCAATATCCTCTACCCTCTACCCTTAAACCCTTAAAATTTCTACCCTCAACCCTAAACCCTCTACCCTTAACCCTCAACCCTTAAAAACTAAACCCTTAAACCCTCTACCCTCTACCCTCAACCCTTAAACCCTAAACCCTAAACCCTAAACCCTAAACCCCTATACCCTTTACCCTATACATTGGACCCTCAGCCTATACCACTCACCACCCCTCTGCCCTCGACCTTAAACCTCAACCCTCAGCCTTAAAACCTCTACCCTCACCACCCTTGGCAATGCCTCTATCCTCAGCACTATACCCTCTGCCCTTAAACCCCTTAAACTATCTACCTAAAACCTAAAACCTATACCCTCAGCCCACTCTGCCCTCAACCTTAAACCCCTAAACCCTCAGCCTTAAAACCCTCTACCCTTCAACCCAATGCCCTCTGCCCTCAGCCTATGCCCTCCTGCCACTCTACCCTCAGCCTAAAACCCTCTACCCTCTGACCCTAGAGCCCCTCTACCCTCTACCCTCTACCCTCTACCCTCGACCCTTAAAACCTAAACCCTTAAACCCTCTACCCTCAACCCTAATCCCTCAACCCTATTCCCTCAACCCTCAACCCTTAAACCCTCAACCCTATAGGTCATCAACCATATACCCTCAATTCTCAACCCTCTACCTTATACATTGTATATAAAACCCTCATCTCTCTTTGTCCTTCCCTCCTCTTCTCTCCTCCTCTCTATCTCACTTCTCCATCCATCTCTCACTCCCTCCATCCCTCCCTCTCTACCATAATCCCTCAACCCTATACCCTCAACCCTCAATCCCTAAACCCTCAACTATCAACCCTTAATCCCTCAACCCTCAACCCTTATACCCTAATCCCTCAACCCTTAAGCCCTTAAACCCTCTACCCTCTACCCTCTACCCTCTACACTATACATTAAACCCTGAACCCTCAATTCTCAACCATCTACCCTATACATTGGATCCTCAACCATATACCCTAAAACCTATATACTCAACCCTATACCCTCAACCCTCAACCCTAAACCCTTAAACCCTAAACCTCATCCCTCAACTCTTAAACCCTCAACCCTTAACCCCTCAACCCTTAAACGCTTAAATGCTTAAACCCTCTACCCTCTACCTATACATTGGAACCTCAACCCTAATCCTCAACCCGATAGGTCCTCAACCACTATCCCTCTCTCTCTATCTATTTATCTCACCTCTCTCTCCCTCCCTAAACCTTTAAACTCTCTACGCTAATCCCTCAACCCCATACCCTCAACTCTTAAACCTTTATATTCTCAACCCTTAACCCTCTACCCTCTACCCAATAACCTAAACCCTCAACCCTAATCCTTCAAACCTAAGTCCTCAACCCTTAAACCCTTAAACACTAAACCCTCAACCCTCTACCCTAAACCCTAAACCCTAAACCCTAATCCCTCAAACCTAAGCCCTCAACCCTTAAATCCTCTACCCTAAACCCTCAACCCATAATCCCTAAACCCTTACTCCCTCAACCCTAATCCATAAACCCTCAACCCTTAAACCCTCGACCCTAATCCCTTGACCCTCAACCCTTAAACCCTAAACCCTCAACCCCTATACCCTCTACCCTATACATTGGACCATCAACCCTATACCTTCAACCCTCTACCCTCAACCTTAAAACCTCAACCCTTAAACCCTCTACCCTCTACCCTCTACCCTCTACCCTCTACCCTCTACCCTCTACCCTCTAACCTCGACTTTAATCCCTCAACCTTATACCCTCAACCCTCAGTTCTCAACCATCAACCCTTAATCCCTCAACCCTCAACCCTTAAACCCTAAACCCTCAACCCCTATACCCTCTACCCTATATATTTAACCCTCAACCCTCAACCCTAATCCCTCAACCCTAATCCCTCAACCATATACCCTCAAACCTATACTCTAAACCCTCTACCCTCTACCCTCAACCCTCAACCCTTAAACCCTCTACCCTCTACCCTCAACCCAATACCCCCTACCCTCAACCCTAATCCCTCAACCCTATACCCTTAAACCCTAAACCATCAACCCTATAGGTCCTCAACCCTATATAATGGATCATCAACCCTCATCTCTCTCTATCCTTTCCTCCTCTTCTCTCCTCTCTATCTCAATTCTCCCTCCATATCTCCCTCCATCCATATACCCATCTCTACCCTAATCCCTCAACCCTATACCTTCAATCCTTAAACCCTTAAATACTCAACCCTAAACCCTAAACCCTAAACCCTTAAATCCTCTACCCAATACCCTAAACCCTCAACCCTAATCCATAAACCCCTAAACTCTCTACCCTAAACCCTCAACCCTCAATCCCTCAACCATTAAGCCCTAAACCCTCAACCCTTAATCCCTCAACCCTCAATCCCTAAACCCTCAATTTTCAACACTTAATCCCTTGACCCTAATCCCTCAACCCTCAACCCTTAAACCTTAATCCCTCAACCCTAAAACCCTCAACCCTCTACCCTCTATAATATACATTAAACCCTAAACCCCAAAATCTCAACCATCTACCCTATACATTAGATTCTCAACCATAATCCCTAAATCATATACCCTAAAACCTATATACTCAACCCTCAACCCTCAACCCTAATCCCTCAAACCTAAACCCTTAAACCCCAAACCTCATCCCTCAACTCTTAAACCCTTAAACCCTCAACCCTCTACCCTATACATTGGAACCTCAACCCTAATCCCTCAACCCATATCCCTCTCTCTCTATCCATCTCACCTCTCTCTCCCTCCATCTCTCCTACCCTCTCTAATTGTCTCTATCTACGCTCTCCCTCTTTCTATGTACCTCTCACTCAATCAATCCCTACCACTCTCTCTCCCATTCTCTCTCTCTCTCTCCCTCCCTCACTCTCCCTCTCCATCACTCCCTCTCTCTCCCACTCCCTCTGGTGTAGGATCACACACATGATTTCATGCCCCAAGAGGGGTCAAATGTTGAAAATTTCTTTTGCTTGAGTCTATTTCATGTAATAATGTCTTATAAAACCATTTCATAGGTGTTTGAGTCAGTTTTAGGTCATTAGGGGTCTTGTTGCAAATGTTGTCAAATTGCACAATGTGGACTATAAAGGGTCAATGTTGCATAAAGTGAGAATTTGAATGGTTGTAAGTTGAAAATTCGGTTGAGAACCATTATAAAATGGTTTTAAATATTTTAAAAGGCTTGGTAAGGTCGAAGCCAAAGGGGGCAAGTTGTAATTTAAAGAAAAAACAATAAAACTATCTCTGTTTCTATAATTCTAAATCTGATTTTACTATTCTAGGACTATGTACGGATGTGTATGACCTCACCATCACCTAAAAACTATTTTAACTGGTGGTACTATGAATCTTCTTTATTCTCCTTTTTTTAGCACTCAAATTCATTACGTTTCAAGCAAGTTAGAGCCATTTTACCCCAAGTAACCTGAAGCCCTAGTAGGCCTAATTTGAGGGAGAACAGTCCAAATTTGAGTCTTTTGTTCCAAAACAACCCTACCATAATTCTTAGTGTGTTGTATAAATCCCAAATGGGTATCTATAAGTATTTTTATATTTTTGGTATCAAGTTTGATTTGAAAGTTATGACCAAACAACACAAATTTGTTGCTCCACTTCAAGCCTAGTCAAGATTAGACCAGACAAGTTTTGAACCTTTCCTTCCAAAGTAACCATATCTGATTTCTTCAAATGTTGAATAAAGCAATAAAGGGTATCCAAATATTGGTTTGTATTTTGGAGATCAATTTTTCTTGGGAAGTTGTGCCCATTTTAATCAGGTTGAAGTAATATTATGAGATTGAGGCCTAATGAATGAAAACCATTATGTGAATGTTAAAAGATTGAAAGTTATCTTGTTTGAGGATTTTTTGGAGTTTTCCACCCCTAATCTACATCAAATTGGTATCAGAGCCCGAAGATCTGGGCAAGAAAGTTTTGGAGTTTGTGTTTTGTCTTTTTACAAGTTGAAGCAAGAACCTGGATGCCAAGAGACTTGGCCAAGGGAAAAGAAAGAGGCCTAAGGTGAGGTATCACGAAGACAAGAAGAAGCAAGGTGATTGGAGTTTGTGTTTTGTCTTTTTCAAGTTGAAGCAAGAACTTGGATGCCAAGAGACTTGGCCAAGGGAAAAGAAAGAGGCCTAAGGTGAGGTATCACGAAGACAAGAAGAAGCAAGGTGAAAGAGACTTTCTTGAGAAAGAAGAATGGACGTGTTGAGTAGAATATTCTGTGGAGACTTGTAGAGTAAGGAGGAATCAAGCAATAAACAAGAGAAAAGTGAGATAAAGAAGAAGGTTGAGAAGGAAAATCAAATTGATATTGAGAAAGAGATAGAAAATTTGAGGCAAGCCTTGGAGAAAATGAAAGAAATTCAGGAATAAATTAAAAAGATAATGGAACTTGAGATACAACAACTTCTTGAGAAAGCAAACCAAGAAAACGGTTGGCATTTACTAATAAGAAAGAAGGTAAAGTGGCCCATCAAAAAGATCATTCAGAGGAGAAGAAGGCAAGAGAGGACATCAACACTAGACCTTGGAGAGTCTTTGTTGATGATGTAAGAGAAAAATCCATCTGAAGAAGAAGGAAAATGTGAAGAAGATGGGTCCCCTGAGGCTCAAATTTTTATTTCTAACAATACCTGTGAGTATGTGTTTACAAGTGTAGCAAATAAAAATGAAGATGGAAAAGAGTCTAAAGAAGGAGGATAAGTGCATATAATGTATGAAGATTATTATACAAATGTAGCACACTATGGTGATGAAAATGTTGAAAAACCAACCGAGGTAATGGTTGCATTTTCTAATTTTTTGGATGATGAATGTGTTGATCAGTTGTATTCCAATGATGACAATGAAGACATAGACGATGGTATTGAGACATATGAACGAGAACTAGAATTTTGGAACCTGGAAGTTGAAAAGATGCTCAGTAAGAGATGGTGCAAGAAGAAGAAAAAGGATCCAGGGAAAGTTGCAGAGATGAAGGAAAAGTTGTAGAAGAATTGGAAAACCAGGAAAAAGAGAACCTGCACTCAAGTGGACTTGAGTTCTCTTTCCCCTTGGGAGTATGGTGTAGGGGCACACACATACTTTCATGCCCAAGAGGGGTCAAATGTTGAGATTTTATTTTAATTAAATCCATTTCATGTAATAAAGTCTTATAAGACCATTTCATAGGTGTTTGAGTCAATTTTGGGTCATTAGGGGTCTTGTTGCAAAAAAATGTAAAATGTTGTCAATGTTGTCAAATTGCACAATGTGGAATATGAAGAGTCAATGTTGCATAAAGTGAGAATTTGAATGGTTGTAAGTTGAAATGTTGGTTGAGAACCATTATAAAATGGTTTTAAATATTTTAAAAGTCTTGGTAAGGTCGAAGTCAAGGGGGGAGAGTTGTAATTTAAAGAAAACATCAATAAAACTATCTATGTTTCTATAATTTTGAATGTAATTTTGTTTTTCCAGGATTGTGTATGGACTTGTAAGACATCACCATGAATTGAAACCTATTTTAACTTGTGGTATTTTGAATCTTCTTTATTCTCATTTTTGTATCACTCAAATTCATTATGTTTCAAGCAAGTTAGAGCCATTTTACCCCGGGCAGCCTGAAGCCCTAGTAGGCCTAATTTGAGGGAGAACATTCAAAATTTGAGTCTTTTTTTCCAAAAAAACCCTAAACCAATTTTTATTATGTTGTCTAAAGCCCAAATGGATATCTATAACTATGTTTATATTTTTGGTATCAAGTCTGGTTTGAAAGTTATGACCAAAAAACATGAATTTGTTGCTCCACTTCAACCCTAGTCAAGAGTAGAACAGTCAAATTTTGAACCTTTCCTTCCAAAGTAACCATATCTAATTTATTCATATGTTGAATAAATATATAAAGGGTATTCAAATATGTGTTTTTCTTTTGGAGATCAATTCTTCTTGGGAAGTTTTTCCCATTTTAGTCAATCTGAAGTACTACTAGGAGATTAAGGCCTAATAAATGAAAACCATCATGTGAATGTTTAGAGATTGAATGTTTGATTATTTGAGGATTATTTGGTATTTTCCACCCCTACTCTACATCACTCTCTCTCTCACTCCCTATCTCTCAGGTCTCTCCCTCCCACCCCCTCTCTCTCTCAAGTCTCTCCCTCTGGAACCCTACCTAGGTAACTCTCTCTCTCCCCTCTCTCTATCCCTCCCACCCTACCTAGATAAGTCTCTCTCACTCCAACCCCTCTCTCATACTCCCTCTCTCATACTCCCTCTCTCTCCCTCTCTCTCAAGTCACTCCCTCCCACACCCTCTCCCTCTCTCAGGTCTCTCTCTTGGACTCCCTCTCTCTCATTCCCTCTCTCTCCCACTCCCTCTCTCTCACACTCCCTCTCTCCCTATCTCTCAAGTCCCTCCCTCTCACCCCCTTCACACTCTTAATTCTCTCCCTCTGGTACCCTACCTACATAAATCTCTCTTTCTCTCCCTTTCTCTCTCCCCCTCTCTCTCCCACCCTACCTAGCTAAGTCCCTCTCACTCCAACCCCTTCTCTCCCACTCCCTCCCTCTTAGCTCTCTCCCTTCCACCCCCTCTCCCTCTCTTATGTCTCTCTCTCACTACCTCTTTACCTCTCTCTCTCTCTCTCTCAGGTCTCTCCCTCCCTCTAAAGGTATTCATACACACATGTAAGCAGACATACATACATAGATGCATACATACATACAAGCATGCATACATATGTACATATAATCTTACATACATACAAGCATACATACATATTTACATATAATATTACATACATACATACATATAAATATACATATAGGCATACATGAATACATAAATACTTACATATGTACATACACTAATACATACATACATACATACAAGCGTATATACATATGTACAAGAATGCATACATCATACATACATGTCATACAAGCATACATACATACAAACATACAAATATATATGCATACATTCAATAGACTAGCATTTAAGACAAAGCAAGATATAATGTGAGTGCATTATAACACAGTCGCGTTATGTCTTGCTAGACATGTCTTGGGCACAAATGCAAAAAACATGTCAAAACTAAGAAATAATGCAAGCGCATTATAACGCGCTCACGTTATTTATTACTTTGAGAATCCACAAGCCTTGGGCTTGGTATTTGATTTGGAATACCAACCCAAAGGTTTGGAGTGCCTTCCCAACGTCCAAAGACATGTTTTTGTAAATTCTACAATATTTCACATAATCGCATTCGTTCTAAGCATCATATTTGCAGTGTTTCAAGGTCGAACAAATCAAACACCTGGATAATGTTAGGCTCTCTCTTAGCTATCTAACGATGTAATTTTTTTCACATTTTAACAATGTTAAGCCTTTGATCTATAATTTCTTTCATTTGTGTGTTTGTTTTTTGGCAAAAACCAGTGTTTGGTGCTTTTTTCATTATAAATTAACTGTTCATCAAAATTTCAAATAAATTACACTTTTAGAAACTAGACTTCATTCTACACATATTAAAAAAATATATTTTCAATTAGTTGTCAAAATTTATAGGGGTAGCACAGCCAAAATTCTATTTTTCAGGAAGTGTCCTCTTTGAAAATTAGTAAAAAATCAAATATTCATTAAAATTATCAGAAAAATCGGGCATAAACTACATACTCTTAGCTAATTTCTCAAACAATTTTAAAAATACTAAAAAAAAGTTAACCTTTTGAGGAAGCCATAAAAGTTATGTTATGTTTTTTTGACAAAAACAACAATGGTGTATGTGGCCCACCTCTTTGAACCCCTTAATCTCTACCATTTTCAAAATAAATTAGTAGTTTGGAAAGTAGACTCGGAGCACTACGATCCTTGTTTTTGTTGCATCTCAAAATTTTAAGTGTAACTATCCTTAATTTCGTGTCCAAGGTCAGTATTTCTTGATTTTAGAAAGAAAAAAATGTGGCCACTTAAGCCCCCTTTTTGGCCCCCCATATTTTTGCACTTACCCCAAGAGAAGTAAGTGTTGATCAACAAATAGGAAACTCTAGAAATAAAGATTTGGGAATCTACAAAAATCCAATGCCCGATCATGGGAAGGATTAAGATTCTTGAAAGACAACAAGTTATAATAATGTGCACCATACCTATGATAACGTAGTAGGACATGTCAATACGACCCATTCTTCATAAGAGGAGAAATCATCAAGATCAATCAACAATGTCTAGCAATATTCTATATTGAAATGATGTCATTAAATATGTCTCATATTGCAACATAACTCCCTCATTTGACTTCATGATTGGACATATTGAAAAAGCCATAATTTGAAAATAAGCCTCTATTGAACCTCATTTGAATCCATTAAGACTATTCAAGTGTATTTCATCCATACTCCACCATCAATCCAAGTTTTATGTCAAGAAAATAATCCTGAGTAATGAAAGTTGCTCTGAACTAAGTCAAGATCAAGAATCCATATCTCTAAAATACTATCATGATCTAAATAGTATTTTCCAATCTGTTAATGATAGTTGCTACGAAATGATTCAAGATGAAGAGTACACTTCCCAAAAATACTACCATGATCTAATAAGTATTTTCCAATCCATCTAGGATTTCATGAATGATGACTATATTTGTACACCAAACACTCCTACATCTACCCAGGAGATGCTTACTTCAAATGGACACGTAGATGATCTTCCTCCAGAACAAGAGTCTCCTACTCTCAACATACTTATAAAAGATAAACCAATGGTAGAATTCACAAATATTCATGATGACATTCCAAAAAAAATCATGAAGAAGATTCCTTTACCGACTGTGACTCACAAACATCTTTTGAAGAACAATCAAAATCCATTGTTCCTACTACCATCTTTGAAGATTCCCAACAAAGCATAGAAGAAGTAACATCGTCATCATATTTAGTTGTAATTTGTTAGTGGATGCATTATCAAAGAGAAGGATTAGACCTACATGAACAGAGTATCCTAGTAGAAACAAATATTGTCAACAATCCTAAGCAACGAGGTATTTTTTATTCAACAATCAGAGATTCTAACCATGTCAATGATACCTCCATAATACTAGTGGTAACTTTACCTAATGTAAACATCAATATGGGAGTCATGAAAATTCCTTTTGATGAAACCACTATCATCACTTCAACCATTCATGTCATCAATTTTCATCCGTGCGTCTTTCCACCCATTAATTGGGACCAATAAGAGACAAATACTTATAAAAGAAAGGAGCATGTCATCAAAGCTAAAAAATCAGAAAATCAAAATAGAAAAAAATCAAGTGGATTCCGAAGCAAAATAAAGTAAATAATCCCTATCAAACTCCATTAGTCAAAGAAACTATGGGGCAAAATAAAAAATGGGATTTCATCAATCAAATATGTCCACCAATGCAAAAGAAAGCTTCAAGAGTGACATACAAAGTATATGAAGAAGTTGATCCTAATTCCACATGGAATTCCATATCCACCTTCCATTACTCATCATCCCAAGTTTGGAGAATCAAAGACATGGAATTCCTAAGTGGAATTAGATATCCACCTTCTGCCATCACCCTCAAAATTAATGATATCCAAATCTCGCATTAACAATGTCTTGGAAACAACTCTTTATCATAAGGAATCTAAGGGCACTCTATCATGATTTGTGCATCTAGGTGAGGTTAACTCTAGTATCGATGAAGAGAAGAACATTCAGGGATTACATTCAAGTGCTTACATCTTGACAAAGAAACTCCTCCAGTCTTGATATCATTGGCATATCTTGACAATACCATCTACATCAACACCACCAAGTGGTTTAACATGATCTAAGAATTCAAAAATCATAAAAACCATAAAAATCAAAAATCAAAAAATCAAGAAAATAGTAAAGAGAAAATCCATCCTTAAGTGAACCACTTTAGTGGTGCTTTGGACAAGTACCATGATGAAAACTTGGCAAACGGGCGTCATGAGTAGAATTGATCATCTATGTGCACCATTCTAGGTTGAAGCATATCATCCCCTCCATAATAAACCATTTTTTCCATCATACTAAATTCATGATCCATCGTTCTAATCCATCCTTATCCAAATCTAAACATTATCAAGTGATCTTGAAAAAGGTTCAAGGTACACTTTAAACTTGCTTGTGGAAAAATCTTGACATGGTCATTGTCATTGATCCTATTATATCCCATGCAGTCCCATAGATTATATCTAGAACTATCTCGATAATCATGCTCTATCCTATCACGAGATAATCTTTTGCATCCTTCACATATCTATCCATCAATCATCTTGATCTATGCATCTGTTCATGGCATTCCAAACATTGCTAGACACTAGGTGCAGATACTTGCATCTTTCTTCTAAATAAATCTTGATCCATGTCCTATAGCTCATAACATGATCTATACATTGTGATCTAGGTATCATCTAGAAAATCTCAAAACATCAAATAGCTTTGAAAACCCTAAAAATCCAGATAATCCAAAAAACCTCAAAAACATCTAATATTTTCAAAAAATCAAAACTAAACATCCACAAAATATCAAAATCCCAAAAACATCATTAGCCATCGTGTACTAATCTAAGTCTAAATAATTGAACTGTGAAGCCTCTGTGCATTCATGTAGGTAAGGCCATCTCCAATGAGCCCTCAAGGCATAGGTTTGTCTCTTAGGTCCGCTTCTCTTGGTCCAAACATGTTGAAAACCTCAAAAACATTCACATATTTGAAAATACAAAAAACAAACTTAGAAAACACAAAATTCCAAAAATAGCCTCAAAACATTTCAAACCAAAAAGTCAAATACATTGAAATATTCCAAAAAAAATAAATTCATCCATTCCATCTCACTTCATCCGCAATAAATTTTCATCCATAATAAACTTATCATCATCTTCACCCTTTGGCGAAACAAACAAAAACAAGTACAACTATTATTGAAACACAAATTTTTACGCAAAATCAAGATTCTTAATCATTATCAAACATGTCGGTTAATCCTCATATCAACAACCTATTAAATTATAGTGTAGAAAATTGTACACCTTTACAATTTCACACTATGTTTGCATCCCCTTAATTAATTGGACTTAATTAAACCTCTAATTGATCAAATTATGCATTCTGGAGCCTTATTATTCCTATTTTCCGAAAGGGAAACCTATATTAAACAATTACTAACATTAATTAAAACACCTTGGAAATTGAGTGTCCTAGACTTAGGTCCTAGGACACATTCACCCAAGGGAAAATGGGTCCCCTTTAAGTCTTAGGACCCAATTTTAATATGTTTTTGGTGAAATTTTAATGATTCAAATTCAAGTTTCAAGTGTCGGCCTTTAGAATCTATTTTTTGTGAAATTAGATAAACACTTATAAATACATAGTTATTTTATCAATTCAAATCTAAGGAGAATGATCTATCATTAAGGAAAATTTCACAAGAGAAAATATTATTGTCAAGAGTATTGAAGAGTAGATTTATTAGTCATCTACAACAACAATCAAGATCATATCATCATGTCAAAGTTCATGTGTGTTCATGTCATGTTTTGGAGCTAACATTGTGATGTAGATTTCAAGTATTCAAGAAAGAATTCAAGAATCAAATGAATCAATCAATCAAGCCAATTCATGCAAGATCCAAGCCTTAGAGTGATGTGTTTGACTTCAGTCCTCTAAGGGAAACCATTAAGGGTTTGATGAGTCATAACAAGCAAGTGTTCATTCATCAATTCCTTCATTTTGTCATTATTTCATTATCAAGGTTTAATTACCAAACATAGGGTTTGACTAAGGAAAACCCCCATTCACCCCAAAACAAACATTTTTTCTTCTCTCTTTGTATATGCAAATTTACAAGTGAAAAAGGACTAAAAGTTTATCTAAGGAGCAATTTTGCAAAGTTGCATTTATTTCATTCATTATTGTCAACCTACAAAAACTCACATATAGATTTTACTTCCAGCTTTCCAACAGTCAAACCTAGAGGAATCAAAAGCTTAGATCTGGGATCAAAGGACTACAAAAACTAATTTTGGATCCCTAGTCAAGGACCCATTCGCCCAGGGGTGAACTAGTCCTATTACAGACCCTAAAACCTGATTTTTATCACAAGTGCACACCAGTCTACCCTTCTCAGATATTCTTACAAAATATATTTTTCGTTTATGTTATCATATAATTATGCATTTCAAGTGTTAGGTCATATAATTCACTTAGTTAATGCACTTTAAATCATTCCAAAACATTTCAAATCAGCCATTTTTGTCATAAGAAAGAAAAGATCCAAAGATCCAAAATAGGGTTGACTCACCTCAAGGTTGAAAGTCAATCCCTTTGTAATCTTCTCACTTTCTAATAAAATTAGGGATAGGAGTGTTTGAATCCTAGGTCGTTCATCATTCCACATTGATTAAATTGGCCTCCCCCATTTTCCCTTCATTTCATAAACATTTCCAACCAATCAACATCCAATGCATGTCTTATGGATAGATATTTCCTACAATAGACATCATTTTGGATATCATCTAAAAAAAATCTCTCTAGTAAGAGTGTGTGAGGGGAAAAACCATAGAATGCAAACAAGACAAAATGTGATGAATTAAGATTTTATCTAATTCAAAAAAACTTAATCTAAAATCTTACTCCATCACTTATGAAATGATCAATCTAAGCTATAGAAATTATGTAATGAAATCCTAAGATTAGCACAACGAATTCAAAGCAAAGGAGAGATTACCATCCCATGTTGGAGTGTATTTGCATGATGTTGGATTGTTCATATCACTACGAAGCCTCCATAGTTCACGTGAAAAAGCTTGAAGAATGATGCCTTGGTTGGTTGATCGAACAAATGGTTGAAGCTCTAACAATGGTGGTTGTGAATGTTAGCAGTACTTCGTTGTGCAAATGATGTTGATTCTCTGATCCATTTTTTGTGAGGAAAGAGGCTTGTTGTATAGAAAATGAGATTCAAAATGGATGATTAGGATTGTGTTGGAGTATTCAAATCAACGATTGAAATCTGTTGAGAGGATTTAGACAGGAGAAAATTGTGCAAAGTTGATGGCACAATTTATGTGATTGAGGAATAGATTGGCTAGTTAGGGATTAGTTTGATCAGTCGGGATTTTAGATTGATCATTTAGGAAATTGATGGCTTAGTTAGCAAATTAGATTGATTAGTCAACAAATTAGATTGATTAGTCAGCAAAGTAGATTACTCAATCATCAATTGTAATTTGCTCAATCAGAAAGTGGGTGAGGAATATGAATTAATTGATTTAAATAATTAATTCCTTTTTGGAGTTAAACGTGCAAATCAAGTTTGAATTTTGCAAACAAAGTTGCATTAGTTTGATTTGATTTTTGATAAATGATTTGAATAGTTTCATTTAATTATTCAAAATTTGGAGGGAAAGTGTCGTAATTAAATTATTATGATTTAAAAATTCAATTAACGTAGAGGAATAAGGTGTTTTAATGACGTAATTAAATAATTGGTGTTATTTAATCAATTTGGACAAAATAAAGTGGGATTAGGACTTCATTAAATAAAAGTGAATTTATTTAATTAGTCGCAATGATGAAACGTGAATTAATCAAATAATGTTGTTTTATTTAATTAATAGCAGAATTAGGATTTTTAAGACTTTATTAAATAAATGAAATTTATTTAATTATTCGAAAATGATGAAAAAGTGAATTAATTAAATAATGATGTATTATTCAATTAATAAAGTAATTTAGGGTTTTGGATGCTATTTTGATATTGTGTGATGTTTTTGAGATGTTTTGGGACGTCGCGGGAAGATTCTGAGATGTTTTGGGACATTATGGGATGATTATGAGATGTTGCAGGATGATTTCGAGATGTTTCAGGATGATTCTGAGATGTTGTGGGATGATTTTGAGACGTCGTGGGATGATTCCAAGATGTTTCAAGATGATTATGAGATGTTGTGGGATGATTTTGAGATGTTGTGGGATGTTGTTTGATGTTGTTTGATAATGAATTAATTAAACGATGTTAAATCACTTAATTAATAGAAGAATATGAGTGCCAAAATGCTAGTTCACAAGCTAGGACATTTTTGGTGTCTACATTTTTCCCCTATCTGATACAAAGTACTAGTTACTTTGTTTCAAAGAACATTTCCTTGATATGCCCTAGGTGCAAGAGTTGCCCTAGTATGCCCCAAATGGGATAGCCTGGTGCCCCCTTGAGAAATTTGGTGAAAATTTTGGATAATGAACCAAATTTTTCAATAAGCTGATGTGATGTATTAAGTGCAAGGATTGATAGAAGAAATTTTGATAGGAAGAAAACTTTAATAAGCGAAGAATAGTTGATATTGTTAGTCATTCATGAGTTGATTTTGCTTTGCTTGGAGGCTTCGCAGTTTGAACAATCTTGTCTGATGTAGCAAATAGATACGATGCACCAGAGTATTAATGACCAAGGTGACTTTGTATCCTTTACATGGACTTTGACTCTACAAACAAGGAGTAACATTGCTCATACAAGACATATGAAAACCCTATAGAGTGTATGGGTGAGAAGCTTTAAAACATGTCAGACTAGTAACATAAGAGGTATTAAGAACCTAACCACTGCTACATGAAATGCTTCAAAATGACTTCCACACACGAAAAAAGCAAGTATTTGTTATCGTAGTATAACAAAAATATCCAACAAATAGAAAACTAAAATGATGCACGGGTCAATAATGTAAATCGAAAAGATAAGACTACAAAAATATAAAAACAAAGTTGTTGTATCACTTGCTCTATCTGTTATGGGACTATTATCCATTGTTGATCATGTCTATCGTAGGAACGGGTCCTTTAAGACATAATTCAGGATGTTGTTGGGAATTTTCAATAGATAGGTAGTTATACTTGGCTTTGTTTTTGTTTGTTTGCATTCAAATCCTTGTGATTGTTTGCTTGAAAGTTCTAGCTTTTGTTGTTGCTTTATTTGTTTGTTTGTTTTGTCAAAGGGTGAGTGTGATGATCTATTTATTATGGATGAACCTTTATTGTAGATAGGTGATGACAAAAATAGGATTTTTGAGCTTTTTCAAATGTTTTTGTGCTTTTTTATGTTTATTTGATGTTGTTTTTGTTGTGTTTTCAAGATATTTGAATATTTTTATTTTGTTGATTGTCGAGGAGCTATGGTGAGGATTCAGGGAGCCTCACATCATGTGGATTCATTTCAAGAGTTTGGATATCATTTAGGCATCAGTGTCCTAGTATGTACCTTGTTTCTTCTCATTTTTGTCTTGTTACATTCTCGTATTGTGTGTACAAAGTTCATGGAGTCAAAAGCTAAGGTTTGATGATTAATCTTGTTTGGAAAATTTAACTACACAAAAATTGAAAACCATCTACACCATTGTAAAGATCATGAAATTCTACCCCATTTATAAAAAAAGCACTGAAAAATTCTTTTGTATGGCCAAGATATGGTCATTTGAAGATAAGGTAAAATAAGTCCTAATTACCAATCAATAGCAAAGTTTTTATGATTTCAAAGCATTTGCATCATTTTTATCTCATTTTCTAGGTCAAAAGCTCTCCCTTGACCTTAAAACCCTCACACTTTCCATAAAACCTTGCATTTGATTCATGCACTTGCTCTAGAAGCTCGCTTCTGCTCTAAAACCTTGCATTTGTATTTTGTTTAACTGTTTCCTTGCCCTTGCTAAAAAACCTCACACTTGCTATAAAACCTTGCATCTGAATCCTTGCTCTTTCTCTAGAACCTCGCCCTTGCTCTGAAACCTTACATTTGTTTGTTGTTTTTTGAGCATCTGCTCTAAACCCTTGCATTTGCTTTTAGCATTTGTAAAATCTTCCTAGAATTTATTTGTTTCTCATCCTAAGTCTTGTTTGTTATTGTTTCATGTTGTTTTACATTTGAAATTTTTCTATTACCTTTATTTTCCACTTTTGACACTCGGTTTCATGCTTTTTGCTTGTTTGTTGCGCTTTTGAAAAAATGTTATCGCTTTTGTTGTTTTGTGAATATTTTTGGATTTTGTCTTTTTGGATTTGTTTGGATTTTGTGTTTTTGGTCTAAGTTGATAGAAAACATGATAGAAACCTAAGTGGGTTGACCTAGGGCCTTGAGGGTTGATCAGAGATAAGTCTTTCCTACGTTCTACATGCAAAGACCACGTAGTTCGACCGTTTGACTCAAAGCATAAACTATTTTTGGGATAAAAAATATTGATACATTGGATTGATATTCCACTTCTATGTCTAGAGGATATGTTGTGGGAAATCTACTTGAACTAGCTGTGGGGTTCAACAAAATGTTGATGTCTTAGACCGTTTGAGTGAAGGAATAATCCAACGATGATGTTTTTTTTTTTATGTTTTTAGATGTTTTTTATTTTTGATAACAATTTTTTTTTTTGATTTTTGCCCTTTTGCCTAGGGTGTAAGATACCGAAAACTTGGATGGATATCCCACTTCTATTTTTCTAGAGGATATGTTACGAAAAAGCTTACTTTAACTAGCTATAGGGTTCAAGCAACTATTGATATCTTAGAATTTTTCAATGAAGGAATAATACACATTGTTATCTTTGAAGGTTACCTTGGTAGTGCGTTGGTGGTATACCTTGTTGTTGGGATGAATTGTTTTGAAGGTTATCTTGGTGGTGCATTGGCAAGATACCTTGTTGTTGGAATGAACTATTTCAAAGGTTACCCTGATAGTGTGTTGGTGGTATACTTTGTTGTTGGGGCGAATTGGGAAGGTTACCATGTGGTACACCTTGTTGTTTGGACAATGCCTATATCACAACGTGAGCTAGAGGACATAGATCAAGATTTATTCTGAAGCAAGATGTAAGTAATTACCCCCCAGTGTATAGAAATGTAGGTGATTATTGTGCATGTAGCACACACGCCCCATTCAGAACAAGGACCCTTTCTTTTTGCTTGTGTTGGGTCACTTTTTGTCGCCGCCTCATTTTACATGCCCCCTATTTTGAGCCTTAAGTGGTGAAGGAGCCCTAAAAGTATCATCTTTAGTTGACCAAGTTCCCCCCTTTTGAATTTTCATGTCTTTTATCTCCTCAGAAACTACTTGGCAGTTTTCCCTTTGCAGTTTGGGCTGGCATCCTCTGGACCTTGTGGGTCCGCCCCTGCGGCTTTCCCTTTGTGGACTTTCGCTTTGCCTTCGTCATTTCTGGATGGCTAACCTTGGACGTCTGCCCGCCCTGTGGGTTCCACTGCTCCCTTCACCGTCAGGTTGCCAAGTTTGTAAATGACTAAATCCTGACGACTTTCTGCCCTACAGGCATCGCCTTCCCCACCGCCATTCCAACTGAAGTGACATCTCACTGACCCAGTCGTTCACCATACAAGAATTTAATGAGGGAATTTAATATCTTCAAATCTATAAATACTGGCATTAACCTGTCATTTTCACAAACATTCCTTTGCAGAAATGTGTCAGAGCCTCCTGCCCTCGCCTTTGTCGCACCCGTAGCTTGCCTCCACCGATTCAAGCATCATCACCAGCGTTTTTCATCAGCAATCGTGCGAGACTCGAAGGTAAGTTTTCCATCACCCTTTTCCATGTGTCTTTTTCCTAAATTCTAAAAATTATTAAGAGTTTCCTGATAAAACGATGAAATTAGGTAGAGAAACACCTTCCCCACGAAACCCTAATTATAAAAACCTAAAAAATCCTTAAAAAATAATGATCTGGGTTCGATGAAACTCATCATTCCTACTGTTATTCTTGGGATCGGTGTTCGTTCCCTTTGGGCCCGTAGCCCTCCCGTTGCCATCCTTTTCCCTCGTAAAACACTTAAACTTTTGAAAACGGTGATCGCTTATGTCGGGCCCACATCCGCAGGATGCCCATTCCACCTGGTCGTTGCAAAGCTTAGGAAATTTCACAACTCCAAAGAGATGACCTTCAAACCCTCTCGGGTCTACAAGTGCAAAACTCCATTTGTGAGGTGCCCCTAAGCTCCATCGTTTCAATTGACCATCTGATGGCATCCTCCCGATAGGCGGGTCCCGCTGTAGTCATCACCAATCAAGCCCGACTGATCGAATACATGAGTCCCAAATCCATTGTGGGTAGAGTCCTATGGACTTCCATCTATTGGATTTCATCTGGATTCCAACATTTTCAAATGGTCATCTAATCATTTCTCTTCGCCCATCGGGTCCTGCATTTGCGGGCACTGTCCAAGCTCAGATTTCACGAAAATGACTAAGTTCTGACCTAGTGCGGGGTTCACCTCATGGAATTCCATTCGTAGACTTCTGCTCGAGCTTCACCATTCCAAATGGCCTTTACATAACGACTATCCACCCACCGGACCTCGCACTCCCAGCTGTCATCCGAGCTCATCAACCAAAGCAAATTAAATGTGCACCGCCCTTTGTAGGTTTTCGTCGACCTTTCACTGTTCCAAAATGGCTAGCTCAAAACGGCGAGAGGATAACATCCTTCCCACTTGTGGACCTCGAACCTACTGTCACCGATTAATTTAAAGTGAAAAAAGATTAAGTATTGACCCCCTTTGTGGACCATCCCATGCGGGCCACCGCTCGCAGGTCTCTGCCTTGCTCTCATCGTTTTCAAGCGAATATTAATCCTTGTCCACCGGCTACGCGGAACCCGACCTTTCCATTTCCCTTTGAATGTCTGTAAGCGAGTGATCAGTGCGCTCACCTTCTACGAACCTGGTAATGCAGGCTTCTCTGGCCATATTTTTGTCCTGCCTGCGTTGTTTCAAACGATCGACGCCTAACACCTTCCCGCACCCTTTAACCCGCACTTTGAAACTCTAACGACAAAGTGACCTCCATCCTTAGAGACCGCAGATCTCACATTGCGGGATGATGCCTTTCCAGTGTCGTTCTCAATGGCGAAGCCTCCAAAACAACTACTTGCCCAAGGAAACCCGCATCCCTGGGCCCGCATTGTCCAATCTCCTCTGAAAGAAACACACAAGATGATTTTTAGAGGATTTTATGATCTTTAAGCATGAATTATTTAATCTAACAACTGTTTTGTAGGATTTCACTGACACTTCCCCATTTAGTGTATGAATATGCTTACTACATTTTATTTTTGTAGGATTTATGGAACCAAATGTCGGGTCCTCGAGGGCGACCGTGGAGAAAGAAAAAAGGAAAAAAAATGCCAAGGCACCCAAGGGTAAAGAGGATAAGGATCAAATGAGATATAAGTTCCAAAGGGGACCCCTCAATTCAAAGGTCACGACAAACTAGAAAGAGATCTCAAACACCAATCTGGGACACATTGGCATTGATGAATTTAAGAAAAGGGTCAGACTCAAACCTACAACAGAAAACACTAGAAGAATTAGAGGTAGTGGATTGGCCAAGGTTGTCAGATTCCCACCCGCTCTCATAGCCCTTGAGCTCGTAATGACTTGCAGGGAGGCATATCAAGAAGATACAAAAAGAATAGTGGATAGAGATGGGAATGTATTGGCTGATCTATCTTCCAAGTCAATAGGGAGGACCTTTCACATACCTACCTTCAACAAGATGGAAGAGACACCTAAGGAATATGGTAAGCAGTTGTGGGACACTAATCCCCTCAAATGCAATAAACTCATCAATCAGTATTGGCTAAAGGAAAAGAGGGGTAGCGCTAATAAAGTGCCTCAAGAGCTCTTTTAAAGAGATTTCTACGAAGATTACCATGACTTGGTAGACATTTTAAGGTAGAGCTATGGGCCTCCCAACTGCGGCCTTCTTTTAGGAATGGATGATCTATTTTATAGAAGAAATAATCTGAGGGGACACAAAAATTTACTGGGCTGGAATGATTAGAAATTGCTTGCACGAGCAATTTATGGCAGTGAAGAAAACCTTGCGGTTCCATATGACATCATACCTAGTCTACTTGCTTGCCAACCATGCCCAATATAGGGGATGATTTGTGGCACCAAATCCAACTCCAAAAGGACTACTGCAGAGTCAATGACGCCTTTATAGGCCATATCATTAGATTGCTTGGGGGTGACTCTAAAAAAAGGGTCTCCCATACTACTAATGCTTTCATCCACCGGTTTGACTTTTTGTTCATACAATTTCCAAAGTTACCTACATTCGAGCTAAGGGTTTCTCTAAGAAACCATATAAGTTGCCCCGGTACCCAAAAGATCAGCTAATATTGCTTGAACTCTCTCGGCAGCTACAATGCATGCTCACCCTCCTAAGTGACAAGCATAGAGTGGAAATTCCTTATCCCCTCTCCTTCAGCCAAGGAATGTATGAGCTCCACACATCCCAATGTGCAAATTATTCTGACAAGGAGCTGGATGAGTATAACCTGAGGTTCCACACTACCCGGCCATGAATGGATCCATATGGAAAGCTCAAGAAGATGGTCGGACTTGAATATTCCCACCTACATAATGTTGAAGATTTTTGGGCCAACTGTAAAGATGACAAGGAGGTTCATATGCAGCAATACATGCGCATGATGACATACTTCATCAAGATAGTGAAATTATTCTCGGTGCTAGAGCAAGTAGTTGAAGAAGAAAGCATGGTAGTGGATCCAAGGTATGACGTTGTTGCCAACCTACCACTGTTGTTAATTGACTAGAATGAAGAAGATATTAATGACCTCAACATTCTTATGAAGCCTATTGAGGCAAGGACAAGACAGTGGATTGATGGGAAAAATTCTCAATTAAATTTGCAAGGAGTGACCCTAACATATGAGGAACTTGAAGATACAACGAAAGGTGAGACTGACAGTGCCTCTATTGATGCTGCCCTGACAGAAGGAACTTCGACATCTGCCCCCAATACACAATGCAAGAAGAGAAAGGAAGCAGTTGAACTTCATCCCAAATCTAAGGAGTATTTAGGGAAGGCTTCAAAAGTTGAAACTTTCAAGAAATCAAGGATATCGAGTAGTTTCACAAAGATGCCCACCATTCAAGAGGATTCTCTCCATGAAGGAGAGGAACAAGGGGGTGAACAGCCAATACCTCCACCTGCTATGCTTACTGCCCTGGTCGCAATGGCTACTACCATTGATACTCCTTTGCTTGCTTTGCAAGAAATGGTTGCCACCTCTCCACTCACGGTGGACATTTTGGTCCACCTTGCCTCTACTTCTCCTGTGGCTCAAGTCATGGCCATTGATTCCTCATCTACCACCACTTCCCCACTCTCTTCCTCATCCATGTCTCCATCATTGTCTCTTCTGCCTATCGCTATGGCGACAACAATTCCCACTCTCATCCTCCCAAAATCCTTTACCAAGTACATGCAAAATATGCCCTCAAAGCTTTCTGGAATGTTTGCAAACCTTGCAGTGCATGCTGCCCTAGATCAGGCTATAACTAGTCTCCCTGTCCCTCCTCCTCCTATTGAGCCTCCTACGATGGAAGCAACAATGCAAATCTCTAAGGAAATGGATAGGCAAAAAAAGGAAGCAAGCAGAAAAAAGGAAGAAGAGGCAGATGACTACCATGAGCATCCCCCATATCAACATCTTGTAATTGATGAAGTAGTCCACAAGGAGGAGGATGAGGAGCCAGATGCAAAGTATATTGTGGAGACTTTTGATCCTGAGCTCGAGGAAGAGTTGGTCTAACAACTCAAAGATGTTGGGGAAGAGGTCAAAAAACTACCTGCCATCAAAGAGAAGAATACTGATGAAGAAATGTAGGACACCAAATCTCCAACAAGGGAGCAATACCAAGGCCCCAAGCATGATGAAAAGATACCTCCTTCAAAAGAACAAGAAGAGGGAGAGAAAGAAAAGAAATAAGAAGACAATCTTGAAGAAGAAGGAAGAACTTCTAAGGGGAAGGACAACCCCAAGGAGCATATAGCTACTGAGTCCCCAAGGAAAGAAATGATATTCATTCAAGATTTAGATGAGGACGAAGGAGAGAAGCCAGAGCAAGAAAATTTGGGTGGCAAGGTAATGCAAATCCAACACACCCGTGAGGAAGAAGGTGATCACGAATCACCGAAAGGGGAATCTCATATGCCTGAATGGCTTGAGAAGCAATTGGAGAAGAAGACCCCAGCCCCAATAGATCTAAAGGTAAGGCTAGAAGCCATCCTGGATCGATCCCAAATCAATACAAAGAAGGAAAAGAAACCAAGGGTCAGATCTCATCTAACAATGGATGCATTTGGATCCAGGAGAGTGCAAATAGCCACCCCAGTGATGGGAGAGGAAGGGGTCAGCTATAATGTTTCCACCATTGATCTAGGGACAACAACAAGAGAGAAAAAAATCAACCATCTTCAGGGATCCGTCACCATCATCGTGCATCAAATGAACAAAGATAAGACCTCTAAAGAGGAGCTAAAGGCACAGGTGGTGGATCTGACAACTTATATTCAACAATGGTCTTCAACTAAGGAGCTCCCCACTATGTCATCGGCCCCCCAATTGCTGTTATCAGAGGAACACATCAGTAAGCTAGAAAAGAGAAAGAGTTGGACCAAAGCTATCGAAGATTGGTTCCGACGTGTAATCTATAATGGTGATATGGCATCGGTCACACCGTTCGAACGATAAATAAGTTCCGAGAGCTGCAAAAACAATTGGAGGGCACCAAGAAGATTTTCCAAGGGCTTTGTGGAACTTTATAGGATTACTTATCCTAAGATCGAGGCCATCCTCAAGATTCCCGATAAATTATGGGAAAAGGAGTTAGGTCTAGTGAAGGCTGATCAGTGGCTCGTGGAGACCTGGAAAATGGGCTTGGACCACAGAAAGGAAATATTGGAGCAGGTGTTCCATGAGGTGGGGCTCGATTTGGCATGGGCCAAAGAACACCCGGTGAATGCTGAAGACTATCTCAAACTAATGATAGTTTACGAGATGTCGGCCCTCAACCTTGATGCATAAAAAATCAGACCGTATTTCAATAAGAAGATGGAAACGGGATCGGTGGATGTGCTAACAGCGGATTTCATGGGCTTCACCACCAATACCTCTGTTCAGTCCAAGCAAATAATTAAGGCTATGCCCAAGTGCATGGAGAATTGGGAGAAAATCACATGACGATCAAAGAAATTAACATTTCAGGTAATCCAATCTAATATAATGGAGTGGGACAAGCTCAAAGCACTGATCAGGAAATTCATAGAGTATGCCACATTGCAAAAGGAGTCTGGAAAGCCTGTCATAAATGATGAATTCCTCACAATGTAGCCACAATAAACAACAATCAGATGGAAGATAAAAGAGCTACAATGCTGCCCCATAAGAAGACAAAATAGGCAAAAGATAAAGATGTATTTTATATTGTTTAATAGTTGGGGGTAGGTAAAACCTTAATTTGTAGTGAATCTTGGCCACAGTGAGATTAAATCTTGACCACTCATTCTACTTTTGGAAAGCTATAAATAGGGGGTCTCCTCTTATTTTCAAGAGAGAGTTGGGGTGTTGTAAAGACATGCTGCTAGAATGTTAATAGAAATTCATTGATTTGGTGGATTCTTGAGTTCCAACTTCATGTTGCATGATTCTTCTTCTCATTTGTATTGAATTTGAGTAGATTTACTTTGCTATTATATGTGTTTCAATTTGCTTTAGTAGATTATTAGATGTTGTTCATTGATGCTAAAGATTGCTATGGTGTTGACCTCTTCTTAGTTCATACTTTTTGTTGCATATTGATGATATACAATTGAGAAAAGTTAGTCTAAACTTTATATTATTGCTACACTTAAATCTCATCTCTTTATTCATGTTCATGGTGGATGAAAAGCTGAAATCTGTAGACCTTAGAAAATTACACTAGTTTCATGATACTGTAGACTTTCTTGGTTAAGTGGAACTAAGTCTTGGGAAGGTTGGCCCACTGTAGCTACCTCCATTTTCACTGTTCATCACTAGTTTCAGATCCAGGAACCTCTTTACTTCCTTGCCCCTTTTTTTTTAGTGACTTTGAACAAGGTTCGTTGCACATTGTAAAGTCAAATCTGAAGCTGAAATAGGAGTTATAGTCTTTTGTTTGAACCTACAACAATTGTGCAGTAAACTCCCCATCTTAAGAACTCCATTAAATGAACCCATTCTCTCAACTTAACTCATGTAATTCTTCCCTATGATTACCAAAAATATCACATTTAAACAACTGAGATATTCCATGCAACTCATGACCTGACACCCGAGAGACCTTGGGATAATTTTTTGCAACTTGTTGTAGTCATGACCTACACATTACCTTTGTTGAGAACTGCTAAAACACCCATCTACAGAACTAGCGCTAGAAGGAGGGCCTACTTCGTGTTAATTTTGATCAAATCGGTTCATTCTCCCCTAAAATTTTTTACAGTCCTAAGATCAACACCAAACAAAGGGGAATTTCAAGAGCTACTGCCCCCTATTGGAGCTAGGAGAGCTAGAAGAGGGGAAGCATCCACCTCTAATACACCTAACCAGCCCACTATTCCTTCATCCTCATCTTCTCCTTCCACCCATTCACCTCCACCTTTTCCTTCACCCTTGGTAGCACATCTCTCCCTTCAACCGTTCCAATCAGCCTCCCAGGCTGTCGTCTCCCACAACTTAGGCATTGCCTTCCAGCCCAACACACCCCACTTCTTGGGTGTTGTCCCATTAGTTTTTTCCCCTCCACTACAACCTCAGGTCAGTCTGGCATAGCCTCCTCCACATCCACCTCCCATGGTATGGCTAGGAAACAATTTGTCTCCCTTGTCCTTCAACATCTACCATGATATGCCAAATAACCCAAAGGGATTTTGCACGAAGTTTAACCCTCGGGATCCACAAAAGAAATCAGAACACATAAAGATTTTTCAAATAGCCTTGAAGGATATGTAGATTATACACGAGGACTTGGCATGTCGACTCTTCCCCTATTCCTTGGGGGAGGAATCCTTTTACTGGTACATCCACTTGCTGACAGGATCCATTAACATGTGGGACCTTCTAAAGGACGCTTTCTTACAAAATTTTAAGATCCATGTTAGTCCCTCAGAGTTATACCAGCAGTTTATGGCAATCTGAAGAGAGGTCAATGAGCCAATCATCTCTTTTAACGACATATTTCATAGGGCCTATATGAGACTACAAATGCCTTATGTGGTTGACGATCCTTCTGCCCGCCTGGTGTAATATGCAGCCTTCAACAACCTCACTTTTACCTTGGTCAAAAGGATGACCCCTCCACCAGGTCGATTATTGGATGCATACACAGAAGTAGTCAAGGGAAGTACATATTTGGGACATCACATTGCTGGTTCATTGCCGCCATTGGGGCTAGTTGCCCATCCATATCAAGTGATAGGTTGTTGTTAGGTCCTACTACTTTAGAATATTGAATGTCAATTAGTTGACCGGGCAGTGTCCAAGGCAGTTTGCAGAAGGAGATTATTTGGATAACTCATTTTATATTTTATGTTTTACCTTAAACTACTGGAATCAATTTTAATCTAAGGCCATTACTATTTAACTAGAAAATAATCTTACTCTAAGAAAAACCAGAAATACTAAGTTAAAAAGCATAAGACAACTAATTTAGAAAACAACACAACTAAACTAGAAAGCATAGAAACAAGCAAACTAAACAACTGATATACTACGGAAGCAAAAAAATAAGTGAATAGACAATGAAACATCTTTTAAACAGTAAAGGATTTTATAAACTATGAAAGATAAATCATAGTAATTAAAAACAATGGTGCTCCGAAACTTCAGACTTAACTCAACAAACTTAATTACCTCCTACTAAATAGTTATCTAGCTTTAAACAAATGAACAATAGAATAGTAAAATACTTATCTATCTAACTAACTTCCCTCGAGTGGCCAGCTCGCGGGTTAACACTTCATCCATAAATCACATAAGCTACAAGTTCTGGAGTCTATCCATTACGAACAATCATCATCACTCATAATTCAATAGTTTACTAATAGACATAAATTGGGTAACTCATTTCAACAGTATTTTAGAAACCATGTGAACAACATAATGATACTTCTTTTGTCTTCTTCATGACTTATGAAATTATATTCTTATAGATAACTTATAACTAAATCCTAAATTTAAGATGGCGTGGATAGCCATTGAAAAAGTCTTCAACAACTTAAAACTAACTTTTACGTTTTTAAAGCTCATAAACATATAGAAGGCTTTGAGAAGAGCCATGAAGTTTTGATAAAAAAATTTTAAAGAACATAAATAAATCCTCGGTGCATCATCCCGGTATTCAGGAGTAGGTTTGCAGCATCTATTCTTTACCACACTTGAGGTACGTGCTAGTTCAACTTTTGCAACAACTGCTCAATGACCGATTATTTCCTACAAAAACACTCAAGTCAACCCATTAAACCTGTATTGGAAAATTTCCTCAATTGATCAAAAGAAAGAAAGAAAGCATAATTTTCCTTCAAATAAGCAATTATTTCTTCTAAAGTTTAATAGATTGGCACAGGATTAGGATTGAGTTGGTAAAAGTAAGCTTTCTAGATTTTATTATGATGAGGTTATTTTTACCTCATCATTTCCTCCCCTACCTAACTTTTGGAAGGTCCTCCTGCTCCATAGTTAAACCCCTGAGTCCTATTCCATTCCTCATATAGGGCATTGAGATCATGTGCCTCCCTTGTTGTTGCATCAAAATATTCAGGGTCATAAATGAACCCTCTATGAAATATCACACTCTCCCTCCATTCATTGAAAAGTCTATCATTCTGATCCGTTGAAATATTGAAGGTTGGAGGTGGATTGAGTAGCAAAGAAGGTATGTATTTCATTCCCATCCATTTTGTTCTAATATTTCTCAGGATTCTAACTAAGGCATTTGCTCTTCTAAATGACCACCTGATATTTAGAGGGGAAATGACCTCTCTTTTCTTTAGATAAGCTGGTAGTGGGGTGAATCTTTCTTTGCAAGCATGCCATGCTTTTCCAATCAACTTCTCTCTATTTTCCATGAAATTATCATAACACAGCTTGAGGCTATTGTCATATCTTTCCTTCATCTTATCATTAACAAGGAGAGACAAAAATGTATCTTTGAAACCACTAGGCCTTGAATTCAGGGACCTTATTTGGAGACACATTGTCTTTTTTTCCCGTGCAAACTCTCTTGTCTGATCTTGCCAATGAATTTGATTCCTCATGGTGGAGAGAAATGCTCTCAGTTCTACCTCTCCAACGAACAAGTTGATAAAGAAATTTGTGTGATTTTCTAATAATAAGTCATGCATAAAGAATTCACAAATTAGATCTTGGTCTTCAGGGGTTGACTCTACATATATTTTTAAAAAATCTTTATCATTGGGCTCGTAGAGTTGATCATTGTAGATCCTAAACAATTTCCATCTTAGCCATTGTTCATTCAAAAACATGGAGTGAACTCTTGATGGTCTTCTACAATTTAGTAAACAGTCCACTAGTTGACATGCATCCTGCTTTCCTCTATAGGCCCTATGAAATGACTCCTTCAGGAGCACCAGTTCCTTCTTTACCCTATAATTTTCAGCTTGGACATTCCTGAGGAAGTAACACTTTTCCATCCATTTCATTAGCAGAGGTGAAATGCGGCTCTAGAACCAATCAGTTACAACTGGTTCAGTCTAAATTTCTTTGGACTCCATTTAAGGTTTTACAGTGCATTCCTTCAAGTATTGTTCCAGTTCTACGACCCTGCTGATGGAAGCATTCAACTCTTCAGTTTTTGTTTTCTTGTCCTCTTCAAAGGCTGTGAGCATAAGCACAATTTTATTTTTATTCTTTCAAATTCTATATCTTTGTTTGCAATGTCAACACTATAAGTTTTATGCTTTTGATTCAGCTCTTGCATTTTCTCTTGTAACTTATAGAGTATTGAGTCCTTTTCCTATAATTGAAGCTTCAAGCCCTGTATTTCTTGATCTCTTTTATTTATTATAACTATTTGCACAGTCAATTCTTCTATATGCAACTCTATCAGTTCATTACCTTTGGACAATTGTCTTTGTAGATCATCAATTTCTATTTTACACTTTTCTAACCCTGCAGTGGTACTACTTGTTTCAGCTGTCCCGACAATTTGATTAACAATGGGGGACAAATTTCCTGGCACACCGTCATCCCCCTTGGGTTCTCTTTCCTAAATCTCATTAGTGAATATTTCCTCCACATGTGTAGAGTGGGAAGGAAATACTTCACCTGAATCTTCTTTGCCTAGGGGTACCTCCTGTTCACTAGCAAGCTCTGAAATTTCAATGGGCTCAGGTGGCCGCTTAGGCTTTTTCTTCTTTGAACTTCCCTCCTTACCCTGTATTGGGGTTTCAGAGAATTCAGAAGCTAAACACTAACTTCTTCTTAATGGAGGCAGATTTTGGAATGTGACAGGTGTTTTATTGTTTCCTTTTCTTTTTCTTTTGGGTTTACTTGAATCAGAATAAATAATCTCAACCTGTTCTGGCAAGTCAGGGGTTTTAAATTCATCCCCAAGGAAGCTTGGAAAATCCTCACCAGGAGTAGTGGGATTAGGAGCTTCCAGAGCTGGAGATCCCTTAGGGGAAATTGCTTTGGATGGTGGAATAGCCTAGTGGGATGGTTCCCCTAATTCTATTGTCCTTACGATTGTAGGTTTCTCAATTTTCTTTAAAAACTTCTCCCATTTTCCCTCAGGTTTCTTGCGGAAGTGGTACTTATAGATCAACTGAATCAAACCATGATGTTTCAAAGGCCCATTCCTTGTTTTATACCTTTCTATGGAAGTGTTTAGGGAATCACAGAAGAATTCAGGTATATTAACCCTAAGAACAAGGTCCTCCCTTTTGTGACACAAATGGGTCGATATGCGAAAAGCAGGTCCTACTACTACGGTTAGCTGACCCTCACAAGTGAAATACTTTATAATCCATGCAATGACAGTACCCCAGGGTTCTAATATGGAGGTTCTCTAGAACCCTTCATTTTGCCCCTGGTACTTATTACTACCATTGGGTGTGGGTCTCCCTCTCTAAGAAATAATTCAAATAATTTTTGGTACGTAATTTGAGAGGTTTCTTTTATTTTTATGCCTGCATTCTCTAATCCTAATAAGCGAGAAATAATTTTGGGACTTACCTCAAATCGCTTCCCATGAAGTACCACCTCGCCATTTGTGTAGTTTTCAGCAAAAGAGCTCACCAGCTTTTCATTGTAGCCCTCAAATTTTTTGATAAAATTTAACCATCCTACTTCCTCGAACAACCTTGAGATATTACTCAACCCTAAGAATTTTTCTGCTGAATCCGGCTCTGATTTTCTTTTACCACCTCCCATTTCCTTATTTCCCACTCTGTAAAAGACTTCAATTATGGCACAAGGCTTTCACGTAGCACTTTTGAAAATATTGCTTCTGAACTCAATTTTTGTCTTGTTTGCAGCTTACTATGCAATGATTTCCAATCTGCATGGAGGCATGTGAAAGGCTTTGTCGTACAAGTAACTGATCATCGAGTGGCACAAGTTGCTAAATTGGGAGTGAAGTTCATGCCAATTAATTATTTTTTATTCAAAAATAACTACCTACTTAAAGCAAAAATTAATACTTACTTTCGTTTTGTGATCGTTCGAAGATCTCGTACCTTACAGATTTGACAGGATGACGTGAAGGCATTGGCTGAGGTGACGGGGGATTTATTATGATATGGATGCAGAATTTTATGGATGATGGAGCCATCAATGATGACTGGAGTACTTGGTGACTTTATTTATGATAAAAACAAAAATAGAAAGATAGGTGTGCTAGATATACTAACGGAAGGATCGCGAAATTTTTGATTTTTTGAAAAAGGTGGCAGAATACGAACGAACAAGTTCCAAAGCATGTAATTTGACATCACACTCAAAACTAGTGCATAAGTTCTGGAGCATCGGTGTGGGGTGCAACTGGAGCGGAATGAAATGAAGTTTCTGGAGCATTGTCAAAAGATGCAGCCGGAGTAGCAACGGAATTAAAGTTTTGCAACATCGCCAAAAGATGCAGCCAGAGCAGCAACGGAATGAGGGTTCTGGAGCATCGCTAAAAGATGCAGCCGAGGCAGCAACAGAATGAGGTGGAGTGACATGATAAAAAATTTTGAACTTCAAGAGCTTTGGACCTTAGTGTAGAATGCCTCTTCGACATGATGAGATTTGTACAAGTTCTGGAGCATCAGGCATGAGGACCGTCAAGTTTCAGAGCATCTGGCACCGGGATCATAACGTTCCAGAGCATCTTTGGAGGGTGCTCCGAAAGTTATTTTCCACTTTGAAGAAGTCCTGCAAAATGGAACAAAAATTAGCTAAGTCTGAAAACAAAGAAATACAAAAAATATCTTGGCATAAATGTCCTTTTATTGCACATTTTTGAATTTATAACTTCTTCTTTTTTTCTTTTTTTTTTTGAACAATAATACAACATTGTTACTAGATAGACTCTGCCTTGGCAGAGTCAACACATTGGACCTCGCCCTGCATTTCGACCATTCTCGAGAATTCCTCCTTATTAACCAGTTTATGGTAGACACGTAAGTGATAACCATTAACTAAGAGGGTTCACATGTCACCATCGATTGGTTTCAACCAAACAGTTCCGTTCGAAAAGACTTCATCAATCTCATAAGGTCCCAACCAATGAGTCTTGATCTTTCCCTTATGATCTTTGTATCTTGAATCAAATAACAAGGCCCAGTCTCCATTATGAAACTCCTTCTCTTTAATATGTTTGTCGTGTCACACTTTTTGTTGATGTTGAATTAGTTTAGTTTGATGGATGGCATCTAAGCGAAGCTCATCCAATTCACTTAGTTGCAGAACTCATTCAACTTGGGCTCGTTTTAAATCCAGACCTAGTTCCATAGTTGTTCGTAGAGTTTGTAGTTCAAACTCAATGGGAAGAAGAGGCTTTTTCCCAAAAATGAGCTCATAGGGGATGAATCCAGTTGTAGATTTCTAGGTTGTATTGTATGCCCATACGGCTTAAGGAGTTTCCTAGCCCAGTCTTTCTTCCAAAAGAAATTGTTTTCATTAAAATATTTTCAAGCTCTTTATTAGTTACTTCTACCTGACCGTTCACTTAAGGGTGGTAAGGGGATGATTTCCTATGGCTTACTTGAAAATGGTTGGTAAATGCCAAGAGCACTTTGGACATAAATTGGGGTCCCTGATCAGTTACGATTGTTCGAGGAGCTCCAAATCTAAGGAAGATTTTATTATAGAGCAAGTCTGCGACTTGCTCTTCCCTAGCTATTTGTAAGGCTTGAACTTCAACCCATTTCGTCAGGTAGTCAATGCAAACCAATATATACTCTTTCCCTTGAGAGGAAGGATCTATGGGTCCGATAAAATCTAAACCCCATTTCTCGAATGGTTCAAGCACTACTTGTGGCAGCAATGACATTTTCGAAGAAGTAGTTGGTCTTCCTACTCTCTGACATTCATCACAATTATGAACATAGTTCTTAATGTCTTTATGCATTACGAGTCAATAGTATCCAGTGCCTAAGACTTTATGAGAAGTTCTCTTTGCAGAGTAGTGCCCTCCCGAAGGATCATCGTGACAAGCCCTTAGAATGTTGTAGGTTTCGTCCGCCCTTACACATCTCCTCAAGATCATATCAGGACCACAATGAAATAACATTTTGTTAATCCATTTGAATGGGGCACTTTCCCTAATTAGACGCTTTTTTTGCTTAGTTGTGAATCCGGGGGGTATCTCTGAAGCAGCTAAATAGTTAGCAATATCTGCGAACCAAGGTGATTTTACAGAAACTGCAAACAGATTTTCATCTAGGAATTCATCCTATACAAGAGTACTATCACCTTCTTCATGTTTGATTCATGATAGAAAATCTGCTACCACACTATATTTCCCTGGTTTGTCAAGAATCGTGGCATTAAACTCCTAAATGAGTAATAACCACCTCATAATCCCACCATTCACTATAGGTTTGTTCATTAGGTATTTTACAGCTGAGTGGTCCATATAAACTGTAACCATATACCCTGTAATGTAGTGGCGGAATTTTTTTATGGCATGAACAACAGCCAAGAACTCCTTTTTTGTTGTTGTATAGTTTCTTTCTACAGGAGTAATAGTTTTACTGATCAAATATATGGCATACTTTCCCCTGTTCTCATCTTCTTGTCCCAAAATTGCACCAATAGCATCATCAAAAGCATCTGCATAGATATGGAAGGGAATACTCCAATTTGGTCCTCGCAGAACGGGAGCAGAGAGAAGCTTTTCCTTTATGGTTTCGAATGATAGCTGACACTCAGGTGTCCAAACAAATTCTACCTCTTTCTATAAAAGAGAGAACATAGGAGCTGCAATTTTACTGAAGCCTTCTATGAACCTTCTGTAGTAACCAACATGTCCAAGAAAACTTTGAACATCTATCTGAGTTTGAGGGATAGTCAACTATTGGATGACTTCAATTTTCTTAGGGTCGACCTTTATTCCCTCAAAGGAAATATGATGACCCAAGAATATTCCTTGTTCCACCATTATTAAACATTTTTCATGGCTAAGGGACAGTCTATTTTCCTCAAAAACTTGCAGAACTCGATCTAGATTCTGAAGAGCTTCGTCATATGTTGACCCATAGACTGTAAAATCCTCCATGTAGACCTTGACATAGTCATTAATGAGTGCAAAAAATATGGCAAGAACAGCTCTCTGAAAGGTCGTTGGAGCATTGCACAGTCCAAAAGGAAGCACTTTGTATGCAAATGTGCCCCATAGGCAAGTAAACGTGGTTTTCTCTTGGTCTTCTAGAGCAACCTGAATATGGTTGTAACCACTAAATCCATCAAGAAAGGAGAAATATTTCCTCCCAGCCAAGTTGTTCAGAACCTGATCAACAAATGGTAGGGGAAAATAATCTCTATAAGTGGCTTTATTGAGTTCTCGATAATCTTAATAGATTCTCCACTTCCCATTTTTCTTTGGGACAAACACCATAAGTGATACCCACTTACTATCAGAGATTGGATAAATAAATCCAGGACGAAGGAGTTTCTCAATCTCAATTTTGACCAGATCCTTTAATGCAGGATTGAGTCTCCTCTGCAGCTGGCGAACATGCCTTATACTGATTTCAGTGTAAATGTGATGAGTACAAACACTTGGGTGAATTCCCCTCATGTCCATATAATCCCAAGCAAAAGCTTTAGACCTTTGAACCAAAACATTAAGCAACCTTTCCTCTTGTGTTTCTGTTAGCTAGCTATTGATATTCAAAGTTTTTCCTGGTAATAGCATTATCGATTTCATTCCAGGATGGGCCGAAGTGACAGTATACATAGGTCGCAACAATGTGTTGAGAGGACAAATATGAGGTATAAGCCAGTGAAAGCTCATGATGTCTTCAAAAAAATGACTTGTTCTGGGATCATGTTAGCTAAGGGACAAGGCATTCCCATTGTAGCATAACTGTGCTCCATTCCGCTTATATCAATTGGTTGCCAAAAAATCCTTGGAGCATCCATCATTTCTTCCTCATTCAGGTTATAGCCAGTCGTGCAACGTCGCTTAGTAACTTTTCTTCTAGTTCTTCCCCGTGTTGCTTAATTACTACCATGGCTAGGGAGGCTAAACTGTCTAAACCATTGGATTCCTCAGGTTCATCAACCCAGACCTTTTTATGCTCAATAGGCTTAGCAGGGGGATATAAGAACAAACGTTTATTGTCTTGACCATGCAAAATGGTCATTCCCCCTTCCCTACAATCAATCTTAGCAGCAACCATGGCCAGCCAAGGTCTCCCAAGAATTATAGGATAGCTATCTTTAGGTTTAAGCGACTGGATTATTTGGAAGTCGACTAGATATTCCCATCCATCAACTTTGACAAGGATGTTTTTAATGACGCCCTTAGGGATGGCTATAGACTTATTTGCCATTTGTAAGACTGTGGTTGTAGGACGTAAATCGGTTAGGCCTAATTTTTCCATTACATCCATAGTCATCACGTTAATAGCTACCCCTAGATCCACTAGTGCATTTGGTATTGCTACCTCATTGATTGTAACGGTTATAAGTGGACTCCTAGGATCATCCTATTTTGGAGCGATAGTCTTTCCAGACAGAAAATCAGCTAAATAACCATCCATATGAATGGTATTTACCTTTTTTGGCTTCCTACCTGGCGTTTTAATACATAGTTGTTTGATTAACTGGTTTAACTAAGGAATTTCCTTTATTGCTTGCAATAAAGGAACTTCAATTTGTAGTTGCTTAATCTCCTAAATTAACACAGTTTCTGAAGCCATGGATACTTCTGGAGTGTCTTCCAGAATTATTGACTTTAAACGTTCCGAATATGGTGCCATTATGTTCTCCTTTGGAATTGGACTCTCCTTTTGTTGACTCAAGGATTGACCTTCCTCCCCTTGAGAAAAATCAGTAGCCCCTGCCGCTGAAAAAGGCTCTTTGTCTTTGGAAGTATTATCCTGATTAGACATCGTGTATTTTATCGGATTTTTAGGCTCAGGTTCCTCCACTATCTCCTCAATAGTGGGAAGTTGAAGAGTTCGACCAGAGTGCAACTGTACGTTTCCAAAGTGTACCGCATTAAATCCCATAACATTTTCATGTTCGGTAGAATAGACTGGTGTATTTTGGTGATTATTCTTACGATTGGGAAGCGGTTGTGCTGGAAGCTGAGGTTGGTTCACCTGCTCATTCTAAGGAGGGTTTTGAGCTGGAGGTAACAGATTTTGTTGTTGATTCCTCCTAGGTTCAGTATAAAACTGATTTTGTTCCCGATTCCATTGGGGGGCAGAATGTTATTGGTACCACTGTTGTTCTGGTTGATTTGACCATTGTTTATTTCCCCATGCATGATTTGTCCATTCAGGGGATCCTCAATATGGTGTTCCCCAGTTAGCTTGTGGTGGAGGCGATTGATTCCAAGATGGAGTCCATTGATTATGAGCCCAGTTATTTTGTGCTCTCCATGCAGGATTGGAATTTTGTCCATAAGAGAAATTACCTCCTTGACGTTGGTTTAAGGAATTTATCTCTTCTTCAACCTAAATGGTTTTTTTCTTAGTATTCTTGATATCAAACAGAAGCTCACACTGATTTGTAGGATGGTTTTGCTCACAAAGTTGACAAAAATTGACTTTATCTAAAGGACAATCACGCAGTAGGTGTTTATTCCGACACCTTGGACAATAAATTGACATGGTCTTAGGGTTGTGAGTTTTAGCTTGTATACCATCTAATGTGGTATTAAACTAGACAAGAATGTTTGTTTTCATGTTTGCTATTTCTTCGTGGAGCTTACCTATCTCGTTAGACCCTTTAAAAAGATTAGTTTTGCGGATTCCTCCCCGAGTACAAGATAAATTCTGGCATAACTCACATATTTCCTCAAGGTTTAGTTGAGATACGTCACCGTTTCCCATTAGATCAAGATTTCTTCTAGCGTCATCATCAAGACCTTTAAGAAAAATTGTTTTCAAGATCTCAACGCTAATGGCCGCTTCTCCACATCTTTTGGAGAGGAAGAGGAACCTATCGAGATAATCTTCTAAACTTTCACCCTTGTTTTGTCTTAGTTTAAAAAACTCCTCCTTATGATCACTTACCCTACAGTAACTCTAGTATTTTTGCAAGAAAACAGTCTCCATTTCCCCCCAGGATGCTATACTACCAGAACCCAATCCCATAAACTAGTGCATTGTTGAATCTTTCAAAGTCGACGGAAAGAGCTTCAATTTTTGGTTGACATTCTTATAGTCATAAGTCTGACACAAGACTTTAAATTCAAAGAGAAACTGGTCTAGGTCCTCCGAGGATAAACCACGGAAGGTTGGAAGGAAAGTTGGGGAGATGTTCTTCATTACGGTATCATCGTCCGCATCCAATGTAATAGTATGTAAAAATTCTAGGAGGCTGAGGTTCATTGTGGTTAGGTTCAACTCTACAATCTCCCATGATGTTCAGAGGAGTTTGTTCCTCAAAACCAATTTCTTCTTTAACTGGTTGTTCTGCCAGTTGCTCGACAGGTAAATCATGGAAAGCCTCGGGTGGAGTAGGCTCAAATAATTCTTCAAAAGTGTGGTCATATGAGCCTTGGGCTTCCCTAGGTATGATTGGTACGTATTTTGGGGGGGTCTTTTGTATAAAACGTCTGTGAGGGCCTCTTTTCCTGACCATGCAGAAAAGGAAGCCGATTGAGAAATTTTTGGTATAAAACTTGGTATTCAAATCGTCTCCTAATAGCACTTCAGCACAAAGGCTATTTAAGTCTCTAGAAATAGCGCCAAAAAGTGATAGACTATCGTTAGGTCCTACTACTTTAGAATATTGAATGTCAATTAGTCGACCGGGTAGTTTCCAAGGCAGTTTGCAGGAGGAGATTATTTGGATAACTCATTTTATATTTTTTGTTTTACCTTAAACTACTAGAATCAATTTTAATCTAAGGCCATTACTATTTAACTAGAAAATAATCTTACTCTAAGAAAAATCAGAAATACTAAGTTAAAAAGTATAAGACAACTAATTTAGAAAACAACACAACTAAACTAGAAAGCATAGAAACAAGCAAACTAAACAACTAATATACTACAGAAGTAGAAAAATAAGTGAATAGACAATGAAACATCTTTTAAATAGTAAAGGATTTTATCAACTACGAAAGATAACTCATACTAATTAAAAACAATGGTGCTTTGGAACTTCAGACTCAACTCAACAAACTTAATTACCTCCTACTGAACAGTTATCTAACTTTAAACAAATGAACAACAGAATAGTAAAATACTTATCTATCTAACTAACTTCCCTCAAGTGGCCAGCTCATGGGTTAACACTTCATCCTTAAATCACATAAGCTACAAGTTTTGGAGTCTATCCATTACGAATAGTCATCATCGCTCATAATTCAACAGTTTACCAATAGACATAAACTAGGTAACTCATTTCAATAGTATTTTAGAAACCATGTGAACAGCATAACGATACTTCTTATGTCTTCTTCATCACTTATGAAATTACATTCCTATAGATAACTTATAACTAAATCCTAAATTTAAGATGGCGTGGATAGCCATTGAAAATGTCTTCAACAACTTAAAACTAACTTTTACGTCTTTAAAGCTCATAAACCTATAGAAGGCTTCGAGAAGAGCCATGAAGTTTTGATAGCAGAATTTTAAAGAACAAAACTAAATCCTCGATGCACCATCCCGGTATTTAGGAGTAGGTTCGCAACATCTATTCTTTACCACACTTGAGGTACGTGCTGGTTCAACTTTTGCAATAGCTGCTCAATGACCGATTATTTCCTACAAAAACACTCAAGTCAACCCATTAAACCAGTATTGGCAAATTTCCTCAATTGATCAAAAGAAAGAAAGAAAGCATAATTTTCCTTAAAATAAGCAATTATTTCTCCTAAAGTTTAATAAATTAGCACAGGCTTAGGATTGAGTTGGTAAAAGTAAACTTTCCAGATTTTATTATGATGAGGTTATTTTTACCTCATCATCAAGTCCAAGGGATTACCCAAGCTTTGGCACAACAAACGCCCCTGATGAATCCAATTCTACAACTCGCGATGATGCCTCACCCTGGGTAGCCATTGAATCAGGTACCTCCCATGCCTCAATTCTTGCAGCCCCAGTAGCAACAAGTTCATGCTCAGCCACCCCAAGTGCCGACATACCTTCAAACTTTTGAGTTCCTGCCCACCCATAAAAATCAGTCGGTGGTATAGCTAGTCTTCCTCCAAAATTCGGATTTGCAACCAAACAATGCAAAAAACGATTGAATCGATGATAGAAATGATCAAGAAGATGTCAACTGAGATGACACACTTAGGAACAACCAGCTGCAAGCTTCTCAAAGAAGCATCCAAGCTAATCTCAATCATGACAACTACGATAGTCATGACATTCATGATGTCGGTGCTCCTTCCGGATAGAACTATGAGAGAAATCAAAATTCAGAGCAGAACTTCGAGAGAAGGCCTTCCCAGAGATAAAATCGAACATGGAACACAAGGCCAAACAACGGTGGCATTCCCATGCCTCTTGAGCAGCCCAACAACAACAATACCATGAGCAGGGTATACCTGGCTAAATTTGCCTTATCTGGTTGGTGTCGCATCCATAAGACGAGTCAACATTTTGAATTTGATTGTCTGGAGTTCCAGACAGCCGCTAAGATTTTCTAGATAGAGGTCTAGAATGTTGTTGATAACTCAGGATGCAAGGACCTTATTCCCTCTGAACCATATGATTTCTCAGTGTTGGTGGTCAATCAAGCTCCTTTCCCCAAAAGTGAGAGAAATGTGCTTGAGAAGGAGATTGTTGTTGCCTCAAGCAACGACAAGGCAGATGAGGTAAGTACCAAAATCCTTTGGCTCAACTCTTCAATTCAATAGAGAATGGTCCAGTAGATGAGGAAGAGCCAAGAGAAGATGAAGTTCAAATGTTTCACCAAAGGACTACCTCGTATGATCTAAGGAATAGGCAGGAAGATGGTCAATGAGGTGGTCCTTTTACCACCTCCACACCACCTAACAACTTCAGCACCCCTCCTAACCCAAATGCTAGTAACAACCCAGGCTACCCACATGTACCTACTAGGTACTTTAATAGAAATAGGCAACAAGGTCAGAACCAAAGCTAACCTATTGGTTTCTCCTAGAACGCCCCTTTTAAAGCTGAAATTAAACAAATGGGGGAATATGTAGCTGTGGAATTTAAGAAGGTCAAGATAAGTTTGTTTTCCTTTGAGTTGCTCAAGGTCCCAGTAGTTAGGAATTCCTTCTTCAAAATGATTAATGGGACTCCTTCATCCAAGTCAACCTAGGAAGTACCCGCTAAAAGGGTCTCCTTTGAGGATTCACATAATCAACCTGTCATTCGACATATTTTCAATAAGAAAGCAGACCCACCTTCAAACCAACAAACAAACAAACAACCTGCCAAGGAACCGGATCAGGCCCAAACCCAAAGCAAAGGCAATGATAAAGACAAAGGTCAGGTTGCCCAAGTTGATATCTTTGGGGGACTATTTCAAGGAAAATTAGAAACCCCTCCCTTCCTGACCACCATTAGAATATTTGGGAAGAATCTTCATAATTACCTACTTGATTCAAGAGCCTCTACCAACATCATGCCCCTAGCAGTATGTAAATATTTTGGAATAGCCTCGACTCCCTCTTGATGAAAGGTGACACAACTTGATAAAACAAAAATCAACATAATTGGTGAAATTAACAGAATACCCATGCAAATTTTTGTTGATCCAAGGATACAACAAACGATTGATATTTATGTCGTCAATATCCCGAACATCTATGGCATCATCTTGGGGAGGGATTTCACATGGGCATTCTCACCTATGGCTACCATGGAAAGGGTTGCCAAATTAGATTTGTATAGATCGAGAACCGTGCATGAAATTCATGATTACAAAATACAACACGAATGAAGTGTTGTTTGCTGAAATAGAGCTAGGGAATTATTGCCCTGTGGCGTATCAAGATGAAAAATAATGTTATAAAGAGGACATTGTCGAGGAGGTCCTTCTTGTATTGTGTAGTCCTCCTGTTGGCTTGGCCCGCACACCCTAGAGCACCGAGGTGTTGATTGAGTCAGATGACAAAGATTCCTACGAAGATGGAAATCTTGGATTGCTAGAAGACTTCCAAGATTTCATGGAAAAGTGTGTGCAAGATCAACTTAGTTTGGGAGCAAGAATGAATTTTCAAGAACTCCTCTTTCCCAGTTGGTGTAGGGTACATAATGTTGTCCACTCTGAATTTGAGTGTTGCATGTGCCAAACAGCAATCAAGCACATTAAAGGACAAGTCACCCCTAAAAGGGAGGATCAACTGGTACGACCAAATCAAGGCCACACTGGACCTACACTACCACCTAAGGCTGCTGAAATAAAGATGTTGTCAGAAGAACATACCAAGTCTATTGATTCCAGGATCGAGGATTCTTCCAAATTCTAGACACTACGCTTCAACGGGTCCAAATACAAGCAAGGAGCCGAAGCTGGCTTTGAATTGATCAACCCCACAGGTAAGTCATATTTTGTTGCTCATAGACTTCAATTTTATTGCATGAATAATGTGGCAGAATATGAGGTGTTAGTCCTTGGCCTCCTAATGACATTAAAGAAAAATGTCAAAATGTTACAAGTCTTTGGTGACTTAGAGTTATTCATGAAACAAGTAAGAAAACTTTACTCTTGCTATGATAGAAGACTAACCAATTACAAACATAGGGTATGGGATCTACTAGAGATTCTAGATGCATTTAACATTCAGTTGATCCCACACTCTCAAAATTACACTTCTAATGCCTTGGCCCAAGCAGCCAGTACCCTACAACCCCTATATTTTTCTGGCCTCAAGAGATTCACTATTGAGCTCACCTCTATCCCATTTCTGCTAGAAAATGTGGCCAATTTCCAAGTGTTCAATGATGATAAACACATCTTGTATTTCATCACCAGCTCCGATGTGTTAGCAGCCCAGATAATTGATGAGGTTGAGCCTGAAGTGGCTGAGCTAGATATAGAGGGGGTCATCAACCTCAAGAACAACACCATTCCCAAAGGTATGGTTCAATTAGAGTGATATTTGACTTAGATCATATCTGAGATCAGGATTAGCAAGCAAATAAATACTCCATCAGCAATCAGTGTGACACCCATAATCTCAGAACAACTGAGGAAGCTAAGAATGTATTCATTGATAAGGGGTGCACACCAGAAGAAATGAAAGGTATCATTGATTCTTTATGAAAATATCATGATGTAGTTTCTTGGAGCTATGAGGATTTGAAGACAAATGACACACCAATCATCACACACACTATTCCTCTTAGACCAGATGTAAGGTTGTTTCGACAGTGGCAGTGTCCCGTCAATGCGTTGTTGGAACCAATTATTTATAAAGAGGTACAAAATTTGTTGTCTGCCAGAATCATATTTCTAGTTTGACACTCCACATGGGTCGAAAATCTGGTTCTGATCAAGAAGAATGACAAAATCAGGTTGTGTTGATTTTCGCAATTTGAATAGAGCTTCAGAAAAGGATAATTACCCAGTGCCTTCACTAGATGAGGTACTTCAGATTGTCAATGCTTCTCAAATGATGTCCTTCTTGGATGGGTACTTTGGGTGCAATCAGGAAATGGTGCAGTATGAGGATAGACATAAAATGGCATTCAACACCAAGTGGGGAACCTTTGCATATAGAAGAATGCCTTTCAAATTGATCAATGCAGGCACCACCTTCCAATGTGCGATAGACATTGCCTTCAAGGACATAATTGGTAAGTGCATCATTATTTATATGGATGATCTTATGGTGTTTTCAAAGACTAGGGGAGACCATGTCTCTGATTTATGTAAGGTCTTCTAGAAATGTCGAGAATTTGGCATTTCCTTAAATCCAAAGAAATGCATCTTTGGGGTGACCGAGGGAAATTTGTTGGGACATGTCCTGTCGGAGAAAGGAATTTCCATAGACCCCAAATGTATCCAAGCTATAATGAAGATTATCTGCCAGGTAGCAAGAAAGAGCTGAAATCTTTCTTCAGAAAGATAAATATCGTTAGGAGATTCATCACAAGCTTTGCTGAGATAGTTAAGCCACTCAATGTCATGTTCAAACAAGACGCCAAAGTTAAATGGATATCAGAAGTTAAGCAGGCCTTTGAGTAAATCAAGAAATTAATTGTTGATGCACATGTGTTAGTCAGTCCAGACTATCTGAAGTCGTTCTACGTCTACTCCTTCACCTCAGATCACTTGTGCACCAACATATTGACCCAGAAAGATGATGAAATAAATGAGTACCCAATTGCCTTCATGAGTGCTCCATTGAAGGATGTTGAGTTGAGGTATCACAACGTGGAAAAGCAAGCATATCATCTCGCTAGGGGATTCAAGAATTTTAAACACTACATACTATGAAATAAGGTATTTTCCATAGTGCCTGACCCAACAGTGAAGACGCTGCTAATGCAAAATGAATTAGGAGAAAGATGAGAAAAATGGGTTACTTTGCTATAAAATTTGACATGGAGATCCAACCAATGAAATTGGTTAGAGGGCAAGCACTCACCCGAATAATAGCTGAAGTAGCAGCTAAAGCAGGACCTGAGCTTATAGTTCAACAATATCAACTCGAAGATGTCTCCCCAAGGGAGTGGTATGACAATATTGTCTATTATTTGTTGAACAACATATGTCCGTCCCACTTCTAGGGAGTCCAAAATCATGCCCTTAGACTGAAACTTAGCAATTATATGTTGTAAGGTTTTGTACTTTATAAGAAAAATCATGAGGGGATCTATCTCAGATGCCTGGGTAAGGAGGAAGCGGTGCGTGTGTTGAAATAATTCCATGACAAGTTTGGTACTGGTCATGGATTAGGTCCCTCTACTACTCATCAAATCCTATGAGTAGGATACTACTGGCCCACGGTGTTCAAGGATGCCCATAATCATGTTTAGATGTGCCACATTTTCCAAACTGCTGCAACCAGATAGAGGAATGTTGTTGTCACACTACAACCTATCTTAGAGGTAAGATCGTTCGCACAATGGGGTCTCAACTTCATTGGTTCGGTAAGCCCACCATCTTTTGTGGGTCACAGGTACATTCTAACTGCCTCTAATTATTGTACTAGATGGACAAAATCTATTGCATGTAGGTAATGTACTAAAGAGGTAGTTGTTGATTTCCTTGAAACTTTCATCGTGAATCATTTTGGTTGCCCTTATGCTACTGGCTATGATAATGGTCCCGCTTTTTTCTCACTAAAATTCGCTAGTTGGGCCTTTGATCATGGTATTTCTCTTGAATTATTGTCCAACTACTATCCCCAAGGCAATAGCCTAGCTGAATCCACAAACAAGAACCTGGTCACCATAATCAAGAAGCTGCTTGATAGGAATCCTAAGGACTAGCATACCCAACTCCATTTTTCCCTCTGGGCAGATCGTACACATCACAAGGCTACCTTGGGAGATTCCTCACTCCACCTCATCTATGGCCTTGAGCCTGTGTTCCTGATTCACCTAAAAATCCCCACCCTCCAATTCATCAATAACTTCTATGAAGAAGGGGATTGAAGGGAGGCTCGCTTAGCTGAGCTACTCCACCTAGAAGAAGTACGTGACTGTACCATTGAAAATTTTGGCAAACATCAGGGTGTAGTTAAAATATGGTTTGATCACCAAGCCAAAGTAAAGGCCTTTAGAATCACTAATCTAGTCCTATGCTGGGACAAGGCCCATGAGAAGAAAGGGGGACATGATAAATTTGACAAGCTTTGGCTTGGCCCCTTTCAAATTGTTGAAATTCTTGGAGATAATGCTTTTCACTTAAAGACCTTTACTGGTGAAGACGTCCCATTTCCTGTCAATAGGCAACACCTTAAGCATTATTTCCTCGCTTGAGCTATTGCGGATCATCCCTTGTAAATATCTATACATATGTTAGGTTAGGTTTCCCTTGCTCAGTTGTTTTGCCTCCACTTTTGTTTCACTCATTTCCTAGTTTTTTTTCTTTGTTGAGGGTGTCTTTTGTTCTTGGTGCGGTGGCCATGCTCGACTTGACGAACGATTCATTTTATTGACCGCTCTTGTTTGTTCTCTGGATAAACATTCATTCCCAACTATCAATTTTTGAACGCCTCTGAGATGTGGTTTCCTCCTTTGAATTTTAAACTAACCTAGGAATGCATCCTTATTTGAATCCTTTTATGCTTATCATGGAACCTACACAAGACACACTTTAAATGTTTTTGAAGAATTGTGTGGTAATTGCTAGGAGGGTCGGACAAATGAAAAAACTTAAGTCTGCTCTAGTGACCACTATGATTCCCAAACCCATCGTGAGCTTTAGTGCTTACACAGTTGAGCAAAAGAACTGCAAATAAACATCAAAAGGAAAAGAAAAGAAAATTCAAAATTATGCAACTATATGGGTGTACAATAACTCTATCGAGTCTATGTACACTTGGCTAGCAGTAGAGCTATGTTCGTCGGATCACAATGATAACTCCATTGGGGCTATGAACGCCTGACTGGCAACAGAGTAATGTCTAGGTTACTTTTGGGGTTAGACATCTTACATAGCTTTCCCTTTCCTGATCACTAATCATCTACACAATCTCTGAGGAAATGAAATGAACTCGCACACACTTCCATGATGACCTCGTAACACGATTTAACCAAGGATCCCGTCCTCAACTTGCTTCTTACTTCACTTTTGGAAACTAGCCCCTCATCTGCAAAACCAAAGATTCTAGGTTCTGAATAAATAGTTATCCTCAGAACACTTAGAAGCGTTCCACAATGGAGTCACCATTTGTTGTTCCTATAGCACACACACCTCGTTCAGAACGGGGACTCTCTCTTTTCGCTTGTGTCGGGTCACTTTTTGTCACCACCTCATTTTGTGTGACCCCTATTTTGAGACCTAAATGGTCAAGGAGCCCTAAAAGTATCATCTTTAGTTGACCAAGTTCCCCCCCTTTTTGAATTTTCATGTCTTTTGTCTCCTCGAAAACTACTTGGCAGTTTTCCCTTTGTAGTTTGGGTTGGCATCCTTCGGACCTTGCGGGTCTGCCCCTGTGGGTTTCCCTCTGTGGAATTTTGCCTTGCCTTCACCGTTTCTAGATGGTGAACCCTGCACATCCACCTGCCCTACAGATTTTCCTGCTCCCTTTGCCGACGAGTCACCAAGTTTGTGAACAACTAAATCTTGACAACTTTTTGCCTTGTGGGTGCTGCCTTCCCCGTCACTGTTTCGGCTGAAGTGACATCTCACTGACCCAGTCATCTATCGTACAAGAATTTAATGGGGGAATTTAATGTCTTCAAACCTATAAATAGTGGCACTGACCTATCAATTTCCCAAACATTCCTTTGCAGAAAAGTGTCAGAGCCTCCTGTCCTTGCCTCTGATGCTCCTACAGCTTGCCTTCGTCAATTCAAGCATCATCACTAGTCTTTTTCATTAGTAGCCATGTGAGACTCTAAGGTAAGTTTTTCGTCACCCTTCACCATGTGTCTTTTTCCTAAAGTCTGAAAATGATTAAGAGTTTCCTGGTAAAATGATGAAATTAGGTAGAGAAACACCTTCCCCATGAAACCCACATTTTAAAAACTTGAAAAATCCTTAAAAACCAACAATCTGGGTTTGGCAAAACTCATCATTCCTATTGTTCTTCTTGGGCTCAGTGTTCATGCCCTTCCGGCCCGCAACCCTCCCATCGCCATCCTTTTCCCTCGCAAATTTTTTTAACTTTTGAAAATAGTGATCGCCTATGTCGAGCCCGCATTCACGGGATGCCCCTTCCACCTGGTTGTTGCAAACCTTACAAAATTTCATAAGTCCAAAGATCTGACCTTCCAACCCTCTCGAGTCTGTAAGCACGAACCTTTGTCTGTGAGGTGCCCCTAAGCTCCGCCATTTCAAACGGCCATCTGATGGCATCCTCCCGACAGGCGGGTCCAATGCAGTCACTGTCGATCGAGCTTGACTGAGCGAATACTTGAGTCCCAAATCCATTGCGGGTAGAGTCCCGTGGACTTCCATCTATGGTATTCTATCTAGATTCTTTCATTTTCAAATGGTCATCCAATCACATCCCTCCTCCCATTGGGTCCCGCATTTGCGTGAGCTCTTCGAGCACAAATTTCATGAAAATGACTAAGTCCTGACCTAGTGCGGGGTTCACCTCACAGACTTTCATCTGCGAACTTTTGCTCATGCTTCATCATTCCAAACGGACTTCACATAACGACTATCCGCTTGTTGGACCCCACACTCCTGGCTGTCGTCTGAGCCCATCAGCCGAAGCAAATGCAATGTGCGCCACCCTTTGCGGATTTTTGTCGACCATTCACCTTTCCAAAACGGATAACTCAAAATGGTGAGAAGATAACTTCCTTCTCACTTGTAGACTTTGAACCTATTGTCGTCGTTTAATTTAAAGTGCAAAATGATTAAGGATTGACCCCCTTTGTGGACCATCCCATGTAGGCTGCCACTTGCGGATCTCTGCCTCGCTCTCGCTGCTTTCAAGTAGACATTGATCCCCATCCGCCCGCTACGTGGGACCCGACCTTGTCATTTCCCTTCGGATGTCCGTAAGCAAACGATTTGTGCGCCCACCTTCTGCGGACCCGGTAATGTGGGCTTCTTTGGCCGGATTTTCATCCTACCTACACCATTTCAAATGGTTGACACCTAACGCCTTCCCACACCCTTCGGCCCGCACTTTTAAACTCTAAGACAAAGTGACCTCCGTCCTCAGAGATCGTGGATCCCACATTGCAAGATGTTGCCTGCAAGATGTCGCCTTGCCAATGTCGTTCTCAATGGTGGAGCCTCCAAAACAATTGCCAGCCCAGGGAAACCCGCATCCTTGGGCCCACATTGTCCAATCTCCTCCGAACGAAAGACGCACAATGATTTTTAGAGGATTTTATGATCTTTAAGCATGAATTATTTGATCTATCAAGTGTTTTGCATGATTTCATTCACACTTCCACATTTAGTGTATGAATATGCTTACTGCATTTTTTTTTGCAAGATTTATGGAATTGACTGTCAGGTCCTTTAGGGCGGCTGTGGAGAAAGACAAAGGGAAGAAAATTTCCAAGGCACCCAAGGGTAAAGAGGACAAGGATCAAATGAGATATAAGTTCCAAGGGGAACCCCTCAATTCAAAGGTCACCACAGACTAGAAAGAGATCTCAAACACCAATCTGGGACACATTGACATTGATGAATTTAAAGCAAAGGTTCAGATTCAACCCTACAACAGAAAACACTAGAAGAATTAGAGGTAGTGGATTGGCCAAGGCTGCCAGATTCCCACCGGCTATCATAGCCCCTGAACTCGTAATGGCCTGTAGGGAGGCATATCAAGAAGATACAAAATGAATAGTGGATAGAGATGGGAATGTATTGGCTGACCTGTCCACCAAGTCGATAGGGAGGACCTTTCACATACCTACTTTCAATGAAATGGAAGAGACACCTAAGGAATATGGTAAGCAAATGTGGGACATTGATCCCCTCAAATGCAAGAATCTCATCAATCAGTACTGGCTGAAGGAAAAGAGGGGTAGCGCTAATAAAGTGCCCCAAGAGCTCTTTTGAAGAGATTTCTACGAAGATTACCATGACTTGGTAACCCTTTTAAGCAGATTTATGGGCCTCCCAATTGCAAACTTCTTTCAAGAATGGATGCTCTATTTTATAGAAGAAATAATATGAGGGGACACCAAATTTTATTGGGCTGGAATGATTAGCAACTGCTTGCACGAGCAATTTGTGGCCATGAAGAAAATATGGCAGTTCTATATGACATCATACCTAGTCTACTTGCTTCTCAAGCATGCCCAATATAGGGTATTATTTGTGGCACCAAATCCAACTCTAGAACGGGAGCTAAAGGCGTATGACAAGTACCCTCAGCTCCAATACAAGAATTTCAAGAAGGACTATTGTAGAGTCAATGATGCCTTCATAGGCCATATCATCAAAATACTTGGGGATGACTCTGAAAGAAGGGTCTCCCATTGTGCTAATGCTTTCATCCACCGGTTCAACTTTTTGTTCATACAATTTCCAAAGTTTACCTACATTCGAGCCGAGGGTTTCTCTAAGAAACCATATAAGTTGCCCTAGTACCCAAATGACCAGCTAATATTGCTTGAACTCTCTTGGTAGATAAAACATTCACACACCCTCCTAAGTGACAAGCATAGAGCGGGGATTCCTTATCCCCTCTCCTTCGGCCAAGGAATGTATGAGCTCGACACATCCCAATGTGCAAAGTATTCTGACAAGGAGCTGAATGAGTATAACTTGAGGTTCCACACTGCTCGACCATGAATGGATCCATATGGCCAGCTCAAGAAGATGGTCAGACTTGAATATTCCCACCTATATAATGTTGAAGACTTTTGGGCTAACTGCAAAGATGACAAGGAGGTGCGTATGCGACAATACATGTGCATGAAGACATACTTCATCAAGATAGTGAAATTGTTCCCGATATCAGAGCAAGTAGTTGAAGAAGGAACCATGGTAGTGGATCCTAGGTATGACGTTGTTCCCAACCTACCACTGTCGTTAATCGACTAGAATGAAGAAAAGGTCAATGACCTTGACATTCTAATGAAGCCTGTTGAGGCAAGGACAAGAAAGTTGATCGATGGGCAGATTTCTCAATTAAAGCTACAAGGAGTGACCCTAACATATGGGGAACTCGAAGATACAACAGAAGGTGAGACTGATAGTGCCTCTGATGATGTTTCCCCAATAGAAGGGACTTCGACATCTCCCCCCAATACATGATCCAAGAAGAGAAAGGAAGTGGTTGAACATTAGCCCAAATCTAAGGAGTATTCGAGGAAGGCTTCAGAAGTTGAAACTTCCAAGAAATCAAGGAAATCAGGTAGTTTCACATAGATGCCCACCATTTAGGAGGACCCGCTCCATGAAGGAGAGGAACAAGGGGGTGAACAGCCAAAACCTCCACTTTGTATGCTTGCTTCCCTAGCTGCAATGACTACTACCACTATTAATCCTCTGTCGGCTTCATAGGCAATGGTTGCCACCTCTCCACCCATGGTGGACATTTCAGTCCACCTTGCCTCTACTTCTCCTGCGGTCATGGCCATTGATTCCTCATCTGCCACCACTTCCCCACTCTCTTCCTCATCCATGTCTCCATCATTGTCTCTTCCACTTGCCACTACGGTGACAACAATTCCCACTCTCATCCTCCCATTAGCCTTTACCAAGTACATGCAAAATATGCCCTCAGAGCTTTCTGGAATGTTTGCAAACCCTACAGTGCAAGCCATCCCGGCTCAGGCTATAACTGGTCTCCCCATCCCTCCTCCTACCGAGCCTACTATGATGGAAGCAACAATACAAATCTCTGAGCAATTGGACAGGCAACAAAAGGAAGCAAGAAAAAAAATGGAAGAAGAGGTGGATGACTACCATGAGCATCCCCCATATCAACATCTTGTAATTGATGAAGTAGTTCACAAGGAGGAGGAAACACAATCCTCTAAGGAGGAGGATGAGGAGATAGATTCAAATTATATTGTGGAGACTTTCAATCCTAAGCTCGAGGAAGAGTTGTTCTAACAACTCAAAGATGTTGGGGAAGAGGTTGAAAAACTACCTGCCATCGAAGAGAAGAATACTAATGAAGAAATGTAGGACACTGAACCTCCAACAAGGGAGCAAGATCAAGGCCCCAAGCATGATGAAGAGATACCTCCTTGAGAAGAACAAGAAGAGGGAGAGAAAGAAAGAAAAGAAGAAGACAAGCTTGAAGAAGAAGGAAGAACTTTTGAGGGGAAGGATAGCCCCAAGGAGAATATAGCTACTGAGTCCCCAAGGAAATAAATGGTATTCATTCAAGATTCAGATGAGGAACAAGGAGAGAAGACAGAGCAGGAAACTTTGGGTGGCAAGGTAATGCAAATCCAACACACCTATGAGGAAGAAGGTGATCACGAATCACCAAAAGGGGAATCTCAAATGCCCGAATGGCTCGAGAAGCAACTGGAGAAGAAGACCCCAACCCCAATGGATCCAAAGGCAAGGCTAGAATCCATCCTGGCTTGAGCCCAAATCAATACAAAGAAGGAAAATAAACTGAGGGACAAATCTCATCTAACAATGGATGCATCCAGATCCAAGACAGTGCAAATATCCACCCCAATGATGGGAGAGGAAGGGGTCATCTATAATGTTTCCACCATTGATATGGGGACAACAACAAGAGAGAAAAAAATTAACCATCTTAAGGGATTTGTCGCCACCATCGTGCATCAAATGAACAAAGATAAGACCTCCAAAGAGGAGCTAAAGGCACAGGTGGTGGATTTGATAGCTTATATTCAACAATGGTCTTCAACTAAGGAGCTCCCCACTATGTCATCATCCCCCCCATTGCTGCTATCAGAGGAACACATCAGTAAGCTAGAAAAGAGAAAGAGTTGGACCAAAGCTACCGAAGATTGGTTTCGACGTGTATTCCATAATGGTGATATGGGCATCGATCATGCCATTAGAACGATACATAAGTTTCGGGAGCTACAAAAACAATAGGAGGGCACTGAGAAGATTTTCTAGGGCTTCGTGGAAATTTACAGGATTACTTATCCTAAGATCAAGGCCATCCTCAAGTTTCCCAATAAATTAAGGGAAAAGGAGTTAGGTCTGGTGAAGGTTGGTCAGTGACTTATGGAGACCTGGAAAATGGGCTTGAACCACAAAAAGGAAATCTTGGAGTAGGTGTTCCATGAGGTGGGGCTCGATTTGGCATGGGCCAAAGAACACAGGGTAGATGTTGAAGACTATCTCAAAGTAATGATAGATTCTAAGATGCCAGCCCTCGAGCTCGATGCGGGAAAAATCAGACCGTATTTCCATAAGAAGATGGAAACGGGATTGGCAGATGTACTAACAAAAAATTTCATGGACTTCGCCACCAATGCCTATGTTCAATCCAAGCAAAGAATTAAGGCTACGCCCAAGTGCATGGAGAATTGGGATAAAATCATGGGCCAATCAAAGAAATTAAAATTTCAGGTAATCCAAGCTGATATAATAGAGTGGGACAAGCTCAAAGCACTGATCGGGAAATTCATAGAGTATGCCACATTACAAAAGGAGGCTCGAAAGCCTGTCATAGATGATGAATTCCTCACAGTGTAGCCACAAAAAACAACAATCAGCTAGAAGACAAAAGAGCTACAGTGTTGCCACATAAGAAGACAAAATAGGCAAAAGATAAAGATGTATTTTATATTGTTTTATATTTGGGGGTAGGTGAAACCCTAATTTATAGTGAATTTTGGCCACACAATGAGATTAAATATTGGCCACTCATTTTTCTTTTGGAAAGCTATAAATAGGGGGTCTCCTCTCATTTTCAAGAGAGAGTTGAGTTGTAAAGACATGTTGTTGGAATGTTAAAAGAAATTCATTGATTTGGTGGATTCTTGAGTTCCAACTTCATGTTGCATGATTCTTCTTCTCATTTGTATTGAATTTGAGTAGATTTACTTTGTTGTTCTATGTGTTTTAGTTTGCTTTAGTAGATTAGTTAGATGTTGTTCAATGATGTTGAAGATTGCTATTGTGTTGACCTCTTCTTAGTTCATAATTTTTGCTGCATATTGATGATATACAACTATGCAAAGTTAGTCTGAAATTTATATTATTGCTACACTTAAATCTCATCTCTTTATTCATGTTCATGGTGGATGAAAATTTGAAATCTGTAGACCTTAGAAGATTGCACTAGTTTCATGATACTGTATACTTTCTTGGTTAAGTGGAACTAAGTCTTGGGAAGGCTGGCCTACTGTAGCAACCTCCATTGTTAGTGGTCATCGTGAGTTTCAGATCCAAGAAGCTCTTTACTTCCCTGCCCCTTTTTTTTCTTTTTTTTAGTGACTTTGAACAAGGTTCATTGCACATTGTAAAGTCAAATCTGAAGCTGAAATAGGAGTTTTAGATTGTTGTTTGAACCTACAACAACTGTGCAGTAAACTCCCCATCTTAAGAACTCCATTAAATGAACCCATTCTCTCAGCTTAAATCATGTAAGTCTACCCTGTGATTACCAACAAGATCACATTTAAAAAACTGAGATATTCCATGCAAGTCATGACCTGACACTCGAGAGACCTTGGGATAATTTTTTGCAACTTTTTGTAGGAGGTTGTCTTTCAAGAGAGGTGGTGCACCTATCCATTTCTTGTGTTGAGAAGTGTTAAAACATCCATCAACAATGATGGATTAGCTTGTGATAGGATAACATGTTTGGATAGAGTGTGCCCCTTTGGACAATGTCTCATGGCTCAAATAATTTTGGATAGGATACAATCCATGCTAGTGACCCATGTCAAGACGTTTTCCATAAGCAAATGTAAAAGTGTATACCAAACATTTGTCAAAATTAAGATAAGTTGGATTTGGATAAAAATGGATTAGATTTATTATGGATAGGCTGAGATGCTTGCACTTGAAATGGTGCATGTAGATGCTCGATTCTACACATGATGCATGTTTTCTAGGTTTTCATCATGGTACATGTCCAAAGTGCCACCATAGTGGTTTTCACTAGAGGACGATTTTTTTCTTGACTATTTTTCTTGATTTTTGGATATCACACAAGACACCTATTTACCAAGTTTTCATCATGGTGAATTTGTTTTGCTCATGTTGAACCACCTAGTGGTGTTGATGTAGATGTTGTTGGTGTTGATATGGTTGTTGTTGTTTTCATGATGTGCCAATGATATATTGATTGAAGGAGTTATTTTGCTAGGATACGAGCGCTTGAATGTAACCCCTGATAATTCTCATCTTCCTTGTCGATACCAGAGTTAACTTTACCTTGATGCACACATCGTAAGAGAGTTCCCTTGGAGTCCTTATGATAAAGAGTTGCTACCTACGCATGGTCAATGCAAGATCTGGATATCTTGGATGGCGAAATGTGTTGAGGGATATGTATTTTAGATGGATTGGTTAACAATTTAGAATCTTTGACTCTCCAAACTTGGGATGATGAGCAATGATGGATGGATATGGAGATTTGATTGGGACTGACATCTTGATATACCTTGTAGGTTTCTCTTGAAGCTTGGTTTTACATTGTTGGACATTTTTTGTGGATGAACTTCCCTTTTTTATTTTTCCCCATATTTTCTTTGACTAATGGAGTTTGGTAGGGACGATTTTCTTTTTTCTGCTTTTGTATCCATTTGAATTTTTCTTGTCCATTTTATTTTCCTAATTCTTTTACTTCAAGGACTTGTTTTGTTCTTGGATATAGCTTTTTCTCTTGTTGTTGGTCCCAATTAGAGGGTGGAAATATGCATGGATGAGAATTCCTGATATGGCTATTTGTAATGTTGGTAGCAATTTCATCATAAGGACTTTTCATGCTCTCTATGTTGATGCTTGCATTAGATAAAGTTTCACCCAGTATTATGGAGGTATCACTGATATGTTTAGATTCCTTTGAATAACCAAGACCTTGATGCTTAATATTTCCAATAATTTGCACTAGTTCTAGGATACCCTATTCATGTAGGACTAATCCTCTACCCTGATAATGCATCTGTTAAAAGATCTTATTTGCAATAGGATATTTTTTGTATTGGAAACAAGGTGCTAATCCTTCTCTGCTCCACTATGGATCTTCAAAGGTGATAGATTTTTTATTGGTAATATATCTTTCTTTGACAAAGGTAAGTGATCCAAGTTTATAAGTGATAGGATCCTCCATATGTGGGATAACTTCCTAATTGATATCTTCGAATTGATCTTGTGAAATATCAAATTTGAATGCTTCTTCAAGAGTTGTTTCTGATTTACTATCCATAAAAAAGTATTTCTCATGATCATTCTCGATATGCCTTCATAGGATGTTTCTGATTCACAACTTATATATAAGTCCTCTTCCTGATCCCCTTCTGATATGTCTATACAGGATGTTTTTGATTCCCAACTTATGTATAAGTCCTTTTCCTGACCCCTTTCTAATATGTCTCTGGATTCTGTTGTGGTTTGACCCTTTGTAGAGATGTTAAGATTAGGAGGCTCTTGTTCTTTGGTAATGATATCAAGAGTATTGGAATCTTGTCTTAGATAAATATCATCTGCATGTCCATTATGAGTAAGCATCTCATGGGTAGATGTATGTGTGCTCAATATATGGATTGTTCTTCTTTTAGAAAACATGGGATGTATTGGAAGATATCTGTCAAGTCATTATGGTATTTTGATGATAGGGATTCTTGATCTTGACCTTATGTGGTGTCATATTTGATATGCTTTGGATCACATTCTTGACATAGATCAATTTCAAAGAAAGGTTTTCTTGTAAAGGATCCTTGGATTTCCTCAAAATGTGGACATATGGGTGGTAGCTCTTTGTTTAGATTTTTTGCATTGGGTATAAGTGTTGGATCAAGAGTGTATTGATCATCAATATGTACTACCATGATCTTGGATGATGTCAATATATCTTGGAATGGATCATTTCTATACTTTGGTGATTGATTTTGATCATGCTTGGCAATAATTTCCTGATTTATGTCCTCTTTCTCACTAGATGATGTAGAGACATTGTCAATATAATCGGTAATAGATAACTCTTGATCGTTGTTTTCAACCTTAGAGTTTGAGAAATTTTCCATGTTGTCATTAGTAGATGAAACTTGAATGTTGTCTTCAATAGTTATTTCTCTTTGATCAATAAGGTCTTGGATGAGATTTTTGAGTATAACACATTTTAATGTATCATGGCCTTTTACTCCATGGTATTTACAATAGATCTTGTCATCATACCATGGGAATTTGATGCTAGGTTTACCACTTTGTGGTGGTTTTGGAAGTGTGATAAGTTTGAAATTGACTAGTTGGTTTAACACACCCTTAATTGGCTCTCCTAAAGGAGTGTACTCACATTTAGCAGTATGGTTTGATTGTAAGGTTGGTTGTGGTGAAGGCATGGACCCTTGATAACCATGTTGTGTATAAGCAGGGTTAAGTCCCTTTTGTGTGTTGTAGGTACCTTGAGGGTGGGGTGCACCTTGATATGGAGCTTTACGGATCCTTTGATCTTGAGTTTGAGGTGTGCCTTAATGTTGTGGAGCTCCTTGATACTGCGTTTGAGGTACATCTTGGTGTTGCGGAACTTCTTGATACTATTGATATTGGAAGTGTTGTTGATGTGGATATTGAGGTGTTTGAGGATTTTCAAGATGTTTTTGATATTGTGACTCACTCTTTTGATGGTGTCCAAGGCTTTGTTGATAATTTTTTCCAAATCTATTTTCAATTACATTTAGGGCAAGTTGATGTTGTAGATTTTGATGGTGATTTTAAGATCCTTGATGTTTTTGTGACCCTTGATAAGAGTGATTTAGGTAATAAATTGACATGTTCTGGGGATGTTTTGATACTCAATAACCTATTGTAAGGTCACTTGGTTTATATCCTTATGAGTCTCTTCTACATTTTGTGGTGTTTTTTGGTGGGATGTCGGCGTTGTTCTTGTTCTCTTCCATGTTCCTTTTATGTTTTGATCTTGTAGTTGTCATAAACAACTACCAGGCTTTTGCAAAAAAATTCATGACTCTTAGTATCTGGAAAAGATTTGGCTATTGGTGCAAAGCGTAGATAGAAATGTTCTATTCAATTTTGGCGAGTGCGGTATCTTCTCAAGATGAACCCTTTGGTGAACTTTTTGTAGGGCGGTTCTTTGAAAGCTAGAGTATAGATTTCCACTTAAGGATCTTTCTTTTTCCAGTCCTAAGGATATTTTTCTTTCCAAAAAGCATGAGGGATGTATGTCTATTGCCACGCGGGTGGTGGTAACATGGGTCTTTCAGTTGCTATGTCTACTTTATCTTCCTCTTCATCTAAGATGATTGATGTGGTGAGAAACTGGTGGGGTGTTTCGTTCTTCTCAAATATGAAGGTTCTCAAACCGCTTATGATTTCAATTTTTTCACCTTCAATGTATGTGAGACTAGGTTGAAGGATTGGTGCTACAAGGTTCGGTTGTTGAACTGGAGTAGTTGGTTGTCAAATGGTCATAAGGTGTAACAGTGTTTTGAGATGGTTTCTATGAAGCTCAAGACCCTAAGGTTTGAGTGTTGTTTTGGAATGGTGCTACTTTTCATAAATCAAAATGTTGAAGAACTAGGGTCGATATTTCACTTCCTTGTCTAGAGGATATGTTGCGGGAAAGCTTACTTGAACTATCTATGAGTTGCAAGTAATTGTTGATATCATAGATGTCTGAGTGAAGTAATGATCCCAATGGGTTGTTTGATTTTGATTTCTAATAAGTAGGATGGATATAATAGATGAGGGACTATGTGACTTATCTAGTTTTCCAATTATTTTGTTCGAACAAGGATCCTATAGACAACTTCAGTTTGATTTCCCCAAGTTTGTGTGATTCTTTCAAATGCAATCGATTTTCATCAATAACTTTTTTGGGACAAAGAGAAAATGCAATGAGATTTTGGCTATTGCTCAGAAACTATGGCAACTACACTAAAATTTTGTGCAAATGCAATGAAATTTTCACAACTTCTCAAAAACTATGATGGCTTGCACTGGAATTTTTTTCCAATGTGGTTTCTGTGTATTTTGTCTCTAGTTTTGAATAAACTTTTCTTGGATTTTTACAAGTTTAAATTTGATTCTTCTCTCAACTTCTTTGTGTTTGGAGTACGAAAAGTGATAAAACAAAACTTGGAATAACTTAGAAAGCATGGACTTATGTGGCCTTCATGTCTATAGCTTAAGTTGTGAAATCACAACACCTAAGCCATAGTTCCCAAATGTTTACTTTGATCAATACAACCTGAAATAAAAGCCGAAATATTCAAAAGCCTTTAAGGAAAAATCCTTTCAAGAAGTGCAAACATAGGGCTTCTTTCACAAGTATATACTAAGTCAAAGGTTTTGTGATTCAACCATCATGTTTAGTGTTTGTTTGGATGTGTTCCTTTTCTTTAAATCAAGCACAAAATTTGATGTCAAGATTATTTTTAATTTAATTGGCAAGTTTAAAATAAACAAGCATTTACAACCCTAGTGGATAGAAACCATTATTTTAGGTAGCCCTGCCTCATGCCCTGAAGGGATGATTTTACATGAAACTTATGGTGCGGTCCTGTAGTCAGACTTGGCAAGTAACTTCTCAGAAATAAATTTTGATGAATCACTTTCAAAGAATGTTTTTGGATAAAAGGGTAGCTCCTAAAACAATTTAGGTCTTAGTAATATTTTGGGGATATTATTTTTGGACCCCTATACATGTAGCATTTTGTTCAAATAAGAACCTTCCAGCCCTTGCAGGTTTATACACATCACGAGGATATTGAGGAAGAATACATCGACATAGGTCAACAACACCTAGTAGGTGATGAAATTTCCTCACACCCACAAAAGATTTATATAGCGATCCAGAATGAAAGTATCACTTGGGTCACCTATGAGTTCTCTGACATGGGATGTATCTCAATAGGTAGGCCATCTCAAAAGGTATGCTTCAAAACAGAGGTGTGAAGCTCAAGATGTTTTCAGTCACCCAAGATCGTCATAAGGTGTGAGGGGAGAAGACAACCATCTAGCTTGCCAATCACTAAATGCACAACATACACTTCATAGAAAATTGATTCTTTTTAACACCTCGAGCGGTGTTATCCCCAAAAATATGAATAAAACAAATAACTTTTTGTTCTTAATTGCACCAATATGAAGTATTCAGGATATCAGTCATTTAATATAGCAATGGTGCAAAACAAAATAAATAACTTGTTCATTTTAAAACCCAAATCTAAGTCTTTCTAAGAAAACAATTTTTGGTCTTAACTTGGTCAACAAAAGAAAAGCGAGCATGCGTCAAAAAAAGGAAATCATTTTTTTTATGTTTTTGTATTTTTGTTCTTTTTATGTACCAAACTCAAAATTCCTAACTATGAAAACTTGAAAGGAATTCATTTTTTAGAGCACTTTAATTGAAGTGTTTTTTAATTTTTAAGTACCAAATGAGAGTTCCCAACTTAGAAAAACTTGAAATAGTTCATGTTTTAGAGCACCAAAATGACAAATTCATTTGTGTTGTTCTTTTTAAAGCACCAAATAAGAGTTCCTACCTTAAGAAAGCTTTAAAATTGGTTCAATTTCAAACACCAAAATAAAATGTGCATTTGTGTTGTTCCTTTTAAAGCACCAAAATAAAATGTTCCTAACTTAAGAAAGCTTAAAATTGGTTCAATTTTAACAATACCAAAATAAAATGTGTGTCTATGTTGTTCTTTTTTAAAGCACCAAATTTAAATATTCCTAAGTTAATTAAAAGATGTTTGTAGATCTAGGATCCTTTGACCGATCATCTTCCCTGCAAAAAATGAGTAAAAGTCTTTTAAATCCTGCATACAAACCCATTAGTACCTGTTACACATTCAAAAATAGGCAAACATTAGCTAAAAATTAATTGCAAAAAAGCAGATTTCGTGCACTGGTATTGTTACAAAAAATTTCACCTCAGCTCATTTTGGTAGACCTAGAACAACTGATTACTTTTAAGGTGAAATGTACTACATTAAAATCTACTAATTATTATCATTTGCATATGAAGTTTTCATGTTGAATTTCATTTCTTAATATGCAATATTTTACAACAGAAAGAGATTACAAAAGTTGCATGATAATATGTTATATTTCATTCATTTTGAGATGCAAATGTATACAATGTTGTTGTCTTTTTCATTCAAGATCAAGCAAATGTTCAAAAGTCCCACACAAGCCATGGGAATGACTAAATTGAATTGATACAAAACAGAGAGCAAGTTATATATCTAAAGATTAATAAAAGAGAAAAAAACATAAAGAGAATTCATATCCATCATTGTCTGGCAATGCTGTTGTTGATCCTCCTATCTTCAACTTGGTCTTCTTATCTTCAGCTCCTCTCGTACCCAATCTTCAGAAGCACCTACAATTGATTGAAATTTTTTTGTTAGAGATCGGGATATAAAAACTCATCATATGTTTTTATCAATAGACATATAACCTACAACTATGATGCATTAATTCAATTGAGTCATTATCAGATATGTGCAAAAAAGCCAAGTCAGATCAGTGTTACCAAATTTTTACTACAGCTCGACTGCTAGAGCTGGTTAAATTTTGTTATATCTTGAAGTAGAGATTCAGTTAATTGCTACATGGTTTTAAGTTGTTGATTGCATCTATATCAGTTATGTAGAATTGAGATAATAGAGTTTAAGAAGTATTCCTTAATGCTTATTGAACAAATGAAGTACAAGTTGATTATACAAATAATTAAACATCCATTGCTTTCATTTATTTCATGAAATTGTTATTACATATTTCATTTGATTGCAAGAATACAAATGACAGTACAAGTTTGCATTTCTGATGCATTTCTTTTCAGAATGAAAAGCAGAAGGAGAAATTAAAAGATCCACACAAGATGTGGTTTTAGCTGGTCCTTTTCATTACAAGAAAGGAAATATACAACTGAAATAAAGTGACAAATAACATAGAACGTATTTGCCATTGCCTGAGTTGATATTCAGTTGATGCCTTATTGCTCGTTCCATTCTGCTTCTGCTCTTGGCTGTATCTGCAAAAGATTGAGAAAGGTGTCAATTAAGAGCTTGGGATATGAACTATACTACATGCCCTACTAACAGAAATATAATTCAATCCTTGGGATGCATAGAATCAACTAAAAGAAAACTGTAGAAACATGAGCTGAAAGAGTAAACATCATCATATTTATCATTTTTGCTAACATTGTTTGTTTCCTATGCAGGTATAGGAAAATTCATGAAGCTAATTATTTTTTGAAGACATAAAAGCATGTGGGGTAAAACGGGCTCCCAAAGGTAGAGCTCGGCATGCTGCCCCTTAGATTTACAAGTGGGCCAAGTAGAAGGTAATTATCATGCTCATCTAAGCTATTCAACTGAAGGAGTGAAACATAATTGTAGTCATCAAAGAAATTAAGTGTATTGTTCATTCATAACAATCAAGTTTGAGTGATAAATGAAAATTATAGATGAACAATAGATTTAACTGATCCAATATAGCTGAAAACTATCAGTTTGCATTCTGAAGGGTTTAAATATTGTTGTCATAGTGCTGTTTCATATTATTTTGTTTCGGAGCAGAAGTGTTCTATCTCATAAACAGTGATAGTGAACAGGCATACATAATGCCTTAGCAATGAAGCAATAATGAGTAATAGGAAAATGGAGTAAAAGTATTGCTTTATCTCATTGAAATGATTGAGCTGAGAGCACCTATTATTTTCTGGAGGCATTCAAGTTGTGACATAAAGGTGTTGCTGCAGGAATGATATAGTTAAAGGAGAGCTATTTTGTTTAGTTCAATAAGTTTAATTGCAAATGAGACAATTGCTACGACACTTTTTTGAAATAGAAAGAGAGTTACTGCATTGTTTTAGGAAAATGATAAAATCATATGGGTTTCAGCATGATGTGAAAGCTTCAAATGCATTTTTGTTCTTATTTTAGTGAATCCACATGAGAGTTTTGACAGGAAAGCAAATTTTTAAAGATGCCATGGGGGTTTTTTTGTCAAAAATATAGATTTACCATGATTTCCAAAATACCCATGTGAAGGCTTGATTTTAAAATGCAGATTTATTCAAGATACTGAATACCCATGTTGGGGTTTTTGAGTAAGATGAAGCAATTTTCCATTTTCAGTTTACCCACATGGGGGTTTTCATAAGATGCAGAAGGAGAGACTTTATTTCAAATATCAAATACACATATGAACTTTCTTATTCAAATATAGATTTCTTCTATTTACAAAAATACCCATGTAAGGGTTTTACAAAGAAGGCAAATATATACATGCTATAATGGGTCAATCCCATTTATGGAAGAAATTATAGAGGAATGGAGTGAGAATCTCCTCCAAAAGATTTCTTTTAAATGCTTTGATATTTAAAGTACAAATTTCTAATATATAAAAAAAAAACCAGTCAAGGCATATTCTAGCCGCGGCCAAGGGATGAAATCTCAATCACTAATGTCACTAGAAAGTAGAAGAGACATTTTAAGTTTGTTGTCCAAAACAAAAATCAGAAGAAACATGAGAAAATACAAAGAGAAACTCATGATAGGAACCTAGATTGAAGCTTTCATGGTGCGGTTAGCAGAGAAATACAAAGAATAAGCAATGGAGAAGTGAGTTTACCTTGTGATGGAATGGAGGGCGTAGAGTGGCATGACCAAGCTCATGGGAGCTCACAAACATAAGGCTCAAACCTCACTAATGGCGGCTAACATGAATGGAATCAAACACAAGAAATGAACCCACAAAATCAGAGGTAAAGCAAGCCTAAGCCGCGACGTTATGGCCATTATTGACCATTAAATACAGTGAATGAAGCCAAAAAATTCCATGAAATCGACTTACCATGAGAAAACAACAAGGAGTCAACCAAGATCTGAAGAATAGTGTGAAGTTTCAAGCTCCAAATGAGAACCCTAATGATGGTGGCACGTTTCTCTCAGCAGAGTCAAAGTCTTCAAAGTTTGCAAGTGCAAAATGATAGGAGTTAGGGTTTCTTCATTAGTTTTGTCTATCTTGTTGCCATAATTCAAACTTAGGGAATATTTGCATTGTTTTAAAATATCAAACTCATATGCCAAATATATGGTGGCCGAATTCTTCATTGCCTAGGTTGACCATTTGCTAGGTTTATCAAATGTCATTTGCCTAAGTTTCTAGGTTAGGCATTTAAATATTTTGCAAAGTCTTAAAACCTTAGGATTTTAAATTATTTATTAAATGCCTTGCCTTAGTAAAATAAAATAATTCATAAGATATGCTTAGGTGATTATTGTTTTTATTGATTTTGTAGAAATCAATTAGGAATCAAAAGCTATGTATTGTTTCCTTATATTTTTTATGATTTTTATTATTAAGAAAAATCAAGTATTGTATTGGAGAAATAAGGTTAATATTTTGCAAAGGTTTCCATATTTAATTGCAAAATAAAACAATTGTAAAAAGTCTGGAAATCTTGTAAAGCAAGAATAAAACAATGCTTTATAAATTTTTTTATTTCTTTGCTATTTTTAGCATATTGATATTTTTTTTCCTCTTGGTCGGATTTGAGCTTCTTGTTGGAGAGATGAGGTGTTTGTTTTTCTTTTAAAGCAAAGCATACCTATTTTTAGGAGCTTTTCAGTATGTACATGCAAAAAGTGAGATTTTCCACTTTTGTGCCAACTTCTTGGGCAGTTTCGAGAGCCTTTCCTGGAGCTTTTTCTTTGAGCTCGGATTAGGGTTTAGTGGTATATCTTAGAGAAAAACTTAGTGTTTTTCTAGTTCAGATTTTTTTGCTGCTTCCTTTCTTGTTCATGCAGAGAGTCTTGTAAGTAGTTTTGTACTCAAATTTCAGACAAAAGTACTCCTTCAGTTTCAATAAAGAAGCAAAGTTCTTTTTCTCATATTTTTGTCTCATTTCATGATAAGTAATCTGATGTCTTTGTGATTCAACTTGAATCCTTTTATGTCTTGTTGTTGTGAGATTGTGTTCAAAATTGCATAGTTTTAGGTTGTGTGTTGTATTTAGTTTATAGATCTTCATGCAAATTATAGATGAGATTATGTGCCAAATGAGATTGTGAGAATTATTGTGATAGAGAGATTGTTGTGGGTGGTGTTGTTTGAATCTCATAATTTTCTAATAAATCATCCATTTAGTTTTAAGTTATCTTGTTTGTCATCTTTCTCTCTCTTTCCCCAGAAAATCACTTAGAATAGGATTCATCATTCGGAGAACTAGCTCACTCTGGAGATTCCCTTTTCGCATAGATCACCCACATCTAAAAAGGGTTTCCATGTTTCAATAGATAGTTTGATTTCTGAAAATCTAACAAGGGTGCATATCTGATTGATAACAATTTTTGGCACACCTGGTGGGACTCTAAAAATCAATTTCAGAGAAATTTTAATATTTTAAAGTTGTTGTTTGGTGTATGTAGCAAGTTTTTCAGCCTTTTGGAGGCCCTTTTTCAATATACCTGGCGACTCTGATTCTGATTTTTTCACACAGATTTAGTGCAGCATGCGCATGAGAAGAATACAAACAAGATTCAGTTCAATACCTTTTGAGTACCTGCAGTTGTCCCCACCAAAAAGGAGAGGCAAAACAACAAAAAGGTTGTTTGGTACACCAGGGAGGTCAGCGTCAACACCTCAAGTTCTGAATTCTATAGTCTTATCACTAGGAAGTCTTGTTCTTGTATCACAAGTACCACCGATGGTAAGACAACATGCCTTTGCACCATTTAATGGGGGCAACCTGTTAAACATCGCACACTATGATGATATTCTAGCAGCAACTTTTAGAAGTTTGTCTTTCTTTACTGGAGAAGAACAAACTACTGCCACTTAACACATTCGTGATGTAGCCACCTTATGTTCAATTCACAATATTACACAAGAAAACATAGCATTGAGGCTCATGGTTGCGTAACTCAAAGGAAAGGCTCTACAATGGTTGAGAGGCCTCGCACCAATGGTTGAGAGGCTCATGGTTACTGGAGAAGAATAAACTACTGCCACTTAACACATTCGTGATGTAGCCACCTTATGTTCAATTCATAATATTACACAAGAAAACATAGCATTGGGGCTCATGGTTGCGTCACTCAAAGGAAAGGCTCTACAATGGTTGAGAGGCCTCGCACCAAATTCAATCACCATGTGGGATGCATTAGGCGATGGTTTGTATCAGTATTTTGCTAATAAATCAGATCATGCATCTTGGTTGGAGCAGTTGAGCACGATCAAAAGAGCCCTGCACAAACACTTGGTTGATTTCAACTACCAGTTTCAGAGAACTTGGGACATAATCCCTGCAATGGTAAAACCTTTACTAGCTCATGCATTTCTTTATTTATTGAAATCCTTAAATAGAAAAATCTCAGTTATGACCCAATCTATGGGTGGGCACATGCTCCCTAATGCTTATGATATCACCATTAGAGTTGAGAATTGTCTTATTCAAGCTAGGTAAATTTCCCCTAGGCCTCCCATGCCCATGCCTTTGTTTCTAGATATTCAAGTGCCTACACCTGCATTTTTCCTCCCTTAGTTGTTTTCCCCATTGTTCCAACAATAGGTTACCAGACTGCAACCCAAGAAATTGCTGCCCCAACCCAAAACCAAGAGTTTCAGGAGATAAAAAGTATATTGAAAACCTTTGGAAATGATCTCCTCAGCATTAAGAAGCAAGTCGGCCAAGAGCATAAGCCATATCAAGCCTCATACTAGCAAAACTAACAGAATAGGCCAACCTTTCAAAATGATTACCAAGGCCAAAAGAAAAACTTCAATCCTAGACCTTTCCAGCCCTACAACCTGAATTCTACTAGTTCGTCAAAGGAAATCGTACTGCAAAATAACCTTGCCCAAGATTGTGACTGGTGCTATCCATGCAATCAGCCCCATAACCAATTAGCATGTGCTAACGACATGAGAAATCAAGCCTTAATGGTCCAAAATAGTTATGTAGGTTCAGAAAGTGCTCTGAGTCCAAATCCAGAACAACAAGAAGGCTTTGAGGTTGCTTTGCCAAACTAGCAGAGTTCTGAGTTCTATGGCGTGAACGGTCAGGATCAGCAAGATTCTCCTATTTCAGCAAACACGAGATCAAAAAAGAGAGCAATGGATTTGGGGAAACAAGCCAAAATTCACAACAGCAATTTTCAAAAGACAAACAACCCATTTCTGCATCAAATACTAATGTTGCAGCACAACCTAAAGTGCAGTTTTTGTAAAGAGACCAAGGAATCCCTGGAAAGGAACAATTAAAGACACAATCACAACCTTTACAGAAAGGAAGCAATGTTGTCATAAAAAACCAGCAAAAGGTAACCCTTGTTTCTTTCAACGTGGTTGAACATCTTAAGAAAGCTACTGTCAATATGTCAGTTATGGATGCATTGTATATTCTGGGTCAAAAGGGTTTGTTGCAGGATGCTTTAGCAAAGCTTTCTGTTTCTGATAATAATCAAAAGAATGCCAAAGTTGTGCTCACAAACAGCTCAAAAGCCAAGAGTGAGCAAAAAACCAAAGAGGTAAAGCCTCCTTCATTTTATTTAAGTCTGATTATTGGAGATAAAATAATTGTATGATCGATTCTGGTGCAAGTAGCTCCGTTATGCCTAAAATCTTAGTTGATGCGTTAGGTCTTGTTTATGAACCCAATTCTCAGAAGGGTGTAGTTCAGTTGGATGGGTCTGTTGTTAAAACTGCTGGTATAGTCAAAAATTTAGCTCTTACTTTGCATGCATCCCCTAGTTTTGCGATCCATCAAGATATACATGTTATTGATTTGCCACCTCACTTTTCCATTTACCTTTTAAGGGATTTTATAGCCAAACTAGGTGGTTTTTTGTCCTTCGATTGGTCTCACGTATTTTTTAGAACAAGGTATGCTACAAAAGTGACCATAAAATCTGAAGCTCTAGCCAAAGGCCATATAAACCATATGTCCCGAGCCCTATAAACGCTAACCTCTATGTCACCCCTGTACTGGAGGAGCAAACCATGAAAAGACCATAGCACCCATATAGAAAATATGAATCTAGATGAATGGGCAGCTGAAGATCACGAGCTTGATCCTTTCCAGCACATAGATGAGATAGGATTAGGGGTTTATATGATTCGCGAACCTGATTTTGATGTGCCTAATCTGTTTAAAAAAGAAAGACAACCTGCAGAGAAGGAAAATGAACTTTGGAAGCTATATTTTGATGGCTCAAGGAGAAGTGTAGGTGCTGGTGGTGGAGCCATGTTGATTTCACCAGAAGGAAATAAATATTATTCAGCTTTCAGGTTTGCATTTAGCTGTATGAATAATATAGCTGAATATGAAGCACAGATGCATGGCTTAGAATGGGCCTGAAAGAGAGCTATTAAATGCTTACATGTTTATGGTGATTCATAACTGATAGTGAATCAAGTTAGTAATCTGAATGCTGCAAAAAATGATGCACTTAAAAAATATAAGCATTGTGTATGGGATTTGATTGAAGATTTTGATGCTTTTAATATATGTTCAGTTCCTAGAAATGAAAATAAGCATGCAAATAGGCTCACTTCCATAGGAGCCCAATTTGATATTCTGAATGAATTCCACAAAGTAGATGCACGTCAATATGTTAAGATTATAGTCAGAGCTTTTATACCTGACAATAATGTGAGTTGGCAGGTTTTTGACAACGATGAGCAGATTGTAAGCTTCTTAATTGCTGAAGCAGAATTTGTAGATGGAAATCAACAAAAGTGGCAACAACAATATGATAATCAGATTGTGCAATTAAAGACAAACAAGCTGCCAAAGGGGTTGGTGACCTTGGAATCTATTTTCAATTTAGATTACCACCTGCACGAAAAGATAAATGCAACATGACTGTTAAGGAAGAGCACTATGAGGTGATTGAGATTTTCAAGGGTAAACTTCTCAAGCTGGGAAAGGTATGTAATAAGGAGGAACAAAAAGCTTTTATTCTGTTATGTCAAGAGTTTAGTGATGGCTTTGCTTGGGAATACAAAGATCTGAAAGGTTTTGAACCAGAACTAGCTCAGTATACTATTGAACTAGATCCTGATGCTAAACCTGTAAGGCAAAAACATAGACCTCTTAACCCCAAACTAGAGCATCTTATGAAGGCTAAGATGAATAAGTTAGTTGAGAGTGGTATTATTTTTCCTACCAAGCATACTTCTTGGCTGTCTAGCTTAGTTTTGGTTACGAAGAAAAGTGGGGAAATAAGATTGTGTGTTGATTTTGGAGATTTTAATAAAGAGTCACTGAAGGACCACTATCCACTCCCTTCCATGGAGAAGATTTTACAAGTGGTTTCTGGATCTGACAGATTTTCTTTGCTGGATGGGTATTCAAGTTATAACTAAATTCTGGTCAAACAGGAGGATCAGTTCAAAACAACTTTCACAACTAAATGGGGCACCATGGCCTATAAAAAGATGCCTTTCGGCTTATCCAACGTTGGAGCAACATTTCAACATGCAATGGACATGGCTTTTCATGGCCTCATGAACAAGTTTGTTCTGGTTTATTTAGATGATATTACTATTTTTTCCAGAAATGCTAATGAACATTTTGAGCATTTGAAATAGATTTTTCAAAGGTGCAGAGATTTCGGAGTATCTCTCAATCTGAAAAAATGTATTTTTTCTATGCATGAAGTTAAACTCCTTGGACACATTGTTTCGAAACGAGGTATTTCTTTAGACTCAGAGAGAGTTTCTACTATTCTCGAATTACCATTACCAACTCACAAGAAGGGATTACAAATATTTCTTGGAAGAATAAATTTTGTAAGGAGATTCATACCTAACATTGCAGCCTTACTGCAACCTCTCACTGCTATGCTTAAGAAAAATGTGCCTTTCAGTTGGACCAAGGAAGGTAAGAGGAGCTTTGAGCAGATAAAATAATCCCTTGCAGCTGCTCCTACTATAATTAATCCAAATTATGATAGATATTTTATTATTTATGCCTTTGGAGGGGTTGACACCATTTCTGCTATGTTGTGCCAACAAAATGATGAAGGCTTGGAACAACCTGTGGCATTTTTCAGCCAGGTATTGCATGATTATGAGGTGAAGTACTCTTTCGTTGAAAAGTATGTTTTTGTTGTTGTAAGAAGCCTCAAAAAGTTCAGGCATATGTTATCAAATAGCATAATTCATTTATTAGTTGCTAATTCAACAGTTAAAGACTTCTTTCTTAATCGAGAAATTAATGACAAGCGTGTTGGTTGGATAACTAAGGTTATGGAGTTTGATATTGACATTAAAATAACCAAGCTTGTCAGAGGAAAGGGTTTGTGTGAATAGATTGTAGAAAACACAATGGAACACAACTTAAAGGAAGCTGGAAGTGTTGGTACAATGCTAAACAATGACGATGCAGTTGTTGTTCCAGTTTCTGCTACTACCTGGGTGCAACAAATGATGCATTATTTGCAAACTGGTGAGTGCCCTAAAGGCTTAGACAGAGAAAAAAGGAGGTATTATAGATTACAGTCTATTCCTTTTGCAATTATTGATGGCATTCTTTATAGAAGAGACTTTCAAGGTGTTTTGTTAAGATGCATTAAGCCTGATCAAGTTGACAAGTTGCTAGAAGAATTTCATGATGGGACTTCAGGAGGCCATTTTTCCGCAAGAACAACAACCCTAAAAATTATGTGGGCTGGTTATTATTGGCCAAATTTGTTTAAGGATGTTATTGCTTGGATCCCAAAATGTGAAAAGTGTGCCTTGTTTTCTGGAAAACAGAGGCTTGCAGCGCTACTCCTGCGTCCTATTCAGGTGGAGCAGCCATTTTCCAAGTGGGGTTTAGACTTCATTGGACCTATCAATCCACCTTCAAGTGCGGGTCATAAGTGGATTCTTATTCCAATGGATTACTTTACTAAGTGGACCGAAGTTGTTGGTTTGAAAGAAGCAAATGAGACTTTTGTGCTTAATTTCTATAAAGATTTAGTGTCAAGATTTGGTACTCCAGATTCAATAATTTCTGACAATGGTTTGGCCTTTATTGGTTTAAGGATTTCTGATTGGTTAGTTATAAATAACATCTATTTGAATACGTCTTCTAATTATTATCCGTAGGGCAATGGACAGGCAGAATCTACAAATAAGAATTTGATCCGGATAATCAAGAAGACTGTCGAGGACAATCAATGGACATGGCATGAAAAGCCTAAGTTAGCTCTTTGGGCTAATAGGGTGACTCCTAAAAGGGCCACTAGTTGTTCTCCTTATGTACTTGCTTATGGAAAGGAAGCTAAGTTACCTATTTCTATTGAATTACCTACTTTGAGTTTTGTTAAGGAGCTGGAATTGTTGAATGAACAATCTCTTGAAGTGAGATTTGCACAACTGGTAGAACTTGAAGAAACCATAAAGGAAGCATTGAGACAACTTGAGGTACATAGGGCTCAGATGAAGAGCTCTTTTGATAAAAGGGAAAGACCACGTGAATTCATCATTGGTGATCTGGTCTTTAAGTGGAATGAATATAAGAATAAACCTGGATGGCATTCCAAATTTGATGCAATTTAGGACGGGCCTTATGTGATCACAGAGTGCAAGGAACACAATGCTTTCCAACTTTCTAAGTTGACTAGAGAGGTGTTGTCTATCCCAATAAATGGGATCCACCTCAAGCATTGCCTCTAAGATAACTTCTATTTTGTAAATACATAGAGTAGTTTCTGCAATAAGTGCTTTGCACACGTTTCTTTTCAATTTTCCTACTTTCCCTAAGCGTTGTTGCGCATGTTTTAGCTGGCCATCAGGGCCTGTTGGTTTTCTTTCAGCATTGTTTTGTTTTGTTTTGCTGCTATTTGGAGTATTGTTGCTTAGATTTATGAGTTTCATGAAGGGGCAGAATTGAATCTACGCCCAATGGAGTGTTACAAGCAACTGGTCTAATGCTTAGTTGGCAAGCATCTAGCAGAAATCGCCAAAATGTTACCAAATTTTTACTACAGCTCGATTGTTGGAGCTAGTTAAATTTTGTTATATCTTGAAGTAGAGATTCAGTTAATTACTACATGGTTTTAAGTTGTTGATTGCATCTATATCAGTTATGCAGTATTGAGATAACAGATTTTAAGAAGTATTCCTTAATGCTTATTGAACAAATGAAGTACAAGTTGATTATACAAATGATTAATGATGCATTGCTTTCATTTATTTCATGACATTGTTATTACAGATTTCATTTGATTGCAAGAATACAAATGACAGTACAAGTTTGCATTTGTGATGCATTTCTTTTTAGAATGAAAAGCAGAAGGAAAAATTAAAAGATCCACACAAGCCGTGGTTTTATCTAGTCCTTTTCATTACAAGAAAGGAAATATACAACTGAAAGAAAGTGACAAATAACATAGAACGTATCCACCATTGCCTGATTTGATCTTCAGTTGATGCCTTGTTGCTCGCTCCATTCTACTTTCTCTCTTGGTTGTATCTGCAAAAGATTGAGAAAGGTGTCAATTAAGAGCTCAGGATATGAACTATACTACATGCCCTACAAACAAAAATATAATTCAATCCTGCCCCTTAGATTTACAAGTGGGCCAAGTAGAAGGTAATTATCATGCCTATCTAAGCTATTCAACTAAAGGAGTAAAATAGAATTGTAGTCATCAAAGAAATTAAGTGTATTGTTCATTCATAACAATCAAGTCTGAGTGATAAATGAAAATTATAGATGAACAATAGATTTAACTAATTCAATACAACTGAAAACTATCAGTTTTTACTCTAAAGGGTTTAAATATTGTTGTCATAGTGTTGCTTTTGCTACTTTAAGTATGTTCACATTGAATGTTGTTTCATATTATTCTATTTTGGAGCAGCAGTGTTCTATCTCATAAAAAATGATAGTGAACAGGCATACATAATGCCTTAGCAATGAAGCAATAATGAGTAATAGGAACATGGAGTAAAAGAATTGCTTTATCTCATTGAAGTGATTGAGCTGAAAGCACCTATTGTTTTTTGGAGGCATTCAAGTTGTGATATAAAGGTGTTGTTGTAGGAATGATATGGTGAAAGGAGAGTTCTCTTGTTTAGTTCAATAAGCTGAATTGCAAATGAGACAACTGCTACGACACTGTTCTGAAACAGAAAGAGAGTTATTGCATTGTTTCAGGAAAATGATAAAATCATATGGGTTTCATCATGATGTGAAAGCTTCAAATGCATTTTTGTTCTTATTTTAGTGAATCCACATGAGAGTTTTGACAGGAAATCAAATGTTTAAAGATGCCATGGGGTTTTTTGTTAAAAATACAGATTTACCATGATTTCCAAAATACCCATGTGAAGGCTTGATTTTAAAATGCAAATTTATTCAAGATATTGAATACCCACGTTGGGGTTTTTGAGTAAGATGAATCATTTTACCATTTTCAGTTTACCCACATGGGGGTTTTCATAAGATGCAGAATGAGAGACTTTATTTCAAATATCAAATACACATATGAACTTTCTTATTCAAATACATATTTCTTCTATTTACAAAAATACCCATGTAAGGGTTTTACAAAGAAGGCAAATATATACATGCTATAATGGGTCGAGCCCATTTATGGAAGAAACTATAGAGGAATGGAGTGAGAATCTCCTCCAAAAGCTTTCTTTTAAATGCTTTGATATTTAAAGTACAGATTCCAACATAAAAAAAAATAGTCTAGGCATATTTTGGCCGCGGCCAAGGGATGAAATCTCAGTCACTAATGTCACTAGAAAGTAGAAGAGACATTTTAAGTTTGTTGTCCAAAACACAAATCAAAAGAAACACGAGAAAATACAAAGAGAAATTCATGATAAGAACACGGATTGAAGCTTTCATGGCATGACCAACAGAGAAATACAAAGAATAAGCAATGGAGAAGTGAGTTTACCTTGTGATGGAATGGTGGGAGTAGAGTGGCGCAACCAAGCTCATGGGAGCTCACAAACATAAGGATCAAACCTCACTAATGGCGGCCAACATGAATGGAATCAAACACAAGAAATGAACACACAAAATCTGAGGTAAAGCAAGCCTAAGTCAAGGCCTTATGGCCATTATTGAACATCAAATACAGTGAATGAAGCCATAAAATGCCATGAAATTGACTTACCATGAGAAAACAACAAGGAGTCAACCAAGATTATAGAATAGTGTGACATTTCAAGCTCCAAATGAGAACCCTAATGATGGTGGTGTGTTTCTCTCAATAGAGCCAAAATCTTCAAAGTTTGCAAGTGTGAAATGATAGGAGTTAGGGTTTCTTCATTAGTTTTGTCTATCTTGTTGCCATAATTCAAACTTAGGGAATATTTGCATTGTTTTAAAATATCAAACTCATATGCCAAATGTATGGTGGCTGAATTCTTCATTGCCTAGGTCGACCATTTGCTAGGTTTATCAAATGTCATTTGCCTAAGTTTCTAGGTTAGGCATTTAAATATTTTGCAAAGTCTTAAAACCTTAGGGTTTTAAATTATTTATTAAATGCCTTGCCTTAGTAAAATAAAAGCATTCATAAGATATGCTTAGGTGATTATTGTTTTCATTGATTTTGTAGAAATCAATTAGGAATCAAAAGCTATGTATTGTTTCCTTATATTTTTTATGATTTTTATTATTAAGAAAAATCAAGTATTGTATTGGAGAAATAAGGTTAATATTTTGAAAAGGTTTCCATCTTTAATTGCAAAATAAAACATTTGTAAAAAGTCTGCAAATCTTGTAAAGCAAGAATAAAACAATGCTTTATAAATTGTTTTATTTCCTTGCTATTTCTAGTAGATTGATATTGTTTTTTCCTCTTGGTCGGATTTGAGCTTCTTGTTGGAGAGATGAGGTGTTTGTTTTGCTTTTAAAGCAAAACAGACATATTTTTAGGAGCTTTTCAGTATGTACATGCAAAAAGTGAGACTTTTCCACTTTTTTGCCAACTTCTTGGGCAATTTCGAGAGCCTTTCCTGGAGCTTTTTCTTTGAGCTTGGATTAGGGTTTAGTGGTATATCTTAGAGAAAAACTTAGTATTTTTCCAATTCATATTTTTTTGCTTCTTCCTCTCTTGTTCATGTAGAGAGTCTTGTAAGCAGTTTTGTACTCAGATTTCAGACAAAAGTACTCCTTCAGTTTCAATAAAGCGGCAGAGTTCTTCTTGTCATATTTTTGTCTCATTTCATGATAAGAAATTTGATGTCTTTGTGATTCAAATTGAATCCTTCTATGTCTTGCTATTATGAGATTGTGTTCAGAATTGCATAGTTTCAGGTTGTGTGTTGTATTTATTTTATAGATCTTCATGCAAATTACTGGTGAGATTATGTGCCAAATGAGATTGTGAGAGTTATTGTGATAGAGAGATTGTTTTGGGTGGTGTTGTTTGAATCTTATAATTTTCTAATAAATCATCCATTTAGTTTAAAGTTATCTTGTTTGTCATCTTTCTCTCTCTTTCCCCAGAAAATCACTTAGAATAAGATTCATCATTCAGAGAACCAACTCACTCTGGAGATTCCCTTTTCGCATAGATCATCCACATCTAAAAAGGGTTTCCATGTTTCAACAAATAGTTTGATTTCTGCAAATCTAACAAGGGTGCATATCTAATTGATAACAATTAACAAATGGGATCTAATCATCATGAAAAGCATTAAACTTCATTGTTTTATCTAACATGTTTTCTCATTGTGTACGTACAAGTTCATCATTTCATGTTTCAACTTGTTTGATTTTTCAGCATGCGGAGGAAATGTGGCTCCCATAAGGGTTGAGCCCAACATGTTGACCCCTTAATTTCAAGAGGGGATTGAGATAGGAAAGATATTCATAATTCTTAAAAAGAAACATCTCAAGTGAAGGATTAAATCATAAATGATCAATTGCTCATTTGAATGATAAATGAATATATGGAACAAAAATGAAATTGTGCTATCTTTCATTAAAGGTTTTTATTTTGCAAGTTTCATTTGTTTCATAATCTTTATTGCTGCCTCACATCATAATTTTTGGTGTTTGAACATTCAGAATATCTACATTAAAGGTACAACTAGCGAGAGTCAAGGAATAATGACAGGCATAACTCACATAATGGCGCAATAACTAGAACATCATGAAATACATTCATAAAACACTAAAGACAAATTTGAAGCCTCACACAGTGCAGTGTTTGAGTAAAGGGAGATGTACATAAGAAACAAAGAATACAATATTGAGAATGCAAGAATCTCTTCTTTTTTTAAATCACTATTGCAGTATTGCATAACTTTAACGAGTGCTTCAAAGGAAAGAGTCTATGTTTGCTTCTTCATAGAAAAATAATACTAGATACAATCGCAGCCAAGAAGCCAAATACAAAAAGATGGAGGCTATATTCAGCAATAATAGCCAATGCCAATTTCATATAGTGAAGGTTCAATATGGGAGCCAATGATCTTATGCAAACAATAAAGGCACTTTATATGAAGGAGGTAGGGAAGCATATAAATGGTTTTGATATAGAAAAAAAAGAGATACCCTAAGTTGCCATGACATAATGCCACATGAGAAATACTTATCTGAAATGTTTATCTTTCACAGTAAACGGTTACAATCAAGAAAATAATATGGTAATAAGGTATATCACTCCCATGCATGATTTGGAGAGTCTCGGGTTAAAGAATAGCAACAAAATGTCAATGAAATTACCTAGATTGAAGAAACAACATTTTCCTTTCAAGGAGATGCAAGCAAATAATAATCTCAACCACATCCTAAAACAGAGTAGATGAAGCCATGGCCTATAAAACCCTAGCTTTTTTGTAATTAAGAATACCTAGAGGCATGAGTAAAGTTGCAATCCGGGTTATATATTTCCTCACTAGAGCATGGAAATAGTATAACATTCAACAAAAAATAATAATACCCATATGTATCAAATGCATGGTTGTGGCATGAGCTATACAAGGTTTCATTTTTAGAAAATGTCAAAACCCAAAATGTATCACAAAATGAACCATAGTCACTATTTCAAAAGCTCGACTTAGCATTTTGTTGGCTGAAAGAAAGGATTATACAAAGGTCAAATATTTGAAAGGAACTTACCTTATTTTTCTCACAAAAATACAGTCAAACCCGCAGAAAAGATAGCTTCAAAGACTCCCCAGTGGCGACTTCAAACATAGAGGAAATAATAACAACAAAAAATGAAATGAAGTGCATAAAAATATGGAGAGGTCGTGACCAATAAGCTAAAGGATGCTTCAAAAAATGGAGGATGAAGCCCAAATTTTTAACCAAGAATAACTTACCTTGTTCTTTCTTGTAAAAATCTCATAGAAATTCATCAGAAACAACATAAAAATAAGGAGGTTCGAGCTCCAAATCCCTACCAGTAGCCTGGCGGCGCAGAGTTTCTTTTCCAAAAGATGCAAGTGAAGAATGAGAAATGATTAGGGTTCAATGCTTTTGACTCGAAACCCTAATTCGAATGGGAGTGATATTTTTTACTATGTTTTAACAAAAGAAAGTATTTCATTTCACATTATTGCCCATGGTCTTGACTTCAAATTCAATTGAACTAATAATCAAAGGAGGCTCGTGACTTTCATGGTGGATTTTGGGAGTAATAAGGGATTTTGTTATTATGTTTTCAAACTTTTGAAAACCCCTTTTTAATTCTTATATGCATATTGTATTCTAGACAAATATTAAGTGCAAATTTAATTGTCTTAATATTTGTTTTAGAAATTCACTATGAAAGAGAGATAGCATGCCTTGTAACAAAAGTGAATTGAAGATCAAATCATGCAAATAATGAAGGTAGAGACTTGGATCTCTTTTTAGTTAACTAATCATGCAAATACAAGATGGAGCAAATGGTGGAGATTTTTGAGACATATCTTCAGTTTTGGAGTCCTTTTGATCATGCACATTGAGGGGAGGAGTTTGCAACATTTTGAGTTCAGTTTGCTTCAGTTGTGGGCCCTCTTTTCGAGGATTTTCTTCTTTGCTCATGAGGAGATATTTTGGATATTTTTTTCACTTTCAGTTTGCTTCCAGTTCCACCTCTTGGTGCCTTGGAGTTACCTTCTCCAGTATATATTGGAAAAGACTTAGTCTTTTTCCTTAGTTCTTGTTTTCTACCTTTGCATTCTGCAAAGGGACTATCTTGTAACTCATTTTTACAGTTAATTAATACATACAACAACTTTTTACAGGTTAATTTAGTTTGTCATTTGTAGAGTTTCCTTCAAGTTCTCATTACAATCAGTGTTTTCCTTCTTAGTTTCTAGTGTTTTTCCTCTGTATAATGTTTTGATGCAAACTTGATGTGTTTTAACGAAGAAAACTTTAAATTTTTGTCACATTTATGGTTACATGTACACAAAAGAAATTTTATCACAGGTTGTAAATTGTGCCTTTTTAGTTTGTCCTCTCTATTAGGTTGTGAAAATCCTTTTTTCCTTCATAAGGAGAGATTGAAATGGCCTCTTTATGAAATATTTATGTGATTAAGGTGCCCAAGTTGAGTTGTGTTAGCAGATTTCTTTGAGTATTAGTTGTGAAATAGCCTACAATAGTTATTATTTGGTGCATCACCTCCTAGAAGCAGACTTTCATTCGAAGCTTTCAGTTTTCAGAAGTTATCTTTCTTCCTCTTTCCCACATAAGTTATTAAATTCTAGGAAATCAAAAGGGGAACCAACCCATAATCTGGAGATTGACCTTCATTATAAGCATACCCAAATGCTCGAAGGTGTTTCCATGTTTCACGAGATTGTTGAGCTTCAAGCTTAGCATCTAGGGCACAATCCCTCGTGATAACAATTTTTGGCACGCTCTGTGGGACTCTGAAGTTCATTTCAGAGAAATAATTCAAATTGCAAGTTGTTGTTCTGGTATATACAGTAGTGTTTTTACCTTTCAGAGGTTTCAATTTATACCTAGCAACTCTTATCTCTGTTTTTCAAGCAGATCAAGTGCAAGCAACATATGAGAAAAGTTCAAACAAGAGGAAGTTCCTCTCCTTTTGAGTATTTACAGTTGTCATCACCAAAGAGAAGAGGAAGGACAACGTAAAGAACACCTGGTCCAACTAAAAGAGTTGAATCCACACATCCTAGTTTTAAATCAGAAGCTTTACTTTCACCACCAAGGAGAAGAGGCTGACCATCAAAAATATAAGTAAGTTTGCACTCTGCTTCTCCTAGCCTCGGGATCTTTGTTTTGCCTTCAAGAAGCCCAATAAGAGTGGTTGTAGTTCATGTTCCATCAATACTAGCACAGAATCCAACTATACCAACAACACAAATGGCTAGAAAATATGCTTTCATGTCAATTAATGGAGGCATCCCACTGAATTTGGCTCAACATGATGCCATTCCAGTTGTTGCACTTAAGAATTTTCCCATTTTCATGGGTGAAGATCAAACCATGCCAATAGAGCACATCAGAGACATGGGTTCACTATGTGGGGTCCATCATATCATTGAGGAGAATGTTGCACTCAAGCTTTTGGTAGCCTCATTGAAGGGGAAGGCTCTTCAATGGTTCATAGGTTTAGCTGTGAATTTAGTTGCATCATGGGATGATTTGGGAGGTAAGATAAATAAATAGTTTCAAGATAAATCTGATCATCTATCTCTAGTTGAGCAAATGATGACTATTAAGAGAGCACCATAAGAATAGATGACATATTTTAATTTTTGATTCTAGAAAACTTGGAATAGAATCCCGACTATGGTAAGCCCCTCTACTAATCATGTATTTATGTATTATATTAAGGCTCTTAATAGTGATATATCTGTAATGATTCAAACAATGGGTGGTGTGACCTTGCCTCAAGCATTTGATATTACCATTAGGGTTGAGAATAGTCTTATTCAAGCTGGTAAGATTGCACCTGGACCTCCAATGCCTATATTTCCTGAAATTCATCCCCTAATACCAATACAAGTGTTTGATATTGCCCCATTACCTATTGTTCTAGCCTTAGGATATCAAAAATCACCTCAAAATAGTGTTGTTATAGCTCAAATTCAAGAGTTACAAGATATTAGAGGTAGCCAACAAAAGATTGAAAACTTATTACAGACTTTTGGGAATAAGTTTGTGAATATTGAAAAGCAACTTGGCCAAGGTTTTAGACCAAATCAGAACTTTTACCAGCCAAATAGGCCACCTTATCAAGCTAATTTTCAAGGCCAAAGAAGAAATTACAATGCTAGACCTTTTCAACCTAACAATTATAATGCTACTAATTCTCAAAAAGAGCTCGTTCTTGTGCAAAACAATCTGGCACAGGATTATGAATGGTATTTTCCATGTAATCAACCACACAACCAAAGTACTTGTTCTAATGGAGTGCATAACCATGCCCTGATGGTGCAAAATAACATTGTTGTTTCAAAGGACGTGACTCAGGAAGGCAATGAGCAACAAGGAAAACAGAATGAGCATTATGTTCTTGATATTGCCTTACCAAATTGGTAAGGTAGTGATTTTTGTGGAGTTAATCAGTCTCAAGATTTTGTTGCAGCAAATACAAGATCAAAAAAGAGGGTTGTTGACTTAAGGTAGCAAGCTGATAAGAATATACAAGCTGATAAAGTCCAACAACAAGAATCTAAAGACAAAAATCAAATTCCTACAGTTCAACAAGGTCATAATGTTCCCTCATCTTCTCAAAATTTTCATATTTTGCCAAGACAATAGGTTGTGTCACCAATGGAGCAGCCAAAAGTTCAATCTCAACCCTCATAGTTACAAATTGAGGCTACTATTTTGAAAGGACATCAAAAGGTTAGTGTCCAACATTCAATATTGTGGATCATATGAAAAAAGAAACTGGTAATTTGTCAATGATTGATGCTTTGCACATTCCTAGGCAAAAGGATTTACTGAAAGATGCTTTATCCAAAATTTCAATTTCTGACAAGCCCAACAATGAACAACCCAAAGTAGTGCTTGCAAATAGCCTTGAAACCAAGAGTGAGTAGTCAACTCAAGAAGTCAAACCACCTCCATTTTATGTCAGTTTGATCATTGGTGAAAATATAGTGCATAACTACATGATTGATTTAGGAGCAAGCAACTCTATTATACCAAACCAACTAACAGATAGGCTTGGATTGACTTATGAGCCCTTGTCGAAAGGAGTAATTCAATTAGATGGTACACCTTTACAATATGTTGGGGTCATTAAAAATCTGTCCCTTACTCTGCATGCCTATCCAAATTGTTCAATTTCACAAGACATTTATGTCATAGATTTGCCACCTTTCTTCGGCTTATGCCTCTCAAGAGAATTCATTGCCAAGTTAGGAGGATATCTATCATTTGATTGGTCTCACATGTTTTTCAAAACACAATATGGCATGAGAGTGACCTTAAAGTCTAAGCCACAAGCTAAAAACCATATCGAACCTTATACTCCTAATCCTATAAATGCAAACCTATCCATTCATGAGCAGGAGGATCAATCCATGACCCTAGACCCCAGCATACCCATCGAAGGCATACCTGATATTAATTTGGATGAGTGGGCAACCAAGAATCACAAGGTTGATCCATTCAGTCACATGGATGAAGTAGGTTTAGGCATTTACATGATTCAGGAGTGTGATCTATTGGTTCCAAATCTGGTCAAAGATGAGAAACAATCAGACCAACAAAGTAATCAGCTTTGGAAGCTGTATTTTGATGGCTTGAGAAGTAAAGTAGGTGCTGGTGGAGGAGCTATGATGTTTTCACCAGATGGAGAAAGGCACTATTTAGCACTTTGCTTTGCTTTTAGCTACTCAAATAATACAACTGAGTATGAGGCATTAATTCATGGCCTAGAGTGGGCTAGAAAGAAAGGTATTAAGTGTCTACAAGTATTTTGTGATTCTAATTTGATTATAAATTAGGTAAGAAATCTGAATGTAACAAAAAATGACTTGCTTAAGTTATATAAGAATAGAACTTGGGATTTAATAGAAGAATTTGATGCTTTTAATCTGTTGTCTATTCCTAGAAGTCTGAATAAAGAAGTAGATAAGCTTGTTGCTATAGGATCACAATTTGATATTCCAACTAATATTCATAATGTTGAGGTACAATAATATGTAAAAATTGTTGTGAGACCGTCTATACCAAATAACAATGTTATTTGGTAGGTTTTTGACAACGATGAGAAAATTATCAATTTTTTAATGGAGGAAGCATAGTTTTATGTTGGAAACCAGCAAAATCTTGAACAATAATATGATAATAAAATTCTATAGCTAAATTCCAATAAGTTGCTTAAGGGTTTACGACCCTGGAATCAATTTTTAACACTGATGATCATGTTAGAAAAGATAAATCCAGCATAACAATGAAGCAGGAGCACTATGAGCCAATTGAAATATTCAGAGATAAGCTTCTCAAGCTTGGAAAAGTCTAGACAAAAGAGGAACAACAAGCTTTTATCTTGCTTTGCTAAGAATTTAGTGATGTTTTCGCCTGGGAGTATGGAGATTTAAAGGGTTTTAACCCTGAGTTAGCTCAACATACAATTGAGTTGGAACCCAATGCAAAACCAATGAGGCAGAAGAAAAGGCCTCTAAACCCCAAGCTAGAGCATCTCATGAAAATAGAATTGAACAAGTTGATTGAAGGTAGTATTATATTTTCGATAAAGCATACCTCTTGGGTTTCTAACTTGGTGCCTATTAGGAAAAATAATGAAGAGATAAGGTTGTGTGTTGATTTTTCGTGATCTAAACAGAGCCTCTCTTAAAGATCATTACTCGTTGCCTTCAATGGAGCAGATATTGCAGGTTGTTTTAGGTTCAAAAAGGTTATCATTGTTGGATGGTTATTCGAGGTATAACCAGATTTTGGTTAAAGAGAAAGACCAGTTCAAAACAACCTTTACCACCAAGTGGGGTATCATGGCTTACAAAAATATGCCCTTCGGTTTGTCCAATGCAAGGGAAACCTTTCAAAGAGAAATAGACATAGCTTTCCAGGGCCTTATTAATAACTTTTTTCTTGTGTATTTAGATGATATTACTATATTTTCAAAGAAGGCTACCAAACATTTTTCTCATTTAAGACAAATCTTTGAAAGATGCAGAGAGTACGAGGTGTCACTAAACCCCAAGAAGAGCATTTTTTGAGTCCATGAAGGCAAGCTTCTTAGACATATTGTTTCAAAGAACGGTATCACCATTGACCTAGAAAGAATCACTGCAATTCTAGCTTTACCACTGCTTGCACATAAGAAAGTTCTATAAAGTTTTCTAGGAAAAAATATTTTTCTTAAGAGATTCATTCTTAACATTGCAACATTATTACAACCTCTTAAAAAAATGTTGAATAAGAACATTCCATTTAGCTGGACTAAGGAAAGTAAGAATAATTTTGATAAAATTAAAGAGGCACTTGCAGCAACCCCAACTCTTATTAACCCAAATTTTGACAAAGATTTCATATTATATGCATTTGGGAGTGTTGATACAATTTCAGCCATGCTTTGTTAGCAAAATGAGGAAGGATTAGAGCAGCCTATGGCTTTCTTTAGTCAAGTTTTGCATGATTATGAAGTGAAATAATCATTTGTAGAAAAGCATGTACTAGCTATAGTAAGAAGCCTTGAGAAATTTAGGCATATGCTTTCAAATAACAAAATACAGTTGTTGGTTGCTCATTCAATAGTCAAATATTTTCTACTCAACAAAGACATTAATGATCAGAGAGCAGGTTGGATCACAAAAGTGACGAAGTATGAAATTGAAATTAAAGTCACCAAGTTTGTTAGAGGAAAAAGGCCTATGTGAACAACTTGCTAGAAATGAAGAAAATAGAAAATCAGTTGATCAACAAGTTGAAACAGTGCTCAATAACGAAGAAACAGTTGTTGTTCCAGTTACACCAACAAATTGGATACAACAAATGATACATTACTTGCATACAGGTGACTATCCTAAAGGTTCAGACAAGTCAAAATGAAGGTATTACAGGCTTCAAGCCATCTCTTTTGTTGTAATTGATGGAATTTTGTATAAAAGGGATTTTCATGGTATTTTATTAAGATGTGTTGAACCAGAACATATTGAAAAATTTCTGAAAGAGTTTCATGATGGGCTCACTGGAGGCCATTTTACACCAAGAACCATAGCCCTGAAGATAATGAGGGTTGGGTATTATTGGCCTAATTTATTTAAAGATGCTCATGCTTGGGTCAAAATGTAATAAGTGTGCAATATTTGCAGGAAAGCAAAGGCTTGCAGCCTTGCCACTTCATTTGATTCAGGTAGAACAACCCTTTGGCAAGTGGGGCCTTGATTTTATCAGCTCGATTAACCCACCTTTTAGTGTGGGTCACAAGTGGATCTTAACAACATACTATTTTACCAAGTGGACAAAAGGTGTGGCACTAAAAGAGGCTAATGAAACAACTATCTTGAATTTTTTACCAAGATTTAGTATCAAGGTTTGGATTTCTTGATTCTATAATCTCATATAATGCTTTAGCTTTTGTTGGTTTAAAGTTTCAGATTGGTCAGTTGAGAATAACATATATTTGAACACTTCATCCAATTATTACACCCAGGGTAATGGACAGGCTGAGTCTACTAACAAAAACTTGATCAGGATTATCAAAAATGCAATTGAAGATAATCAAAGGACCTGGCATGAGAAGCGAAAACTAGCCCTTTGGGCTAGCAAAATAACTCCAAAAAGATCTACTGGTAATTCACCTTACGTTCTTACTTATGGTAAAGAAGCTAGGTTTCCAATTTCAGTAGAGCTACCTACTTTGAATTTCATTAAGGAACTTGAACTGTTAGAAGAGAAGCCTATGGAAATCAGGCTTGCACAGTTGATGGAATTAGAAGAAACAAGTAAAGAAGCCTTGAGAAAGCTTGAGATTCACCAAGCTCAGATGAAAAGTACTTTTGATCGAAAGGCAATGCCCAAAGTGCTCAAAGAGGCATATCTAGTATTTAAATGGGATGAACTCAAGAGAAGACCTGATAAACACACAAAATTTGATGTCATGTGGGATGGCCCATACAGTATCACAAAATACAAACAATATAATGCATTCCAACTCTCAAAGCTAGATGTAGAGGTTTTTCCAATCCCTATCAATGGGATTCACCTCAAACAGTGTTATTGAGGATAAATTTTTTGTAGATGTATATAGTAGAGTAGAAGTTTTCTTTCAATAAGTTCTCATTGCACAGTAGTTTCAATTCAATTTTGTTTTCAATAAGTGCAGATGCTGCACAATGTTCTGGCTCTGTCTTAAATAGAGTTGTGCTAGTTTCTTTTAGTTTTGTTTGTTGTTGTGTGGTTCTAAAGCTAAGTTACTAAAGTTTTTGAGTCAAAAAATGACAAAAGAATAGACTCCATGCCCAACAGATATGCAAGGAAACTGATATGGCATTCTTAGTAGGCTAGCATTCAGTAGAAATTGCTAGAAAATTTACCAAAAAATTCACCTCAACTCATTTTGGTAGAGCTAGAATAGCTGATTACTTTTAAGGTAAAGGTACTACATTAAGTTTTGTTAATTATTATCATTTGCATATGAAGTTTTTATATTGAAGTTCAGTTCTTATTATGCAATATTTTACAACAAAAAGAGATTACAAAAGTTGCATGATAATATGTTGTATTTCATAAGTTGCATGATAATATGTTGTATTTCATTCATTTTGAGATACAAACGTATACAATGTTGCTATCTTTTTCATTGAAGGTCAAGCAAATGTTCAAAAGTCCCACACAAGCCGTGGGAGTGACTAAATTGAATTGATACAAAACAAAGAGCAAATTATATATCTAAAGATTAAGAAAAGAGAAAAACACATAAAGAGAATTCATATCCATCATTGCCTAGCAATGTTAGTGTTGATCCCCCTATCTTCAACTTGGTCTTCTTATCTTCAACTCCTCTCGTACCCAGTCTTTAAAAGCACCTACAGTTGATTGAAAAAGTTTTGTTAGAGATCGGGATATAAAAACTCATCATATGTTTTTATCAACAAACATATAACCTACAACTATGATGCATCAATTCAATTGAGTCATTATTAGATATATGCAAAAAAGCCAAGTCATATCAGCAAATGGAATCTAATCATCATGAAAAGCATTAAACTTCATTGTTTTATCTAACATGTTTTCTCGTTGTGTACGTACAGGTTCATCATTTCATGTTTCATCTTGTTTGAATTTTCAGCATGTGGAGGAAATGTGGCTCCCACAAGGGTTGAGCCCAACATGTTGCCCCCTTAATTTTAGGAGGGTATTGAGATAGGAGACACATTCACAATGCTTAAAAAGAAACATCTCAAGTGAAGGATTAAATCATAAATGATCAATTGCTCATTTGAATGATAAATACATATATCGAAGAAAGATGAAATTGCACTATCTTTCATTAAAGGTTTTTGTTTTGCAAGCAAGTTTCATCTATTTCATAATCTTTATTTCTGCCTCACATCATAATTTTTTCTTTTGAACATTTGGAGTATCTATATTAAAGGTACAACTAGCAAGAGTCAAGGAATAATGACATACATAGGTCACATAATGGGGCAGCAACCAGAACATCATGAAATACATTCATAAAACACTGAAGACAAAGTTGAAGCCTCACACAATGCAGTGTTTGAGTAAAGGGAGATGTACATAAGAAACAAAGCATGCAATACTGATAATGCAAGACTCTATTTAAAAAACAAAATTCACTGTTGCAGTTGTGCATAACTTTATCAAGTGCTTCAAAGGAAAGAGTCTTTGTTTGCTTCTACATAGAAAAATAATACTAGATACAATGGTAGCCAAGAAACCAAATATAGAAAAATGGAGGCTATATTCAACAATAATAGCCAATGCCAATTTCATACAGTGAAGGTTCAATACAAGAGCCAATGGTCTTATACAAACAATAAAGGCACTTTATATGAAGGAGGTAGGGTAGCATATAAATGGTTTTCGTATAGCAAAAAAGAGATATCCTAGGTTTCCATGACATAATGCCACAGTAGAAATACTTATCTAAAATGTTTATCTTTCATAGTAAATGGTTACAATCAATAAAATAACATGGTAATAAGGTATATCACTCCCAGACATGGCTTGGAGAGTCTTAGGTTAAAGAATAGAAGCAAAATGTCAATGAAATTACCCAGTTTGAAGAAACAACATTTGTCTTTCTAGGAGATGCAAGCAAATAATAATCTTAGCCACAAACTAAAATAGAGGAGATGAAGCCATGGCCTATAAAACCCTAGCTTGTTTGAAGTTAAGAATACCCAGAGGCATGAGTAAAGCTACGGCCTGGGTTATATATTTCTTCACCGGAGCATGGGAATAGTATAACATTCATCAAAAAATAATAAAACCCAAATGTATTAAATGCATGGCCGCGAAATGAGATATACAAGGTTTCATTTTTAGAAAATGACGAAACCCAGAATGTATCACAAAATGAACAACCATAGTCACTATTTCAAAAGATCGACTTAGTATTTTGTTGGCTGAAAGAAAGGATTATATAGAAGTCAAAGATTTGAAAGGAACTTACCTTATTTTTCTCACTAAAATACAGTCAAACCTACAACAAAGAAAGCTTCAAAGACTCCCCAATGGTGGCATCAAACACAAAGGACGTGATAACAATAGAAAATGAAATGAAGTGCATCAAAATATGGGAGGTTGCTGCCAATAAGCTAAAGGATGCTTCAAAAAATGGAGGACGAAGCCCATATTTGCAACCAAGAATAACTTACCTTGTTCTTTCTTGTAAAAATCTCATAGAAATTCATCAAAAACAACATAAAAATAAGGAAGTTCGAGCTCCAAACCCCTACCAGCAGCATGGCGGTGCAAATTTTCATTTCTAGAAGATGCAAGTAAAGAATGAGAAATGATTAGGGTTCGATGCTTTTGATTCAAAAACCTAATTTGAATGGTAGTGAGATTTTTTACTATGTTTTAACAAGAGAAAGTATTTCATTTCACATTATTTCCCATGGTCTTGACTTCAAAGTCAATTGACCTAGTAATCAAATGAGGCCCATGACTTTCATGGTGGAGTTTGGGAGTAATAAGGGATTTTTTTATTATTTTTTCAAACTTTTGAAAACCCCTTTTTAATTCTTATATGCATATTGTAATCTAGACAAATATTAAGTGCAAATTTAATTTTGTCTTAATATTTATTTTAGAAATTCGCTATGAAAGAGAGATAGCATGCCTTGTAACAAAAGTGAACTGAAGATCAAATCATGCAAATCACGAAGGTAGAGATTTGAGTCTCTTTTTAGTTAACTAATCATGCAAAGACAAGATGGAGCAAATGGTGGAGATTTTTGAGACATATCTTTAGTTTTACATCAGTTTTGGAGTCCTTTTGATCATGCACATTGAGGGGAGGAGTTTGCAACATTTTGAGTTCATTTTGCTTCAGTTGCGGGCCCTCTTTTCGAGGATTTTCATCTTTTCTCGTGAGGAGATATTTTGGATATTTTTTTCACTTTTAGTTTGCTTCCAGTTCCACCTCTTGGTGCCTTAGAGTTACCTTCTCTTGTATATATTGAAAAAGGCTTAGTCTTTTTCCTTAGTTCTTGTTTTTTGCCTTTGCATTCTGCAAAGAGACTATCTTGTAACTCATTTTTACAGTTGATTAATACATACAACAACTTTTACAAGTTAATTTAGTTTGTCATTTGTAGAGTTTCCTTCAAGTTCTCATTACAATCAGTGTTTTCCTTCTCAGTTTCTGGTGTTTTTCCTTTGTATAATATTTTGATGCAAATTTGATGTGTTTTAACTAAGAAACCTTTAAATTTTTGTCAAATTTATGGTTGCATGTACACAAAAGCAGTTTTATCACAGGTTGTAAATTATGCCTTTTTAGTTTGTCCTCTCTATTAGGTTGTGAAAATCCCATTTTCCTTCATAATGAGAGATTGAAATGACCTCTTTATGAAATATTTATGTGATTAAGGTGCCCAAGTTGAGTTGTGTTAAAAAAAATCTCTGATTATTAGTTATGAAATAGCCTGCAGTAGTTATTATTTGGTGCATCACCTCTTAGAAGCAGTCTTTCATCGAAGCTTTCAGTTTTCATAAGTTATCTTTCTTCCTTTTTCCTACATAAGTTATTAGATTCTAGGAGCTCAAAAGGGGAGCCAACCCATAATCTGGAGATTCACCTTCATTATGAGCATACCCATAGGGTCGAAGGTGTTTCCATGTTTCATGGGATTGTTGAGCTTCAAGCATAGCATCTAGGGCACAATCCCTCATGATAATAGGTATGTTAGAGCAAGTGCTCAATTTTTTTTACAAAAGTGACCCTGTTAGAATCAGTTGCTCAATTCTTAGAGAAAATTCTACCCTTGTTAGAATCAAATGCAAGGTTTTCAGAAAAGATGCTTAGAATTTTTTGCAAAAGCATAGTTTTCATGTCAGGTGCTCAGTTTTCAAAGCAGATGCACAATTTTCTTGACAGACAATTGTGAGATTTTTCTGGGCAATGCGTGAAACATTTTTCAAAAGCACTATGAAACCCTACAACTTTAATTTAAGTCATAAAAATTTTAGTAGTGAGGATTGTTTTCCCATCGAGCGTGCCAGAATGTGTGAGGGGGAAAAACTATAGAATGCAAACAAGACAAAATGCGATGAATTAAGAATCTATCTAATTAAAAACACTTAATCTAAGATCTTATTCCATCGCTCATGAAATGAACAATCTAAGTTGTTGAAATTATGTAGTGAAATCCTGAGATTAACACAATGAATTCACAACAAAGGACAGATTACCATCCCATGTTGGAGTGTGTTCGCATGATGTTGGATTATTTGTATCACTGCGAAGCCTCCATAGTTCATGTGCAAAAGCTTGAAGAACGATGCCTTGGTTGGTTGATCAAAGAAATGGTTGAAGCTCTAACAATTGTGGTTGTGAATGTCAACATTACTTTGTTGTGCAAATGATGTTGATTCTTTGATCCCCTTTTTGTGAGGAAAGAGGTTTGTTATATAGAAAATGAGATTCAAAATGGACGATTAGGATTGTGTTGGAGAATATCTAGATCAATGATCGAAATGTGTTGAGAGGATTTAGACATGAGAAGATTGTGCAAAGTTGATGGCACAATTTGTGTGATTAAGGAATAGATTGGCTAGTCAGTGATTAGATTGATCAATCAAAATTTTAGATTGATTAGTTAGGAAATTGATGGCTTAGTTAGCAAATTAGATTGCTCAGTCATCAATCGTAATTTGCTCCATCAGAAAGTGGGTGAGGAATATAAATTAATTGATTTAATTAATTAATTCCTTTTTGGAGTTGAACATGCAGATCAAGTTTGACTTTTGCAAACAAAGTTGCATTAGTTTGATTTGATTTTTGATAAATGTTTTGAATAGTTTGATTTAATTATTCAAAATTTGGAGGGAAAGTGTCGTAATTAAATTATTATGATTTAATAATTCAATTAGCTTAGAGGAATAAGGTGTTTTAGCGACGTACTTAAATAATTGGCATTATTTAATTAATCAAGACGAAATAAAGTGGGATTCATTAAATAAATATAATTTATTTAATTGGTTGAAATAATGAAACATGAATTAATCAAATAATGTTGTTTTATTTAATTAATAGCAACATTAGGGTTTGTAGGATTTTATTAAATAAATGAAATTTATTTAATTAGTTGAAAATGATCAAAAAGTGAATTATTTAAATAATGTTGTATTATTCAATTAATAGAGGAATTTAGGGTTTTGGATGCTATTTTGATATTGTGTGATGTTTCTAAGATGTTTTGGGACATCACGAGATGATTCTGAGATGTTATGGGACATTACGGGATGATTCTAAGATGTTGCGGAATGATTTTGAGATGTTTCAGGATGATTCTGAGATATTGCAGGATGATTTCGAGATGTTGCGGGATGATTCTGAAATGTTTCAGGATGATTCTGAGATGTTGTGGGATGATAAAGAGATGTTGCAGGATGTTGTTTGATGTTGTTTGATGATGAATTAATTAAACGATGTTAAATCACTTAATTAATAAAAGAATATGAGTGCCAAAATGTTAGTTCACAAGCTAGGACATTTTTCGGTGTCTACAAAGAGATATGATGGCATTGACATTTTTTCATTTTGATCTTTTCTTTGATTTATCTTATTATCTTATTCCAATGATCTCTTGAGGATATCTAAAATTATTTAGAGAGAAATGAATAGGGAATTTATCATTGCTTTTGTTTGCTATGCTTGTTGGATGTTCTTGTAATATGACCTTGGTGAATACTTTCCTTGTGTGTGTAGGGGTGGTCTTGAGTAACACAATAGATAATGCATATCAGGTTCTTCATACCTTTTGACTATAAATGTTCTGTTATGTGAATACTTAGGTAAATAAGGAGGGTGAATTCTTACCAAAATATTTTTAAAGCATTATAAACACAACTAGACTTGAACATTGCAAATGATATTTCTTGCTCATTCATGCTTGCCAAATTTAAGAGTACATAATTTGAGTTATCTTATTTGAAGAAAAGCTTTTGATTAATATTCATAATATATACGCAGAGTGATTTTGTTTATTCTTAAAACTATTGTAACATATGATTACCATGTGGATGTCTACTAGTGGCATATTTTTGGTTTTGGTAATGCAAGTGGAACAAAAGAAAAGAAAGTGTGAAGTAGTACTAAATCAAGAAAACATATTTTAGTATCGAGTCCTCACATATGATTGAGTAGGTCAATGGTAACTTTTAAGGATTAGTAGAATCAAATAAATAAATAAAGATTTATATAAAATTTTTTTTTTTTTTTTTAAAGGGTGAGCCTTGAAATAATAGTTGGCTCATATTGGTCATTGGAAAGTTTTATCACACTAGTAATTTTAAGAATAACACTAGACTACAAAATTAAATGAATATTTTAATCTTTTAGCATTTCAAAATAATGAGAACAAGATTCTTTGATAAAAAGTGTGATGTTGGAATAGAAGAGAGGCATCATCTAATTTTTGTGAATCTTATTCTTATAGTTTAATAATGCAATTAGGAGATATAAATCCAATCTCCATTACATTTTCTAGCATCCTCCAAGCTTGTGCAAGAATGGGAGGTTTAGAATAGGGTACGGGCATCCATCAAATCATAATAGAAAGGGGATTTTTGTTTGACATAGTAGCTACAAATGCCTTGGTACATATGTATGCAAAATATGGAAGCATACACAAGGCATGTGAATAATTTGACAAAATACTTTAAAAAAAAATGTTTTGTGGACTATAATAATTATAAGATATACATAAAATGAGTTTGTGCCAATAATTGGTACCGATGATTATATTCTCTTTATAAGTGCTTTTAATGTTAGATCATATAGTCTGTCTATAATGCAACACTAGTTTTTAATTTGAACAAATCAACTCTAGCTTTAATAGTTCATTGTAATCTTTACATATTACAATTTATGATTATTCTCGAAAATAAATATACCTAAAATTAAGGGTCAACACATATCACATATCTAAGAGCTACTATGCATGCGACATTTATTATTTTACCTCAAGCTAGAATGGACTATCCTTTCCCTAAATGAAATGTTGGCATTCTTATTTTACGTGGGTCACTCTCTCCCACTCAAATCCTTCATCTTGAATATTTTAGTGAAAGGATTATGTGAATATTGTGTAAAAGATCTATGTAAACTAGAAAGTCACGCTACAAACCAAATTTTGAACTGAACTATTTTGATGGGGGTCTTACTTTTATTTGGACATGTGTGACAACATTACTTAGTGAACCAATAAAATAGGTGATCATTGTTTCTTTCAATGCATTTTCTAGTAAATTTGTTTATGAAATAGGGGATCCATGTTTCTTTCAACTCAATGTTTAATGAATTTGTAATTAGCCGATAGGCTTTACCTCTGGGATCCCCAGTGCACTGTTCGCCTGAAAACCTGTCTCACACCTGAAACAGGAACGCCTGCTATCAAGCAGTGTCTGGTTCAATGCAAACCTATCACTGACCTGAAGAATTTGGCAGCTGTCAAACCTTCATCGACCTGAAGAATTCGACAACTGTCAAACGCAGGGCACAAATGTTGCATGCCATTCGTGGCTTTCCTTTTCTTCCACCAGGCACAACGCAGGTCACAAATGGCGATTTCTAATCTCTAGAGAAAATAGGTCTTCTGGCTACATTCCTTGATCGCCCTAAGATCAACACCGAAAGCCTCCAAAGTTCAAAAGCTCTGCACCAACACTGGTTATTGTTTGAACAGGTAAGATTTGTGCCTCTTATTCATGCCTTTTCTGATTCGTCGTTGCCCTTCTTCTTGTCCTCTTTCTTGTCTTTCACATTCTCCCAGCTACATGACCAGAACCAGTTATCCCTGGAGTGGAATTTAGTCTCAATGCTTTAATCCCTTTATAAGAACCCAGATACCCTATACCCGCAATAGTAATAAACGTGCAAAATCTTAGAGTTAGATCACTGAGGCTAGGGCAATGCTGTGAAAGAATTTTAAGGCCTTCATCATCCAACTGCTTGCCTAACTTTGACATCTATCCAGAATACATTATCTCCACTTTGGCTAAGTTAGGGAACTGCATACAAAGTGCAGATAATGCCTCATTTGTTGGGTTTAAATCACACCCCACCCTCAAATATTCCCTTTGATCCCTCTCAATTTGATAAAATATTTTGCAGAGTAGGGAAAAGTGTTTTGGCCTGATACGTTTTTAATCCAATGCAATATATTTGCAGTATTTGATTCGAGTCCTCTAAAAAGCTCGAGTTTGTCTGTGTATGTTGGGCATAGGTATATCTCAGGGCAGATTTATGTACAAATTTGGTGCAAAAAAAGTTCAGAAAATACTGAATAAGTCCCTTTGCAAAACATGCATAGCATGAACAGCATGGAAAACATCATTGTCTTTCTGTCATACAAACACTTGACAGAGACATTGTGTGGTATATCATTCTTCATTTAATAAGGCTGAAGGATCACCCCAGCCTTGGGAATAGTTAAGGCCCAATTATCAAATATCTTATAGCTTCAAACTCAGAGATGACACCTAATAGCAAGAAAAAACTCCCCAGCCATTCTCAAGAGTAAACACCCAATTGTCTGGAACTCAGAGATTTCATTATTGACAGGATAAATCACCCCAATCTTGCAAACAATAGAGATCCAATAGGCTCTAGCTCAGAGAATCCTTGCTAAGAGTAAAAGCCCAATGGTCTCAAATTCTGAAATTAACACAAGTCCAATGGTCTCAAACTCTAAAATTGCAAACATACAGTTGTGCAAATACTAAAATTAAAATAATAATAATAGACAAAAAATTAAAACTGACAAAACGTTGTTTCCATGCTATTATCCTATCACTTATCATTCATAAACCTTGCGGATGAAAATGTTAAGTTAAACCTTTTAAACTCCTATTAGAGTCACCCGCTAGGGCCACAACCAAATGGAAGAAAATGTAAACGTTGAACTTTATTGTTCAATTGCTCACTTCTAATTTTTGCATTGGTTGTCAACTGCATGTATTCCACATTTCACTTTTCATATGCTCCACATTTACTGAGAGCTACACCACGTTTCCTACACACCTTTTGGCAGATCATCGCCATGTCATACCCACATATAGCAGAACAACAACTCTATTAAAATCTATACACCCAGATTGGAGCCTTGCTGCTATCTAATCTGCTATCATGACCACAGTTAAACCAAATTTTGTTCTTAAACTACTAAATTTTGAAAGGACTATTGTTGCAATGAAAACATTGTCACAACTAACAATCGAATATTCTATCCTTTCTTTCTTCCAGCTGTTGTTACTAACAACAAGGGAAATCCAATTAGGCCAATTGAATCCCAACTAGATGTCGAACCCATGGCTTCTCTATGATGCCACAATAGATTACTACCTTATCTTTCTCTGTAGCAACAAAATCAATTCTAGCAATGCACTAAACGCCACTTTCAAATGTCTGGAAAATCCTTTAAAATCTAATGATCTGAATTACCCATCAATTGCCATTGCAAACGTCAAAGACACATAAAAAATTACAAGGACAATCACTAATGTGTATGGGAAGAGTGAATAAACTGTCTCTGAATACACTAAAGTGAACATTGGAAGAAATGATAACCGGGTGAGAGTTCGGTGACATCTATCTGTAATTAATCTGATAGATTATGTTACTAACTAGATACAATCCCTAACACAGGATAATGTCTTCTACATCAAGGAGATACCATGTTTTCTTAAGTTTCAAAGGGGCATGTGAGAAGAAAATTTGTGGATCACATGTATGCATCATTAAAAAAATTAGTATTAATGAGGCCATTGACAATAGTGACATTCTCATTCCTATTTTCTTTGAGAAGTTTGCAGAGTCCCGTTGGTGCCTGGACGAGTTAGCTCCCATGTGCAAAGAAAATGGTATAATATAATAATTATACCCTTATTCTATTATGTCAAGCTAACTAAAGTAAGGAATCCTTGGAGAGGTGCCTTCTGTGAACTTTAAGGAGAAATATTGCTAGCTAAGGTGAGCAAACACATGCATGCATTGACTCCCCCTATGAGTGAGATAATATGTATGAAGAGCCATGTCACTGGCATCACTGTTGAAAGCACTATAAAAGTTAAGCACTGCCATTATTAACCTTTAATAGCACTGTGAGCACTGTTGTTTATAGAGACCACAACTTGACAATCTACATTGTCACATGAAAATAGCATAGTTGTTTTACCAAGAACAATCACCATGCATAATCTTGTTAAGTTGATCAAGACTGTCAATATATTGATACTGTTATCAAACTCCTGCAACTGAAAGCATACAAAACATATCACGGTCAAGTTTGTCAAGACAGTAGGACAGTGTAATCCATGTAGAGAAAACAACACTCTGCAGTAACATTCAGTTGAAAACCACAATGGAACTTGTGATATAGAAATTCACATACAAGCCACATAGCATATGATCACATTTTTGTCACTTTTTTTTTGGATTCAACTACTCATGAAATGTCAAAATTTTACGTTAGATTTCATAAATTTGAAATTAAATTGCCTGAATTTGCCAACAAGAGATGGGTTTTTGTGAATGATTATGTATGTATTGTTTACTCTCAAAAGTAACTATTCCAATGGATGTATAGACTAATATTAGTGTCATCAATAACACTATATTAGGTGCCATATTTTATTGTAGGGGCATTACTCTATATCTATCAAATATGGTTTTGTTTATACCTGCACATGTGTGTTCTATGTGCATATGGTTTCTGTAGACGACCTTGAGAATACTTCTAATGCTAGGACTCACCCTAGGTCTACAAACAATAAAATGCTCAAATAGCAGACCCCCAAAAATACTAATACAGCTGTGAAGGTCCTTACTAAATACACAAATAATAGAGACAGTAATACTCCAACAACAATTATATTTCTTTTTTATCTATATATTTTTTAATAATTTATGTTGATAACATATAGCTTATATTGATAACAGAGACAATAATACTCCATCAACAATTATATTTCTTTTTTATCTATATATTTTTTACTATTTTTTGCTGATAAGATGGGATATTCAATGCTAACAATTATATTAGGAGTATTCAAATGGAAATCAAGAAAACTGATACAATTTACTCTGCACTCCAGTATTTGAACTGCACACACCTAGTGACTCTATTGACACTCTAGAAGTACTGCACCCTGATGGTTTGTCCTCATGATGATTAATATCCCTGCCTGAAGGATTTCATCTTCAAGCCATAGCTACTGAAATTCCATGTCCAGCCAAGGAAAGGAAAATGGTTTTTGTTTTCAATATTCAATGATGGCTTTTCTTTCTTTTCAATGCTAACATATTCCTCAACTCAGGTGATCCTAAATAAATGGCAGGGAAAATGGTTTTTGTTTTCAATATTCAATGATAGCTTTTCTTTCTTTTCAATCCTAACATATTCCACAACTCAGGTGATCCTAAATAAATGGCAGGGAGTTCCATAGTTGGTGTTTTCAATTGACGATCATCTTCCCACAATGCATATCTACAAATATTGAATGAGTGAATAAAGTAAAGACATGCAAATATTTGTGCTCTTTTGTGTGGTAGTTTTATTTGTCAAGTCATGTGTTTGGAGGAGCAAAGGTCTGTATGATCAGTTTCATGTTGGCCCTTCTAAGTCTTCTGCTTTTTTTGTATTTGGAGACTGGAGAAATGATAACCATATCAATACAAGAGTTGCTTTTTTCCAGTTGTTTTTTGTGTTAGGAAGGTGAAGCCCAAAAGTTAATCAGACTGCACATTGTTTGAGCTTTGGATTTTTTGGTTTCTATCATAGATACAAAGAAAATCTAAATTGAGATGCAAGGAAAATATAGATACCCATATCAGACTGAATAAACTTATCCTGATGTAAAGTATTTACTTCAGTCATAATGTAACTTATTTCTTTTTTGATTCCTCACTATGTTTTATACTTTGCTTTCACAAGATTCTATTTGTTTCAAACAAATCATTCGTACTAAAGACCGCATCACTGTTGTTACCTACAGGTATGTTCCTTAAACATCTTTTTTGCACTAGCTACAACACTAGTCATTGTAATAGATCCCTTGTGTTACAAGCAATATTTTATCCATTTAATAGAAATAGCTCATCGCATGTTGCATTTTCTTTCATGTTTTAACATAAAAAATCAAAGGAGATTCAAATAGCATTTTTCTACTTTCAAACCACAAGAGAACTTATTGACCTATGCACTTTTATAGGGATATTCCAGATCCATTTAGCTATGTCTCTATCTTTGACACCCAATGCAATCACCCTGTTGAACAATGACACACCGGATGTACGTCCGCATCTCCAAGTCTTCAGTATTTCAACTTTTGGACAAGTCGTTGAATCCACACCTAGATACAAATTAGCACTCTCTAACGGGCTACACCTCCAAAAATCCACCTTTCCAAAAAAGTATAACCATTTAGTAACTTCAAATACAATACAAAAGGGCTCTATACTACAACTCACAAGATTTACTTGCCCTTCTATTTTTCATGCAAGGTGAGCCTACAATTTCAATGACTATAGTCAACTATTACATGTTTGCATTTGTTGGTTTAATTTTCCCTACCTAATAATCCATTTTTCTTCAAATCAATAGGTGGATTGTAATCTCTGAACTAGAGATTGCATGCACAAAACATGACGTCATAGGTGATCCCACTTTTCTCTACAAAGAAGAAGATGAACCTATATAAAGAAACGTGGAGCTTTCATCTGAACCATGTACAAACTTAGATAGAATTGGCACATCTACAGCGTCACCTCCTAAGAGATTGATGTTTGGAATACATGCAACCCTACGCAAAAAAAATTATATCTCAACTATCACCCCTGTGAAAATCTTGAATCCTTTTCAAACAAGGTGGACAATAAAAGGTTGTGTAACTATGAAGAAATAAATCCACCAATTCAACACAAAGAAGGGACATGGCCAAGTATTCAGTTTTGATATTGTTGATAGTGAGCACACTGAAGTACGTATCACGTGCTTCAATGAAATTGCTGACCTTCATTTTAGGCATGTCCAAGTTGGTTCTGTATATACACTATCTGGTGGGACTGTTAAAGCAACAAATAAGTTTTACAATAAATTGAACAATGAAATAGAAATCACTTTAATAAATGATTCAAAGTTCATTCTTTGTGATGATGATCTCCTAATTCCAGTACATCAATTTTCTTTCACACCCATTACTGAGATCATTAATAAAGCTAATAGTTCTTCTACTGATGTTATTGGAATTGTTATATGTGTGGACTCTGCCTCAACAATACGAAGAAGAGATGGGACAGAGGTTTTAAGGAGGAGCCTCAAATTGGTAGACTCATCTACGTCCACTATCAATGTCACATTGTGGGGTTGAACAACTCAAAAGGAAGGTTCTGAACTTCAAGAAATATACCACCTACAAAAGTTAGTTGTTCTTGCAATAAAAGATGCCCATGTAACTGAGTATAATGGTAAGGTCATCAACACTCTATCCACCTCTCAATTGTTTATTAACCCTGATATCAAAGAAACAAAAGAGCTACATTGTTGGTTTACAAAGAATGGAAATGAAATTACCATGTCAACAACAACACTTCTAGATGCACCTCTTCTTCTTACACGCAAGAACATTGCTAGCATCCAATGACATTCTTTAGATCTAACACAACTCTTGCAATGCATTCTCAAAGCAATAGTTGTTTTCATCAAATCAAATTCGTTTTGTTACCCAGCTTGCCCTACTGAGTCTGAGGGAAAACAATGTAAGAAAAGAGTTGTACAAAATAATGAAGGAAAATGGTACTGTTCAAAGTGTGAAGCTACCTTTGAAGATTGCAATTATAGATATGTTCTTTAGATCAAGGTTGGAGATCACACAGGTACTCTATGGGCAACTACCTTTGAAGAAGCTGCAAGTAAACTCATTAGAATGCCTGCAAAAGAACTATATCTACTTCAATTCAATCAGGAAGCAGAGACAACCAGTGAACAAGTTATACAAAATGTATTGTGCAAACAATTTCTCTTCACCATATCAAGTACAAATGAAACATACAATAATGAAGCACGACTAAAATCAACCATTTCAGAAGTTGATATAATAGATTTCACAACCGAAAGCAACTTTTTGTTGAGTCAAATAGCTGAGGTCTGCACTGGTAACCAAAAATGACCAGTTAAAATGTTTTCCTTTTTCTGCAAGCAACCTCCACACTCTTTACAATGTTTTCCTTTTTCTGCGAGCAGCCTGCCCATTGTATATAATATTTTGCATTGTACAACGGAAGCAAATTTTTTGTTGAGTCAAATAGCTGAGGTCTGCACTAGGAACCACAAATCTCTTTAGAATATTTTCCTTGTTCTGCGATCAGCCTCCCCACTGTATATAATCTTTTGCATTGTACATGGTTTCAAGACCCCTTCAAAACTTGTTTTTCACGTTTACTATCAATACAAAACATATGTAAATCCATTTACTGTTCTTGGGAATTCAAAAAAAGTGTTTAATTACTTTTGTATAAAGAAATTATTAATTTTTCCATACACACCTAACATATAAAACTGAAATAAACATCTCTTTCAAACCTTGTCTGGTTTTCCAATGTAGATAGTTAACAAAATCATATTTACTGTATTTTTTTTCCATTCTAGATGATCAACTCAAATCTGCAAGATTCTCAAGGACAACCAGTCCAAAGTAATTTGAGAAAATTGCAAGCTCGTAAGAGAAGTCGCTTGTACTATGCTCGTCACAAAGAAGAAATAAGTGTTCGTCGTACCATCCAACGAACACGCAACTTACAACAACCATTACAACCACTGATAACTCATCACGTAGAAGCTTCTACAAGTTTCTCCCATCAACAAAATGAAGTACATCTGCATACATAGATGCCGAAAAACATAGGTTCCACAACCAATTTGGCTATTGATTGGTCTGCCAAATTTGTAGAGACATCAAAAAAATTTAGAAATAGAATAGATGCATTGTCAAGCATACAAACATGTACTGTTTGTAAGGAACGATACCCTGGTATTCATGTTTCTTCAATGAACAACAATCCTATTTTTAGAAGATGCATTGTTGAGAAAGGCATACATCGATTCTCCATTGATAACAACATGGACCCATGTGAACAACCAAATGTGCTTAAAATTCTCACCCAAGTAGAAGAGATGCTCTTTGCATGTGTAAATCCAATATTGCAAGTTACTCATGCTCATGGTGGACAATACAAATATAGTGGTCACGCAATTAGCTACCCCCAAGATATCAAAACAATTGCAAACACTTTGCCACATAGACTTAAAGACTTGGATGTGTTGATAGCTCAAATAATTAGTACACATGGAAAGCATTATGATTGCTATGTTAGTAGATGTCATGTTCAAAATGCACTTGCATACAAAATAAGATATGATCCCTACTACAAGGATGTTGAAATCAATATCGATGCATTGGCAGTACTCCCTGATTCAACTACAAATATTCTAGACATGCTGCATACCATGGAATGTGAAAATGAAGAACCAACAATGACACATGTTGAATTTGAAAATAATCCCGATGATGAAGAAACTGAAACAAAATATTCAACATCATTTATGTTTAGCCTACCAAATAAGCATCGTGAGTTACAAATCATAAAGGAATCTATACATATCGAAAATGACAATGCTCCCATCATTAATTGGCCTCACATAAGCTCAAACCCCATCAATGAATACACTACTGATGGCCTATTTGATATGGCATTTACCACTCTCTTTCCAAATGGAACTACACTACCCATGTAACGTCGAGCTAGGGAGGTGCAACTTCATGAATATGCCTTGCACCTTATGCGATACCATGACAACAAATTTGGACAACATCCATGATTTAGATACTTCATTCTCAATCTTATGATGCGTCATCATAGCCAAGAACTTGCATAACCTACTTGACAACCAATTAGCTGAAGAGCTCATGCATTTTGGATCAACCATACGAGGCACATGGTCATATTGGAACAAGTATCGTTCTGATCTAACAAACATGATAAACGAAATAGGGTCCCCGACATTGTTCTTCACACTAAGTGCAACAGACACAAAGTGGCCTAATTTACACACATTGTTTTCATCGAGCACATCAAATGTAGTTACTTCCAACAAAAAACGTATAGATAACATTATTCAAAACCCACATACCACATCCCTATATCTACATCAACGTTTCACAATCTTTTGTGAAGAGGTCATTGACAAACTCCTCCATGCCACAAATTATTGGTATAGATATGAATGGCAACATCGAGGCTGTGCACACATACATAGATTTCTATGGCTTGAAAATACACCTAACATGGATACCCTTAATTGGGATAATCAAACGGAAGTCGATAGAGCAAAACAGTTCTTTGACAACTATGTCACTGCTAGCAACCCTCGCAGTAAATCTGAAATAAACAATATCATACACAAAAACCCAATGGATGATCCATGTCTACTAAACACGTCTGAAATATTATCTACCGACCCATACACTGATTATGAAGAACTACTCAATCGTGTTCAAAGACACACTAAATATACAGAGAGGACTTGTCTACGCAAAAAAGGGCAACGACTACAATGTAGATACAAAGCTCCTTGGAAAGAATGCATAAAATCCACTTTACTGTGCGATGAATCTGGAAATAAATCCTACGAGCCAATAAGAAACGATGACAGATTAAACATTCACAACCCCCAGATGCTATCAATATGGAGAGCTAACATAGATTGCCAACCCGTCATCTCACGATTGCTTGTTCTCAAATACATTGCCAAATATGCATCTAAAGCTGAAAAAAATCAGAGAGTTGCATTGATATACTATCAAGAATATGTTCAAATGAAAGATTGGAAGAAAATGCATTAAAAGCATATCAAAAGTTTGTGACAGAGATTTTTGCACAATGAGATATAGGAGCACAAGAAACATGTCATATGCTTCAAAAACTCCCTCTTGTGATTTGTAATCGAAATTTTATATCATTGAATGTAAGCAAAAAAGTGCTCCATCGATTGAAGAAAACAACCAATGGTAATGAGATACAATCTAACTACATACAAGCCTACATGAACCGGCCATACCACCTTGAATTGGTTTCACTAATTGAATCAACAAGATCCTTCACATATGTTGCTAGTCATAAAGGATGCAAATGGAAAATTAGAAAAGAAAAAGCAGTTGTACAAGTTTTCCCACGTTTTCATTCAATTCCAAAAGAAGATTGTGAATCTTTTGAATCATTTTGCTGGAGTGAGTTGCTTCTATATAAACATTTTCGATAAATGAACAAAGATATAGGCCTCGACAAAGAAGCAATCATTCAAAATTGGAAACACATGCATGCACAACAATACACTCCATGGCATGTTGATAGCATAGATCAAATGGAAGCTTCCCTTGAAGAGGAAGACTACTCTGATGACAATATGGATATACAGGATGGTCTACCAATGAATGAATGGGAGTTATTATCTCAACTAGGCCTTGATAATAGTCACAATTTGAATGAACTTGAAATGCTTGGTCATCGTGATTATGACAACAACAACATATGGGATGCCCACATTGTTCCTACACATTTGCACCAAAATGCAATTCAATTTGTAAACACAAAAAAAATGTCCCAACAAAATGTTCAATCAACCGTCAATTTCAACAACCAAAACTATACATTATCATTGAAACAACAACTAGCACTTACTATATAATTACAAATCACTCGATTCAAAATCACCCTAAACAACCACTACATATGCTAATACTAGGAACTGTAGGCACTGGAAAATCCTACCTAATTAGTTGCATAAGAAATGCACTGCAAACCAACATACCAACTATGGTCAACCCACTCCTGGTTCTTGCACCAACAGGCATTGAAACTTTCAATATACAAGCATCAACTATACATGCAACCCTCAAAATACCCATTAGAGAAATGCAACCACTACAAGGACAAAATCTGACAACCTTTCAAGAAGACATGAAAAATATACAATACATTCTAATTGATGAAATGAGCTTCATTGGCCCAAAGTTACTATTAAAAATAGATATCAGGTTACATGAAGCAAACCCACAACAACAACATCTTTGTTTTGGTGGCATCTCTATAATTCTTATAGGAGACCTAGCACAACTTCCACCTGTTCTAGATAAACCTATTTATGCATCCCACACAACTGCAAAAAACCTATGGCACAAATTCAATACAATTGTTACATTACAAACAATATTTAGACAAAAAGGTGACAATTCAATGCAAACTCAGTTTCGTACTACATTGCAAAACATGTGCAATGCAAAACCAACAGAACATGATTGGGAATTATTAATGACTTGCACAAACAAGCACCTCACAACAATTGAACAAGAAGATTTTGAAAAATCAATACACTTGTTTGCTACAAATGACCTAGTAACTTTACACAACAAGAAAAAATTGCAACTGCTAAATCTACCTATTGCACTCTGTATTGCTATAAATACACAATGTACATTATGTACTTCTACCAATGATGAGCAACTACCCCAAAAAGTACTACTAAGCAAATCTCAATGTGTCATGCTTACAACAAACCTATGGATCCAAGGTGGACTTGTAAATGGATCTCTTGGAGAGATCAAAGACATTGTATATCCCCTTGGATCTAAACCACCTGAATTACCAGAATATGTTACAGTCACATTCGATAACTATACTGGGCCACCATGGGATGAAACAAACCCAAAAACTATACCAATACCTCCTGTTACCCAAGGCACCCATAGACAAATACCACTAACTATGGCATGGGCAATCACTATACACAAATCGCAAGGCCTCACACTAAATAAAGCCACAATCGATATCGGAAAAACAAAAAGACAAGGACTCACATTCACAACAATGTCTAGAGTCAAATCCATACTAGGCCTTCACATAGAACTTGCATTTTCTTTCGAGCACTATGCCAAAATGAAGAAGAATCCATACAACATTATTAGAAAGAAAGAAGAGGCTCGCCTTCAACTCCTTTCCCAATAACATATTCAGGTAAGTATATTTAGTACTTTTCTTAAAAAGTTAAAGAATTCCATATAATACCTCCTTTGTTAGAGGACACCCAGTCAAACTAATCAATTACAACCTTTTCTTGTTGTACAGGCGGCCAATTAGACGCAGAAGACAAGAACAAATCCAGATTTGAGCTCTTCATCCAAACAATCTTTTGATTTCTTTTTACAAACGCTTTAATTACATATGTCGTAGCATCTTTAGAAGTAGAAATTTTTCTCATCTAACAACACTTTATTGCAATGCATTCGAATTCCAGGGCTTCAAAAGAGGAGATAGGTACATACTTCAGGTCAAACTCGAGCATTCTACAGATATTATAAGGGCAACTGCACTTGATGAGCTACCAACACAATGAATTCCTACATCACAAGTTCCATTTTACTACAACACTGATCACAGTGCTATTAAAGGTTCAATTTTAGTACAACAGTGTCAACACTGACACTATTTTGATAGTGACAGTGACTATGTTTTGTGTACTCATATGGACAATGATATGCATGGACAACTATGAAGTGTTCGTATGACAATAACACACATGTACAGTGCTAGTCATATCTCAGTTCCTTACTGATAGTGCATGGACACTATCTCACTGTGTTTTGCACTGCAGCCACTTCCCATGATGTTCATACAACTTGTATTGTTGCTTCAAACTCCACCTATTCCATCAGATCCATGCATCTTTAAATTCTTGGATTCACCGTTGCTCTGCTGTAACATGCCAGCCATGAACATCATATCTCCATACGTACCACTTCCATTGCTATTTGCTGCTCATGAAGAGGACTTGTCAAGGAGAATACATTGTTGGACCGAGAATCTGCTTCAATTTTCTCAAATGTTGGCTCAAACAAAACTCAAACCTCATGCTGCTTCTATTTTACTTCCTCCTCGTTGCTGTTGTATTTACAATTATGCTTCTTATTGGCTCCCAGCTCTATCAACTAGTTTGCCTACTGTTTGTATGGTTGATTTTGGAAATTAATAAAGTGCCCTTTTCCAATAAAAATATACTCGACTATGTAATGTTAATTTTTTTAATTTCCATTACCTTGACTTTCCTATCGGCATTTTCCTTGAACCCCCCACAGGTGCAAGTGCTAGTTAAATAATGTTATGAAAATAGATAACATATCATGTCCTATAATATCTCTCGAAGGATTTTCAACCAAGACAAAAATAGGTTGACACCTTAGATATACGTCTTCCCCTTTTAAGACGATTGGTTCCCACCCAAAATTTAATCCCTCAATGTTTTTATAGCATTGTAAAAATAATGCATGTTAGAATTTTTTTTAAAAGAAAACAAAAAAACAAATTCCCTTCTTAAGGTCATAAAAGTTCTTTTTTCAAAAAATTAAAACATCAAATCTTTAAGTTTTTCCTCCCATATTTTTGAATTTTATGTTTTTAGTTTAATTTCTTTTAAGTTTAGCATGTGACCACAATGTGAAAGGTCTTTGGCAAGGTGCTTGTGTTTAACTCTTCGTCATATGAATTTCATTAATTTTTTTTAGCTGCTTAAACATATAAGTAATTTCCAAAAGTTTTAAAATTGATTCATAAATTAATTTTTAAAATGTTTTTTTTCTTTTTTATGAAATTGCTTATGATTGGTAATAATTTAGACAAGATTTTTTTTTATATAAAAGAAATAGCTCTATTTGAATCTTATCATTTAAATGAATGGTTTATAATATATAATTTATTTATTTTATATTTTAAAAGATTATTATGTTTATTCAAAATTATTTTTACTTAGTAGTGAATAAGTCTTGTTTGAATTAAATATAAAATATTTAACTTGATTAATAGTTTTTTTAGACTGCAGGAATTAAGTAGCCTCCTTATAAACTATAGTGTGCTTAGTAATTTTTTTTCATGTGATCAGTGACGCTAACACAACACACCCTCTAGTACCATAGGGAGGGAGGAGATTGGACCTCGTGACCTCTTGCTTACAATATGATGCTTTTGACAATCGAGCCAAGGCTTCCACCCCTAACTTGATTAATAGTTGATATAATATCTAAAAAGTAATTAAAAATGATAATCTCATCTTTTATTTTTTTCTTTCTTAAATTTTTTGTATTGTATATGTGTACATAATTTTAGACATTAGGGATTGATTGATTGATTGATTTAATTAATTCTTTTTTATGTATTATTTTTATTAATAAAAAATAGCCTAAGGGGACCATGCTGTTATATTAAAGTTCATTTTTTATAGAAGGTTGCTTTGAATGGAGGATTGAAGTGATAAACCTCATTGCAATATAGAATCCCCATTACGACCCAACAAACTTGTTAAATAAGTAGTGACAAGTATTTTAGGGGTATAAGTATATGCCAAAAAAACCCCATACTATACTCGAACCTTTGCTTAGGTAGGCACTATGTAGCACTACTACAAAAGACAATAAGCATATTCACCATAATTGTTCTCCTCATTTTCTTCTTTTAATTCTTGTAATACGAAGGCAAATGACCAATCTATGTCTATCGTGTGAATGAATTTAATTGTATAGTTGAAAAAGTCAATACCAAACTTTACCAATGCATTTTATTGTTCTTGTTAGGATCGACTAACAAAATGATGAAGGAAAGCCTAAAACCAACCACCCTTTGCAGGGGAAACCCACTCAAACAACTACAACCTCTAGGAAAAAAATTTAGACCTTGCCTCCATCGTACACTTATCAAAGAGATTGATACCACCCAAATCACTTCCTTAGTTTCACCTTCTTCAAGAAAGGCCACCACAAATATTGAAGACGTGCCTTTATTGACTCTATAATCATGATCAATGATCATGAATTGCTTCCTAAGGATTACAATTACAATATTGGTTTTAAAGACCACCTTTAGCCTTAAATTTGAAATCCTCCTAACAAACATAATTTATCTCGTCTTCGCTAAAATCCTAACATTGGTATCCATTGCAAAAAGCGTCTTCATAGGTTGGAAAAACTATGTAAATAACATATTGAATGAAGAGCTTGTAGAAACTACTAGAAACCTTTCCTTGCAATAATTATCAAGGACTCCTTAGTATGCAAGATGAATCAATAACTTAATATTTTGCATGTAAGAAATCCTACCATTTCCTCCATCGTTAATGTAAATTTGAACCGCAAATTATGGATGGTGTAAGGTTGCCACCTAACGATATGAGAGGAAGCAATTCTAACATGGAGAAAAAAAACTATCATTTGATAAAAGACTTAAAAGAGTCCATGTCCCTATTAAGTTCCTAATAATACAATCTTCTTGCTTATCGATGGTATAGTTTACTAGGAAGTCCACTACCTTATTGATTTCTTGGTCGATATGATTAATGGTGAGAGCAGGCAATGAATCCAAAATTGGACATATTTGCATCATAATGTTATTTATCTTTCAAGTTGGTGATCCCCTTCTATGAATAGTGTTAACAGTCACCATTGAGTCCCCTAATTTGAACGTTCTTGACATTATAAAGAGCACAAACCCATAACTCAAGTAGTAGAGATTGCGAGTTTCGTTATTAGATCCATTTTGTGTTTCTTAAAAATTGCACCTACTAACCTTTTGCCATGATCTCATATTAGACAACTTCCTCTTGCAAGACCAAGATTTTCTATTAAGGCCCCATGTAAGTTTATTTTTAACCAATCTACTTATAGTGGAATCCATTTTATTCCCTTCTAGGATCAAGAGAAGAGTTAGCTTTTGCATCCGCATGAATGGGGTAGGTTTCTTTTATTATTTTAGATTATAATGTGTTTTGTATTTTTTTTTAATTTTAATGTTTAATATTTAATTTGTTATTATAATGTTGGAATTAATATATCTATACTATTTCCAATCTAGTTATGTGCCCACTTCAATGGGAATGTTTTAATGCAACAATACATTAATAAATGGCAGTTTTGTATTAAGTTTGACTCATGGTCCAATTCCTATTCATGTACATTTCATCTTTATTTGTCCCATTCTCTGCACATTTTCCATTATATCCTTACTCACACTTACTTCTATATGTTCGCCTCCTACGTCAAAATTATCTCACCACTCTCTACACTATTTTCATTTCAATTTTTGTTGCTCTATTCAATCTTTTATCCACCAACATTTTAAATACCCACTCATAAAAAAAATCTTACTACCTTTACTCAACATAACTAATTACAATTTTTTTGTACCGAAATATTATTAATGTATCCATTACACATTCTAACAATACAAGAGTTAGTATATACTAGTAAAAGCATTTAAAGGTGTTATTGGATGATTGATAGACACATATATAGATAGTTGCATTGGCCAAGCACTCCACAAGATAAATTTGACAATAAATAAAATAAATGCGTAGTAGTCTCATTAGCCAAGCATTCCACAAGATAACTTTGACAATAAATAAAAACTTTGACAATAAATGAAATATAAATGTATAGTGCTTAGTTAATAAGACTATTTAAATTTGTCCCTATGAATCATCTGATAGTATCTTTATGTACTTTTACTACTTTACGAGTGAAGCTTACAATAACATTCAAACCCATTAGGTGGGTCCTTTACTAAACAATTTCTTTTCAATATGTATTCAAAAAGAAAAGATCGAGAAAACATGAAGATTCATTCTCAAAATAAATAACAAAAAATAATATAAAAAATTGAAAAGATCAACAATATAAAAAATTAATGTAACTAGATCAATTGTCTTTGAACATTTTTGACCTCATAAATATTAAAAACTTTCTATTCATTTCTATTTTGATTATAAATTATAATAATTCTGTAATTCTTAATAAAAATTATAATTTGTCCTTTCTAAAATAAAAATTTATTTGAGACTATCTACTAAACATTTAAGTCTATAGGCCCTGGTTATTTGAAAATTATAAATGCGAGTAATATCAATTATTTAACAGTTGAGACTTTTTTAAACGTTAGTAACCGGAACAACATTCCCCCTTTGGATGACGGAATACTGTTGGACTGGATTTGACGCAAATTACAGTTGAAGGTGAATCCCTTTAAACCCTTGTTTCATTTGCAGGCAGTTACACTCTTCCAATAATGTACTTCCTCTGCTGACTTTTGCATCAATTTTATGGCGAGTATCTACGTCAAATGCGTTATAAACTTGTTCAATAAGATTGTATTCTCTCTATGTTGAGCTCTGCCACAATTCTATGATACTAGCAAGTATTGCCAGGGAACTCTCAGAGGCAGCAACAAGAAAAGAATGAATTCTGTGCATGTAAGATTAGGTTTAATCACCTTGCGTCCACCTCCAATCTATTAAAGACAGAAATATACAGAGGGCTCTTTTTAGTGAAAAGATTTAAATCATTGAAAAAGTTGCTCTAGTTTACAAGAATAGTAATTATGCTCCTGAAGGCTCTGATAAATTTATATATTAAATGAAAAACCTGGAAATCTTTAATCGACAAGGACAAAGTGAAATGGAACTCAACAAATATATGTATCAAGCCCCTGGAAACTCGTAATCAGCCTGCTCCACACTATTAGCTTTTATAAACTAGTGATCTCCCATTCTCTTCACTTATACAGATATGTCTTCGCAGATACCTTCAAATAACTATCCACCTGCCCTAAGTTTTGACTCAAGTTAATTTTGATCAATAGCTTTTTTCCTGCATAAAGTTTTACTACTATCATTTTGGGTCACTGTTGATGCAGAATTGAACTTCTCTACCATGGCATTTGCTGTTCGAATAGGTTTTTTGGTACCTGAATGCAGTCATAGTTGTTCAAGTGAGCATAATTTCCATGCATTTATCTTTGTCTGTCTGGAGGGTGGATCTCTTTGGGCATATGGGACTACTTTTATGAAAGAGTGTCTAATATGGTGTTATGATTCATGGCAGAAATACAGCAGAGGAGAAATCACTTTAGAAGCATGCCAAAAACATTTGCTATTGCAAAAAAAGATAATCAAACTTTTCAAAGTTTGACAGGTCTTAGGGACTTGGCACAGTCTCATCAGTATAAGGTATGCATATCTGAAAGCTAAACCTTTTGGTTGAGAGGTTAATCTGTTTATTGTATGTCTTACAATAATCAGTTGATTTTATTTTAAAACTTCCAGTTTGTTGTTCTTTTTAACAGCCAAGCTGAGATGGTAAGAGGGGAAATTTTACCTATCATTATGGCAAGGAATATTACGATTTGGGAAGATTTGTCAAATTTCATCACCAAGGAATGTTACGATTTGGGAAGAATTGTCGAATTATCATCACCAAGGAATCATATAACAAAGATTGAAATATGAACACCGTCCAAGAGATATCAAAGATGTTTAATCGATTTGACCATAGTTCAAAAGTTTGGACTCGGAAAAAAATAGTAGATTCAAATTAAATTGGATTTGATAACTCGATCAAATTTCCAAATAATAAAATATACATAAATTTGGAAAATTATCTTTAAAAATATGTCTAAAACTGAACTTATAGAAGTCACAAGTAGTCTGTTCTTCATTAATAGATTAAAAAATGAGTTCAACGCATATCATAATGTAAATCTGTATTATTATTTTTTATGAGTTTCATTAATGAAAAATATGGCCCCAAAACAAAATTTATTTTTAACTTTTTTAAAACCAGACCAGGAGCCTGAGGGCAGCAGCCCCTTGTGGAGTCAAAGGGCAGCACCCCTTGTGAGGGTTTGAGTCCACAACCCCTTGTGGGGTTGAGGGGTGTTACCCTTAGTGTGTTCCCATTGTGAAATATGGTGAGGTTGAAGGGTGAAGCCTTCACCACCAATCCCAAATTAAGGCCTTCAAGACCACATTGACCTTTAGACTTGTGGATTTTTAATGATTTTGTCAATGTGATGAAGGAGTGAGAGCCAAGAGAAAAATTATGAAAAATGATTATCATTATATGACTGCGGGTGAGCGTTTCTCATTGACTCATGAGTTTTAGCAAGTAAATCACCAAAAACTTGTGGAAAAACATGTCTTTGAAAGTCTAACAAGTTCAAGGTCAAATTACTTGGGGCAAGAAATTTCTAGCGAATACTCAGCGAGTTTTAAATCTAGCATAAAGGAATGAGACACTCCATGCAACAACGTTTAGAAGAGATTATTTATAATTTTTTTATTTAACTTCCATGGGTTCGTGGATATATGAACATGATTCCTCTCTTGTAAAACAAAAATATATACAATATTGATGTTTACATGGAAATCTTAGTGACTTGATATTCACCAACCCTTTTCTGCCTGCAAACAACCTGTCATTTCTCAATTGATTTCTCATCTCAGAGTGATCTTTAACATTCCATTACACAAAAATCATTGATCACTTTGAATCTCACATGAGTTACAAAACATTAATAACTTGCGTAAAAATGACTGTTGATATTTGATACTAAATGTACAACATTTGAATTGATACACAACCAACTCAACCATGATACACCATAATTATATCAATTATATCACCAATGATATTAGATGATAACAAAACACGTGGTGAACATTAAATGCAAATATGGAAAAGGTTGTTATATTTTTAATTTCATGAAGTGTACTCTTATAGGGAATGAAGTATGATAGTGGCAGCAGATTTACAATTCATCTTATGTTTTTTTCTTGTTACAAATATGAATCAACATCATCTAAGAAAATGTAGACTATATTCGAATGGTAAAACTTAAGTAGTGTATCAAGTATCAACATCAGCTAAGAAAATGTAGACTATAAATGAATGGTAAAACTTAAGTGATGTATTAAAGTGGCTTTTGTGCAATGCAAAATTAGAATGCATGACATCTTTTAAAGAGGCTATTAATCTCATTCTTACAGTGTCACAAACATTTGTAGACATGTTGACAACCCAAATTAGCAATTCAAGCGTACCGGGAAATAACCTTGTGCAATTCTATTACGTGTCATCAGATTTCACTTGAGCAAACAAAAAGTACCTAACCATGCAGGTTATTCCTTCAGCCAAAATATGAAGTTAATGAATGGAGAGAGAGAGAGAAATAAAAGTTGGTTAGAGATAATACTAGATAATGTTTTAAAAGTTGATATATGCTCGGTTTTTAAGACAGTATAAACAGGCTTCTCGGGGCACGAAAAATTTATGACTTGCTATTAGATGCTTCTAGCACGATAAAATTTAAGACTCAATACAAACATCATGTTAAAAATTTCTGTAAGATTTTATAAAAGGGTTCAAAGCCCTAGAATTTCAGAGAAAGATAGCGGGAAAAGATGGATCAGGAGACCCTAAATCAAAACTTTCAAGACATAAGGTGGTGATTTCTTGTGCTGCAGAAAACATAGGCAATATGGAAGTCAATCTTTTTGTTAGTGGAGCTTGAATTCCTGTGTAAGTAGAATACTAGAGAAGAGTTGAAAATATTGGAGGCGAAAAAAATGTTGATGGATGGTAGGTAATTTTATGCTATGTCTATAGAAGTTGGATTGGAACAATCAACTTAATTAATTGACATGTGAAGCGTTTTAGATAGTAGTGTAATTACAATTGTAATTAAACTTTGGTTTTTGAAGAAACACGTGAAGTCAATTCTCATTTAGTCTCATCATGGTCACAATCAATTTCATTGACATTTTAAAAGAAGTCATTATCTAAGCCTTCCAAATGTCCTTATAATTCTATTGTGTAGGTAAAGGTTTTTTTATTACATTTGACTAGGCACACTTGCCAAACATGTATTTGTGATGCAATGTTTTAAAGTTGTAAGGAAAATTTAATGCAATAATTATAGTTAAGATATTCATTGGTCTAGACTAAGTAGATATCAATTTCCTCATCAAACAGGTCAATTTTGCTATTCAACCTCCTGGACTCCTGGACAGTACATCCAATGATGTGGGCAAGTCAGGCGACTGATCCTTTCTGCTTACAAGTGTAATACACAATGTTGTAACAGTTTGAAATAGACTTTGGAGGAGAGTTTATCTAGGTTTACCTGGGAGAGTGTTAAGATAAAGTCAGTCTACATCTTTATTAGAACAAAGAAGGCCTTTTTGACTAGTAATCTTATGACATTACATGGGAGCTAATCACACAAATAGAAAAGACTAAAAAAACATGGGCCTCATGCAGGGTGCAGAGTTGTGGTTAAAAGTTATATTGTTGTGCTTGTCAATTGAAGTAAGTTAGCAACATTTAGCATTTTATAATAGCTAGAGGTTGGGCCCAAGATGAAGCAATTTTGGTCGCCAGGAGACAATTAATATAGACAAACCAGTGACACTTGAATATATGATATTCGTGTCTTATGGTCATGTCTAGGAGCTCAATAATAATGACTTCCCCATTTGATGAGCATGAAAACATGGTTGTTGAGAGACACAAGGAATTTGATTTGTGTTGACAAATCTCACATTATTTGAATGGTACAAGCCTGTACAAGGAAAGGAGAATAAGAGGAGAGGAAGTTGACCTGTTAAGAGTTTCCCAAGCCTGCTGCAAGCCTGCAAGCTTCAACCAGGCCTGCAAAAACATGATTTCTAGATGCACAAGAGCAGTATAAACACAAATCAGATAACACAGTATAACTTACTGTTAAATACACTCCTATCTGAGTAAGAAATCAAACGCATGCAGTGAAAGTGCAGTTTCTATAAATGATTAATGAGAAAATCACCAGCACTTTTCAGATACCAGCATCAAGAATTATTGTACAAAAGAGCATAGTTCAAAAACTTGTGACTCGGCAAACTTTGTAGACCCAAATTTGACTCAAAAACTTGGCAAAACTCATAAACTAAAAAAAATATTTAAATCCTCTTAAAAAATAAATTTTATGCAAAATATATTCAATGTATCAAATGAGTGTGTAAAAATGTTGGGGAAGTGTTTTCTATTAGATTTGAATACAAAATCACTACAATCTTGCATCATCATGTGAACACAACAGCAGATAAATGTGAGATGTTCAATCATCATCAATGAATACATATCCATGCAAGTTACATGTCATGTCCTTTCCTTTCTAGCTGACCCTCAGCACCACTACAATCTTGCATCATCATGTGAATACAGTAGCAGATAAATGTGAGATGTTCAATCATCATCAAAGAACACATATCCATGCAAGTTACAACATGTCATGTCCCTGCCTTTCTAACCGACCCTCAGTGCTACTACAATCTTGCATCATCATGTGAATACAACAGCAGATAAACGTGAGATGTTCAATCATCATCAAAGAACACATATTCATGCAAGTTACAACATGTCATGTAGGCCCTTCCTTTCTAGCCGACCCTCAGCGAGTCAGCGCTACTACAATCTTGCATCATCATGTGAATACAACAGCAGATAAATGTGAGATGTTCAATCATCATCAAAGAACACATATCCATGCAAGTTACAACATGTGATGTCCCTTTCTTTCTAGCTGACCCTCAGTGCTACTACAATCTTGCATCATCATGTGGATACAACAGCAGATAAATGTGAGATTTTCAACATCATCAAAGAACACATATCCATGCAAGTTACAACATATCATGCCCCCTCCTTTCTAGCCAACCCTCAGCGTTTTTGACTAAAAGTGTTTTTTAAACACTAATAATATAATAACATATATACTCATGAGCCAAATGTATATATATATATATATAAACTTGGTGCCATATGTGGCTCATGGGACCTAATTTGTGAAGATATATCTACAAGTTTTCTTTCCTGAGTTCCTCATTTGATTATCATGAAATTCAAAAATTACTTCTAATTTGCATTGGAGCAATTCAGTTCAGGGATGAAAATATGTTGGACAGAATTCGGTGAGGCAAGGACGAAACCCCTCTCCTCTTCTTGGCAATTCTGTGCAGGGGTTGCAGCTGTAATGATTGGTTACTTTGGGCCTTTGGCATTTTTAGGGGTACCTGGGCATTAGGGCATCGATTGGTGCATCACCTTAGAGCATATTCAGGCTGTAAGACACAGTGCCAAACATTTTGAAGAGAGTCATCGCCATTGTAATTACCTATCTATCAAATTGCTGCTGGGAGAAGGTCTACCAGTCACCAGACAATGGAGAGAAATTCCCGGCAGACCTGAGTGAAATTATAGCAAACTCCTATCAGCTGTCCTGAAGGTCATTGGAAGACAAACTGGATCTGGACGCTATTCCAGGTGCTATCGCCATTTGGGAAGCAATACAGATTGCCTATTATAACCAGGGCTGATCACCATAATCAGGGCTGGGGAGATCGCCTCACAACCAAGACCTATATCGCTGGACTTTGAGAGAAATCTGCACCAGGAGATCAGCTGCCAGTTGACAGTAAGGTCTGCACTTATTTGTTTGTATTAATCCTAATTTAATTGCCAGGTGTGAATATTAAATCAGGACAGACCTGTGATAATAATCTAGTTGTCCTTGAGTGAATCATCAGGGTTAACTACAGCATAAACATTAGATCTGCACAACAGATATCAGAGACTTGACACAGCACATTGATGTAATCTATTTTACAAATATACACATACGTCAGTCTATGATAATTATTTCCAGAATTGGGGTGCAGTTATTGTTATTTCCTGTTTGTCAGAATTCTGTAAATTTCTATGCATTTCACCCTAGGGTGTACCCTATATACATTCTAGTGATAGTTGTAAAGTTTTCAACAAGTTGACTGAAGACCTAATGTTAAATAAATCAAATTTATTTTCTTAACATTGCATCAATTACACAACAGTTGAGACTTAAAAATGTGGAAGTATAAAACAAATACACAGATAATTACACCTTTGAAAAACTTTAGAAAGAAACCTCTACAAGCTGTTCAATACTCAGCTGCATGGTAATCTAGAACATGTAATGTTCTTGTATATTATATTCTTCTATGTTGCTCCTATCTTTATACTATTCAACTAAAAATCTAATCTTTCAAAAAACATCCTTATCTCTTACAAGATATAAGTTGGAAGATAAATATAAATCATTAATATATATCTACACTTTATTATACTTAATTAGCTGATTAAAAGACTCACTTTTTACTAAAAGTGAAATGCAAAATAGAATAATCGAACCACTTGAACTATTTCCAGCACATTCACACTGAACCTATGTGGAAGTTTCTATCCAAGCTAAAACTCAGCACTCCCTCTTAGCAAGGAAGGAATTTTGCACCAATCCAAGTTTGTCTCTGAAAGCTTCAAACTTCTGTATTGCTAAGGGCTTGGTTAGAATATTAGCTACCTGTTGATTTGCTGCTTCTTGGAAACTGGAAGGATCTATGATGCTACTCATCAATGCCATGCAGTTTGGAAACTTCTTTGGAGGCCTGCTCTCTGTGAATGTGCTCCTAGGAGCTTCAACATGCTCTTGAGCATTCCTTAATGTTTGTGTGAACCATTGAGGTCTCCTAGAACTGGAAGGGGCTAAAGTCTTGTCCTCCTCACCTAAAGGCCACTATCCTAAACTGGAAACTACTGGTGTCTTTGGAGGCCTCGTTTCAACCTTCAAAGTTTCTTGCTTTTCATCCTCTATCACTGGAAATGGTCCCATGAGTCTTCTTGGATGCAAAGTCTTCCTCAAACTTTACATCCCTACCGACTACTACCTTCTTCTACTCTGAAATATAGACCTTGTAGGCCTTTGAAATCTCATTGTAACCCAAAAATAAACCCTTCCTGTTGGAAGGTTCCAACTTGATCCTCTTCTCTACAGGTATATGAATATAAACTGGACAACCAAAGGTGCAGAAGTGACTCAATTCTAAAATGCTTCTGCCCAAATAAGCATCTGCAAGTCTTGGTCATGAATCATGGCCTTAGCAGCCCCTATAAAGGATTGGGTCTTTCGTTTTGCAACCCCATTTTGCTGTGGGTTGTATGGAAATGTTAACTCCCTCTGTTCCCTGCCTCTTTGCAGTACCTCCAAACTCCTTGGAGGTGTACTCATCCCCATTGTTCATTCTCAAGACCTTGATCTTCTGCCTTGTTTGATTTTCAGCTAGGGCTTTGAACTCTTGAAACTTGCTAAAGACCTCATTCTTGGTCATTAAGAATTAGATCCAAGTCTTGTGAGAGAATTCATCAATAAAGGAAACATAATATATGCTTCCTACAATTGATGCTACTAACATCGGTACACAAACATCTGAATGCACTAAGTCTAGAATCTCCTTAGACCTATGTCGCTACTTAGGAAAGTAGCCTTGACATGCTTGCCAAGTGTGCATCCTCTACATACTTCCTATTGTTCAATATTGAAAGTTGGAAGACCTATGACTATCTCCCTCAAAATAGACAACAATTTATGATCCAGATGCCCCATCCTCTTGTGCCATAACTCGCACAGATTGTCACTATTATGAACTAGAACTAGAACTAGTTCACTCTGTAATTTGTATAGTGAAATATCCCAAACAGTATATATGCAATTTTTTCTGATTTTGTAACCTAAAATGATGTCCTAATATTTAATTTTATATTTCTGCTCAAACCCTAGTTTGCTGATGTGAATTTCTGAGTTTATCTATGCATTGGCAGCAACATTTATTCATCTCAACAGCACCAAGAATTATAACAGATTTGTTTGATTATGAACAAGCATGGAAACAATACAATAAAGTACCCAAACATCCACCAACATAAGCCAAAATTTCTGATATTCAAATGTCCAGTCTGCTGCTACAAAGCATATCTAACTAATGATGCAAATACATAATGCAATGGGCTCCAAACGTACCCAGCAACATATAGAAGTCTGCTGATATGAAGCAACCCCAATTTATGCAATGAAATGTCATTCTATTTTAACCCTAGCTGGGAAAAATTGCCCCAACCACAAAATGCAACTATTTGATGAAGAAAACAACTCTAAAACCCCACCAAAGGGGCTGCGCTGGCCTGCTGGTCTGCTGATAGGGTTTACAACCCTAGAAATCTGAAGAATATCCTCCAACTTGTACAATTTGTCCCTTCAACTAGATGCCTAAATGCTGATGCAGAAAACTGAATGTGATCCTAGCAAGAATCACCATTGAAGCCCAAGTGAACCTTCATCATGAAGTCCTCCATTGAAGAAGCTAGGGTTTCATCCAATTTCTCCTCAATTCGTAAGGGTTTTCGTCCTTAAAGAATTCGCCAAAGTGCAGATGAGAATAGCAGAGATGAATTAGTTGTTGATTAAAGGCCTCCAATTGACCTTGCTATATTCAACCTCCCTTATGCCTCCCAATCTGGCTGATCCAACCTTTTACAAATTTAAATTTATTTTTATTCATTTTTTCCTCCCTCCTTTGGGCACCAACTTGCCTTTTTATTTTTTTATTATTTCTCCCTTCACCTTATTCCTCCAAGGGGCCGCCCAAGCCCATATAAAAAATAAAAAATATTTTGGCACAAATATTCAAAAATTAAATATTATTTTACCTTCTTTTGGGCGCCAAGACTCAAAAATAATAAAATATTATTTTTGCTCAATTTTCCTTATTGGCATTGAGAAGGGACATTACACATAGATTCCCTTCGCTAACCCCTATAACTTGTGTAGTATCTAAGCTAGATCCTTTCGGCTTGATAAGAACTTGATACTTTTTGAATTCTACTTCATGGCCCTTAGCTTCCATAATTGAAACTGAAAGCAAATTTTTCTTGAGATTAGGAACAAAGAAAACATCATCAAACTCCAAAGAGTTACATGATTGTAGTCGAAAGGAAATTGTACCAACTCCTACTATTGGATACTTAGCAATTAGCATCATTACCAAGCTCAACTTGAACACTAGAGTTATGCTCTCTTAAGTTGCTAAAGAGTGTTGGGCTGATGTCATATGCCTAGATGCTCCAATGTCCACATACCAAGCATTCCTTGGGATTGTGTTGCTAGGATACCAATGAGAAATCGTTCTCAAACTTGGCGAAAAATTCGTTCATCTAGTTTTCTACAGAGGTTGCTACTTCCTTCTACTGTTGCTTTTCTTTGTCTTTCTTCTTGTCTGGACATTGTGATGCATAATGATTGAACTTATGACAAATGAAGCACTTGATTTTACTCAAGAGCTTCTTTCCTAGTTGCGAGGATGGATCCTCATCCTTTCCCTTACCCTTGTTGTGGCCTGTATGAATTGCCCTTTATACCTATTTTTGTTGCACTGGTTGATCACCAGAATGACGAACCCCATTCATCGGAATTCAGAACCAATTCCTAGGGTTAATTAATCAGCTTGCTAAAATATCATCACCACCCCTTCTTGTTGGCTTTGTTTACTTCACTGGGTGTAACTCAGCGTACCACAAAAGTAAACTAGAGTATACATAGAACATATAACAAAATTACATATTCGAGAACACATGATGCTTGAAATATGGAATGCTTCTATTCATTTGCAGTAAATATCAACATGTACAATAATATGGATGTCTTAGTATCATCAATCCTAGCATAACATATTCCCGACTACATGACTCAAGTACATATAGTACGCTGACGGTGGTTGAGGTACCAACCGTCGCGTCCCTTCATTATTACTAATTACTTTGTTAGGAACTTAATTCCCGAGACAACTAACTAACATGACACGTACATAAGTACATGGATTATTAATATTAACTAAAGTCTTATTTGCTTATGACTTATAGTTGACGAAGTACACTCTCGATTGACTACATTGACTCACGATCGACCAAGTATACTCTCGGCCGACTACATCATCCCCCCAACAAAGTAGTCGTCTTCTAGACGACTGAAAACCAAAAATGCCATCTCGAGTTCCTGCTTGGTGCTAGCCAATTCCTTTCTCTTTTCCTTGTGGCTAACTCTCCCTCTCGGCTGAAAGTCACTGCACATCAACCACCTGTGTATCTTTTTCTACCAATAGTTGATCCTTCTTTGCCAATTGATTGTCACTCTCACCCAATACTCCGTCTCTCTCCGCCAACTTCTCCTCGAGAGATGCAACTCTCATTTGCTCGACAACCAACTGCTCCTGTGACTGTACTATGATGGCTGGTTGTACTGCAATTTGGCAATTCCAATAAATCTGATGGGGGTCTGGGGGCAGCGCCCCCAGCGGGGTCGAGGGGCAGCGCCTCGGGCGCGCTCTTGCCGCCAAGACCAATTTAACACTTTTGAAACCACTTGAAACTGCATCGTGCGCCTCATTTTCATGATTTTTCCACAGGTTCCGAATAGTGCTAATGAAGCCAAAAAATACAGATTTTGCATTGTTTTTCTTAGACTTTACTTTCTCTAGGTTGATGCTTGGTACGACCTGCCTTTTACAAACTTCGATACTTGGTACGGTCTTTATTTGTTGCTGTTGAAGGCTCTAGTCGATGGGTGGTACGATTGTGAACTGTTTGCAATGTTGCTGCTTTAACTTTTCAAGGTCGATAAGTGGTATGACCTGAGTGTTGGGTGGTTCGACAGATGGTACGGTCTTTTTGATATGTACGGCTTCCTTCTCCATTGTGTGTATAGCCTCCTGCCTTATGCATATGACCTCTTCTTGTTTGGTTCGTATGGCCTCCTTCTGCCTTAGCAATTGCCAGTCTATTCTCTTTCTCACGTGAAATTGTACGACCTTCTCCTCTAGCACTCGTACGGTCTGTATTTTGGCGTTGTCAACTTGTCGTGTGAAGGTGTACATACTTCTTTTGATCAGTATGAAATTTCCTCCCAAACATCGTATGATGTTCTCTCTTGGACGCCATACGACGAGTTTCTGGGTACGCTGTACGACCTTTTCTCCTCTAGTGATTCCTAGATGTTGCTTTGATTGATGTGCCGTACGTGGTTGCTTCCTCCTGAATTCCTTCTTGTCCGTACGTTGTATAGAGGTGTCTTCTATGATGGGTGTACAAACTTCTTTTCTTCACTTCGCCCTTCCTCACTCCGTGCGACTAACTTGGCTTTTGGAGTCTTCTCGAACTTGTTCTCTTTTACCTCTGCCTTCTTGAACTTGACCGTACAGCGTATGGTATGTTTGATGAAATTTTTTAATGACTTGATGTACTTTCTTTTTTGTCTCCTTTTGAATTTTTAATTTCGCCTTTATTTCTTTTATTTGTCTCCTTTTTCAATTTTTTAATTTTTTCTATTTTTCCCCACTTCACTCTTTTTGTAATTTTTAATTTTTCTCCTTTCTTTTCAATTTTTCTTTTTTCCACTTTTATTACTCCTTTATTATTTTTTCCACTCTCTCTCCTCCGTTTCTTTTTTCTCTCTCTTCGTCTCTTTTTTCTCTTTCTTCATCTCTTTTCTTTTTTTCTAATTTTTTAATTTTTTCATACTTTTAATTTTTTAACTCCATTATTTTCTCCTTAGCTATTTTTTCATTTTTTGACTCCGACACAATTTTTTCATCTCGTACCTATTCAGACTTTTGGCCTAGCGTATCGTTCGGTTATGATATTCTTTCTTTGTACTCTTCGTACACGACTGAGAATGTTTGGCTGGGCGTGATCACCTCCTCTTCTCCTTTTTTGTACTTGTTGTACTTGGTCGGAATTGTCTGGCTAGACATGCCCTTCTCCTCTTCTTCATGGGTTTCTCTGATTTGTAGCATGTTACACTCTAGGTGGAACACCTCGTAATCCTCCATTTGCCAGTGGAATAGGCCATTTAACGAACTTGTCTTGTCTTCCGAGCAATTATCGAGTTCAAGTACGCCCTCGTCGTTCGGCTCCATTGCTTTCCTTCCTTCGTCGACATCTGACTCCCCTTCGTCCGATTTTGATCTGGAGGAAGCCAATTCTTCACTCACAGCTTGGTTCTTCAAGTCGATGACATACTTCCGCCCACTGCTCTCGATCGAGAGTGTGTTCCTCTTCCAATTATGATTTGCCTTGGCAGCTATCAGCCATCCTCTTCCAAGTAGTGCATCGTACGCTTTCCCCTGTAATGGGATGACATAACAAAAACGGTTGTGTCTCGATCATCACCTTTTGTGCCATCAACGTTCCTAACGGTTTGATACCATGTTGATTAGCGCCAACTAGTTGGAATGTCGATGGCCAAAGTGTAGGCTTTCCGAGGCTCTTCCATGTGTCTTCGGGTAGTATGTTGATTCTCGATCCTCCATCGACGATAGTATTTGTCAAGATATTCCCTCTGATTTCCATTTGCACAACCGTCGGCCTCTTCTCGATGTTCGCCGTGAGTAGTACGGGATCAATGGTTTGTTCACCGTATGGTGGTGGTTCTGGTACCAATTCTTGCCTTCGGTCCTCCACTCGCGATTGCTTGACATCCCTGAGGACGTTTGTTATTTCCAGTCCCAACTGCGGTAGAGTCTGGAGAAGGTTAGTTACTTTGATCGTTATGGTGGTCTGCAGTACCTGTTGTACGATGTTGGTTTCCGCCTCCGACTGCCGGGAGGTTCTTGGCTTCTCCAGAGATATTTTGTTCTCCTTCACCATTGCCAATTCCACTTTAGCTTTTGCTTCCTTCATCCTTTGTTTCTCTGCAGGGGATCTGGGTACGTGGCCTTTTTCGCTTGTGCTCTAGTGATCGCTAGTACCTCTTGTTCTTCTACTTCCAGCATATGGATACCCTTCTGCTTGGGGCATTCATTATCTTCATGGTCGGTTGGTCCACACCACTTACACAATCTTCCTCCCAAACCTTGGCCGTTCTGGCAGTCCCTGGTGAAGTGACCCCATTCGTTGCACTTCCTGCATTGTATCAAAGGCCTTCCTTTACCATCATACTGTATCTTGTTTCTCGGACTTCTGTTGCTTTGGTAACCTCCAGGGGATGCATTGCTACTGTACTGGGGCTTTGGTGGTGTGTTCGGCGGTGTTGATGGTTCTCCTTGAGTGAAGAGTACTTGTGTACCCCTTGCTCTCAAATTGTATGGGCATTCCTTGATGGAATGTCCCATAACTTGGCAGATATCGCAGAACATCTTCTTCGGACAGTTCGCTTTTGTGTGACCTTCCCCATTGCACTCCGTACACCACAGTTCTCGTGCTTCCCTCGTACTCTCTTTGTCGGCCTTCAATTCTTTCATCATTCGCATCATATCTTTCCTGAGTGCTTGTACGGTCTTGGATTCACTGTCGTTGTCGTCCGTACTCTCCTCGTCGTTCGTCTTCTTTTTCCCTTGGGAGGATGTTTTGTTTTTGCTTTCTATATCCATTGCCTGATTGTACGCTTCAGCGTATGACGACGGAGGCATGACTTTCATCTTCTTCCTCAACGATGGAAGCAAGCCTTCGATGAACCATCGCTTCTTTAGCCCATCGGTCGGCTGAACCTCCAATTTTCCCAACAAGTCTTTGAGTCGCCGATTGTATGTGCGCACATTCTCGTGCTTTCCCTGCTTCGTACTGTAGATTTCTGCTACAATCTCACTGTCATCCCTCAAGAGTTTGAATTCGTCTTGAAAGGCCTTCTTGAGTAATCTCCATGATGCCCTCTGTACTTGGTCCAATTCGGAGTACCAAGCAATGGCACTGTCTCTTAGTGTTGCTGGAAATGCTTTCAGCTAGTGATTTGGATCGTCCTGTCCGTTGGCTATCCAAATTGTTTCACATGTTTTATAGTGGCGTATTGGATCTTCTGACCCATTCCTCGTAAATTTCGGCAGCTTCTGTCGCTCACCTGGCGGAGTCACCATCTTGCCCCAATACCCTCCTTGTTTATTGGACCTGGTTGGAGTGGTTCTCCCGCTACGTTCCAGTGCATCACTTGCACTCTCAGCCACGTATGAGTCTCTCCCACGTCTTTTGTCAGCGTCCTCGACACCTTGAGTCTCTTGGGGTTCACTCTGGTACTCCCTCAGCCCTGGGGTCTTGGGCTCATATCTTCTAGTCCTTAGCCCTTCGTCGTCGTTCGATATGGACAAATCCCGAATGCATCAGATGCTGCTATCAAGTTCTTTACTTAATTCATTTTCATTTTCAGTGATTTTGTACCTTTCTACGTATAGAGTGTTGAAGGGTCCTTCGTCCCTCCCTTCAACAAAATTTTGATGTGCTCTACCGATGGATCTGTCTATTTCCTCAAGATTCTCACGTGCTCTTTTAATACTTTGGTTTATTTCAATTAGATCTTCATTAAATTCTTTATCAACTTGCCTTAGTCTTTGTCGCCGGTTTTCTTGCTCCTGTAGTCTGAGTGATCGCCGAACCCTCTCCTCCTCGATTTCGTGCCCAATTGGTATTCGGTTCTTGTCTTTGTTTGGCCATATGGGCATTCCAAGTTTTTCACACGATCATTGTTGGTTGCCAAGAGTACGTCTCTAGCTAGTGTCTCGTTCCTCCTCTTCCCATTTGGCTTGTTCTTTGTACTGCTGCAATATTTGTTACCTTCGGCGTTCTTGATCCTCCTCCGCCCGAAGGTCCTAGAGGATGATGAAATGGCGGGCCAATAGTCTTAGCAGACGGTTGAGGAGGTGATCAACCTCGTCGTTCACTTCCAGTCTATCCTAAATAACTGCCTCAGGGATCTCACGCCTGAGGGCTTCCCTCCGTATGTGATCTCTTAGTGATATATTCCCACAGATTTACCAAATCTTGTGCCAACTTGTCATCTCTTTCTTCATTAGTTTCCACGGGCTCCTCCGCCAGTCGACCCATTACGCTGCCATCATAATGACGAGTGATTCCCTAGTCCGCTTAGGCAACGACGCCAAATGTTTACTTCACTGGGTGTAATTCAACGTACTACAAAAGTAAACTAGAGTATACATAGAACATATAACAAAACTACATATTCGAGAACACACGATGCTTGAAATATGGAATGCTTCTATTTATTTGCAGTAAATATCAACATGTACAATAATATGGATGTCTCAGTATCATCAATCCTAGCATAACATATTCCCAACTACATGACTCAAGTACATATAGTACGCTGGTGGTGGTTGAGGTACCAACCGTCGCGTCCCTTCATTATAACTAATTAATTACTTTGTCAAGAACTTAATTCCCGAAACAACTAACATGACACGTACATAAGTACATGGATTATTAATATTAACTAAAGTCTTATTTGCTTATGACTTACAGTTGACGAAGTACACTCTCGACCGACTACATCGACTCACGGCCGACCAAGTATACTCTCGGCCGACTATAGGCTTTTGACTCTATTTGAGTTTCCTCTTGCATAGAGTCATCCCATAGTCTTTCAGAAGAAGGAAGAATCTCTCGAGCACAAATGCTCTAAACAAATGCTTGCCATGGAGATGAGAACCCATTGAAAGCTAAGTTTACTAGCTTTGCATCTTCAACTTTCTCCCCAACTATTGCAAGTTGATCATGAAGTTGTGTGGCCTTCATTAGGATACTAGTACTTGAATTTGATTTAGACATCTCTATGGATCTGAGTTTGTTTCGCAATATCATCTTACTATTTATAACATTATATTTTCACTTTGGTAAGGACTAACTAGAGCATAAAATATCTCCTTGGCTGTTTTTCTCCTGCTAAATGATGAACTAAATGATCCTTTTACCACATCCATGATCATTTGCTTGGCCTTTATCTCTTTCTTCATGTGAGTTGTCAACTATAGTGCATCGGTGGGTGTAGGCACCACATCTTTAATGATTCTCCAAAGATCATTTTCCTCCAATTGCAAAGTCATCTTGACTTCCCAAGGCAGGAAATTCAATGCACCATCTAATCTATCCTCAAATATGAGGCTACTTGATGCCATTAAAATTAAATTTTCTTTCACAAAAAAGAGCTCTTAGATTTGGAAATAATAAACTACTCAAAAAATTGAAAATACCTATTTTAATGCCCTAGTCACTATTGCAAACCCTAGCCACTACCATAGCTGCCGGTTTGAACCTTGGTTGTAGCCTTAAGCCCTGGTCGTCGCAGCAAAAAAGCTTTGTAAGAAACTAGAAATCTGTCATTGCCCTAGTCGCAATTTGCTAAACCCTTAGTTGTGAATGGACAAATGTAGAAATCTGCCGAAATATATTAGAAAACCGATGCGGATCTATGTTAAAAAATTACAATTCTTACACAAAAAATTCCTATGATTTCTTAACAAAGAAAGCTTTGATTCTATTCAAAACTTCGCTTGTGATTTTCATACAAAACTTGCATGATTTTCCAAGGAAATCCATGTTTGAAATTTAGTTCATCTAGGCTGCGATTTTCCTTGCGAGAAGTCTGTGAATTTGCATTAAGAAAATGGCTTGTGATTTTTCGTAAAAAAATCTGGTGAGATTTTAAACATAGAAGTCCACAAAATTCCTTCTCCTAGCTATGCGATTTTCCTCTTGTATTTATTTGTTCTGATACCATGTAAAGTTTTCAACAAGGTGACTGAAGACCTAATGTTAAATAAATCAAATTTATTTTCTTAACATTGGATCAATTACACAACAATTGAAACTTCAAAATGTGGAAGCATGAAACAAATACACAGAGATAATTACACCTTCAAATCAGCTTTTCATTTCTTTGAAAAACTTACAAGGAAACCTCTACAAGCTGTTCAATACTTAGCGGCATGGTAATCTTAGATCTACAACATGTACCATGTTGTTTTTGTATATTACATTCTTCTATCTTGCTCCTATCTTTAAAAATTATACTATTAAACTAAAAATCTAATATTCCAAAAAGCATCCTTATGTTTTAGAAGAGATGAGTTGGAAGATAAGTTTAAATCATTAATGTGTATTGACACTTTATTAGACTTAATTAGCTAAATAAAAGATTTTAACTTTTTACTAAAAGTGAAATGCAAAATAGAATAATTTGAACCACTTGAACCATTTCCAACATGTTCACATTAAACCTGTGTGGAAGTTCCTATCCAACTTAAAAACTCAACAATAACTTGGATCCTACTACTTGTAGTTGGCAGTAGCTCCATCGTCACATTAGAAGGCAGTAACTCCACCTTTGAACTAGAAGGCAATGACTTCTCCTTTGGCTCAACATCATCATTTCCCATGATGTCATCCGATCCAACAACTGCTGCTTTTGTTGCACACTCCTTTTTTCTCTCTCAAATGAACAATCTTATCTTTTGTAAATATGGTGGTACCCTCATCTTGTGCAGTCTAGTTGCTATATAGATCAATCTTATCCAAGTCAATCAACTCTTAAGCTGTTGTGTCCACTTTTTTTGTGCCAAGGCAAAGGTTGTATTGCATAAAGATGAGGTCATTGAGGCATTTTTGTTTCAATTTGTTGTGTTTTTTTGTGTGAATGGCCTCAAACAAACTCTTCTTGTGCTCACATCTAGAATTGCTAGAAGGTTGAGACAAAATGCAGAGGGCTAGCTTTTGAAGATTTGAGGCATTTACACCCCCCAATCTTCCCACCAATCATTGTAAATAAAACATTCAAAAGTTATTTGGTAAGCAATAATTGTAAGTTATGAGTGAAGACTCATTTTTTTGCTACTTGGTGCTTGAGTGGTTCTTCCTCGGATAGCTTGTGGTGAAAAAAGAGTTTTTCTCTAATCTACTTGTAATTCTGTGACTCCCCAATAATCAGGTCCCTTGTCGCAAGCTCAAGTGTCATCTCCTTAATGGATGTTGAGATGTCCTCCATAACCTCTACATTGATATTTGTGAAGTTCTCTTAGAAGAAAAAATTGGGTTTGAGGTGGTATTTGTTGCATGAATGGGTTAGTGGAATTGATTGTTTGACCTCCTGTAAATGATCTCCCAAATGGATTCAAATTTGATTCTGTCTCTCCTGTAGTGGTTTTGGATAGCCTCATAAATGTAATCTAGTAGCTTTTGCTCCACATCTACTAAGCGCAAAACCCTCACTAAAGGCTTCGACACCTACAAATTAAAGTTACAAATAAAATATTTACAAAAAAAATAAAAATTAAAGGATACAATTTAAAATTTAAATTGAATTTTGAAGTTACTTTGATTATCTTGTTAGCTCTCTTCACATGGGCATCATCAAAAGTTTTCTTTATGGCATTTTTTCCATGAATCTTCTTTGAATAAGATGAATCCAACCATTCTTGTTTCACAAACATCTACTTCAAAAATGTTGGTAAAGTACAAATGCTCCACAAGGTGAGGAAGTTAGTTGCAAACCGTGTCACACTTGCTCCCACAAGCTCTTTCCCCTTTGTGTGCTCTCTCATTAAGTTGAGAACCAAATCAATTTTGTCTATGTCCTCCAAGAGAAGGTCAAGGCAATAGGTGCAAAAATGTGTTGGATGCCTCTCTTGTAGCAGTCTCCTTGCAACCACATATATTATTTTATTATCGATGACAACTTGCACTACATTTCAATGCCCACCACTAACACAGTCTCCTCTAGCATTATACTCAAATTCTCTGCATTCTCTACCTTATTTGAGAGTTTTATGGATGTCAAAACAGCATCCCACCATCAGAAGTCGCTAAACAAGGGTGTGGTTCCTTTCATTTGTCCACTCATGTAAAAGTATGGTGCAATGAGCAATCCATAATTGCACCACTACTTTCTTTGGTCTTTTATACGTTTTTTGCATTTGTGATTGCCTTTTGGAGCAATGACCCACTTATGTCATATGGAGAGGGCACCCTCTAGCTTTTTCTTGCAACTGTCAACACTGTGACTAAATTGTTCCAACATGAGCTCTTTGCCATGTTGTAGAACAAAAAAAATAGCACAATCCGTGCTTAATTCCTTGTGCTTCTCTTTGTTCCATGGTGTACCTTCAAGTGAAGGTTGTGATCCAAGTGTGTTTTGGGGACCAAAAAGGTCATGTGATTGGACTATGCTTGAGCTAGATGAAGTGGATGTGTTGTGAATAGAGGGACCACAGTTGATGCACACAATCCTTGTCATATCCATCTCTGCTTCTTGCACCATGTGAGGATTCATGATTACTACTATTGCTGTACTGCTCTCATCCTCTCCAATTTCCGTTGGTCCAACAATACGAGGGCCACTTTTATCTCTTGTTCTACCTCTAGTGCTATGTTGTGACATAATTTGACATTGTGGCCAACATAATGTGCGAGGTGATACTTGAGGCAATTAATGCTTCCACTCATCTTTAACCTTCAATAGTTGCAAATAACAGTCGTCATGGTTGGTTGTATTATGCTATGCTTCCAAGGAGTGTCCTTTCCTCTAGTGGGTCAACTTCCATTTCCCAATGCCATTGAATGTTAAGTGCAAACCTAACATTTATAAAATCAGATAAATACATTTTAATTTAGCATTTTTAACACAAAAAAAACAAATATTTGAAAATAAAAAAGATGCTTTAAACCCTAACAGCAATGTTGACTCAAATAATTTTGAACATTAAATAAATAGTATTAAAAATTGAAGCAAAACAACATTTTCTGATTCTATAAATTGATTAAATCTTACACTAGTAAAGAAACAGTTTTGTTTTTTGCTGATATTGGCATGGTGTGATGGTTTAAATGTGGTGTTGTTGTTCTTGCTACCAAGGTTCAAACACCATTGGGGTGTTATTGTTGAGTGTTTATGTTGGTGAAATATCCCACATAGGATTTTGCCCTAAGATCTGATTTTGAAACTCAGAATTCTGCCCTAATCTTCTACACTTTTAATTTTCTGCTCAAACCCTAGATTCTGATATGAATTTTCTGATTTCAAACAAGTGTGGACAGCAAACATATATGCTTCCAAAATGCTCAAACACAAGCAAATATATTTATCTTTTCAATCACGAACATAACCAGCAATGATTTGAAACAAGAGAGATTGCAAATCTTCGATATATTGAATGGAAGCAATATGCTTCATAAATAGATTACAAAAAAGATGTTTCTGAAAACAGAAATAGAAACATCATTGAAGATGAAGAAATAGAAACAATTAAGACAGCTAATTTACACTATATACAATTAAGGTGACCATTAAATAATGAACTAAATATTATTTTAATACCCTCCCTTAATGGTCAACCTATCAACTACACCAAGATGCCCCCTAAATTTGACAAACTTATCCAGGCTCAAAGACTTGGTGAGAATATCTGCAACCTGATCGTTTGTTGGAACATAGAGCAACACTATTGATCCATCTTCAACAAGTTGGCAGATGAAATGACAATGAATTTCAACATGCTTTGTCTTTTCATGGAAGACTGGATTTTTGGCTAGTTTCAGCACCCTTTGATTGTCACAGTACAAGGGGGAAGGCCCTGCTTGAGACATTTGCATGTCTGAAAGCACCCTTCGAATCCAAACTGCCACACAAGCTGTTTTAACAGTTCCTCGATATTCAACTTCAGTCAAGGAAAGAGCCATTGTTTGCTACTTCTTGCTAGTCCATGTAATAGCACCTGTACCCAAACTGAATACATAGCCTGAAGTAGACTTTCTGTCATCCACAGAACTTGCCCAATCTGAGTCTGTATAACCAATCAGCTTAGGATCTTTGCACCTTCCATACAAAATGCCAAAGTCAGAAGTGCCATTCACATATTTCAACAAACGCTTCGTTGCAACGGTTGTCATGAAGCGAGAGATGTTGCTCATTGCAAAATTGAGATCAGGTCTAGTAGTAGTGAGATAAATGAGGCTACCTACTAGTTGCCTGAATGCGGATTCATTTTCCACAGGCGAATCTGATTTTGTTGATAGTTTGAGCACTTTCTCCAAAGGTGTTGATGCAAGTTTGCAGCTAGCCATTTTGAACTTATCAAGCAAACTGCGAGCATACTTGGACTGAGAAATGAAGATGCTTTTAGCTATCTACCAAACCTCAACACCAAGACAATAATGAAGAAGTCCCAAATTTGTCATGTCAAATGATTGATTGAGATTTGTTTTATCTCCTCAATCAAATGTTCTGAATTGCCAGTAATGATAAGGTCATCAACATTGAAAACAAGCACAAGGATATCATCACCAGACCGTTTGACATACAAATTTGAATCAGAAGGGCTCCTCTATAAACCATGATCAGTAAGGTACTTATCAATTTTCATGTACCATGCCCGTGGAGCCATAGAGTGCTTTCACGAGTCTGTAAACTTGATGTTCTTTACCAAGAACCTTGAAACCAGGAGGATGTGTCATATAGACTTCTTCCTGTAGATCACCAGTAAGAAACACGCTCTTCACGTCCATTTGATGGACTTTCCAACCAAACTGGCTGCAGTAGCGAGGACAAGCCAAATAGTACTCATTTTGGTTGTAGGAGCAAAAATCTTCTCATAGTCAATGCCCTCTGTCTATGAGAACCCTTTGGCTACTAACCCAACCTTTATATTTGTCAAGGGTTCCATCAGCCTTGTACTTAACTTTATACACCCATTTGCAACCAATGGGCTTCTTCCTAGGTGGAAGATTAGGAAGGATCCAAGTGTTATTCTTTAGAAGGCTACGATGTTTAGCTTCCATAGCTTGTTCCCACTCAGGTACGCCTTTAGCTTCTGAATATGACTGAGGCTCGGAGATGCTGTGTAGATTGGCCATGAGAGCAAAATTAATAGTATTCTGCTGCTTGCTCTTTTTTCGAGTAGTTCTACTCTCAATCAATTCATCATCATGAAGATCACTAATGGTTTTAGCATACCATTTAGACTGGAGAATAGAAGTACCAATATTTGAAATAGGAGGAACAACATCACCAGGTGTGGCTGATACAAAATTAGCTGGATCCAAACTGTCTTGAGGAGGGGTGGGTGGTGGAATATTCTGCTAAGGTGGCTGCTCAATAGCAGAAATTCTCCCATCATGTGAAGCTAGGGGAAGACAAACACCCAATTCAAAAGCTTTTGGAGACTGATCCTCAAGATTCACAGAAGCAGAAGATTGAAAGAAAGACCCAAAAGTTTCATCAACCACAACATCATGATTGAAGATGAGACGATCTGTATCTACATCAATTAGCTTGTATGCTTTATGATTCTCACTGTAACCAGTGAACATGAGTTTCTGGCTTTTGGAATCCAACTTAGTTTGCTTGGCATTCAGAATCCAGACATGAGTAGTAGAGCCAAAAACTTTCAAGTGGCTGATTTTAGGCTTTCGTCTAGACCAAGCTTCTTCATGAGTCATCTTCTTAACTGCATGAGTAGGAGACTGGTTCAGAAGATAGATTGCAGTATAAACTGCTTCATCCCAGTATTTTTTAGGAACATGTCTATGCTCCAACATAGAACGAGTCATTTCAGTAATGGTGCAATTTCTACGTTCTACGACACCATTCTGCTGAGGGATGTAGGGTGTGGTAAGTTGGTGCTTAATGCTATGTGCAACATAGAAATTGGAGAAATCAGTAGAACAAAATTCCCCCCCATTATCAGACCTAAGAGTAACTATTGGAGAACCAAACTCTTTTTCAACTAAGGCCTTATACTGCTGAAATATATCAAACACATCTAATTTGTTTTTCAAAAAGTACACCCACATTTTTCTGCTGAAATCATCAACAAATAATAAAAAATACTTGCAACTAGTAACTGAAGAAGTATTCACTGGGCCACATAAATCAGTGTGAACCAATTTTAGTACCTTGGAAGCTCGCCATGAGTCACCATCTGCGAATGGAGTCCAATGCTGCTTTCTAGCCTAACAAGCCTCACATACTCCATGATTTTGAGTTTGAATTGCAGGCAGGCCACCAACCAGATCATCTTGAGATAGCTGTGAGAGATATTGGATGTTCAAGTGCCCATAACGTTGATGCCAGAGGCTGCCGATGGAAGTACTCTTGGCTGCCATAGCGTGCTTTTGAGAATCACCAGAATCAACAAGTCTATATAGACCATGATCCTCAAGTCCTTGAACAACTGTAGTGTGAGTCTCTCTATCAACAATGTTGTATGTGTGCATGCTGAAAACAATATCTAGCTTAGGAGAGTGAGTCATAATCTGACTAATAGAAAGTAAATTCAACTCCATGCCAGGTACAAAGTATACATCGAGAAATATTAAATTTCTCCCTCCAGAATGAATCTGCACGTTGCCCTTGTCGACAACAGTATACTCCTCGCCTCCTCCAAAGATAACAGAGTCTTTGAAGGGCGTGTACTCAATGAACTAGTCCCGATGATGAATGAAATGTTGAGAAGCACTTGATTCAATATACCAGGCAAAGGATTTCACAAGATCTGCTGGACTTTGGTCATAAAGGCATAGAATGTAGATTCCTTCTGCTCAGTGTGCTCTGCAACATTGGTTTTAGGCTTAGACTCTCCTTGCTTGTTTTGTTCAGAAGCCAAGCGTTTTCGACAATCTTTCTTCATGTGATGTGACCATACTTGTGGCAATAATTACACTGAACATTTTTCTTTTTGGAAGAATCTGAAGATTGTGCTTGACTGGTCTGTTAAGATAAAGAAGCCATTTTGTACAGACAAAATTTGACAGAAAAGAGGTATAGAAAGCCTCAAACTCAAGAATCTGTCAGAATAGCAGGCTCAAAACTCGAGATAGCTGAACCGATCTAGCACAAGAAAATACTCGCCTAACAAAGGTAGATTGCACACAGAGCAGACATGTGCAGGTACAAACATCTTCACACAAGTCACAGGAAATAAGAATCTTGTAAATAAAGTCGCGATTTTCAAAGATTGGCTTTGATGTGTTAACACGTTTTGAAAAAAAAATCGTACAAGAAGATTGTGAGTAGTCGCACACAATAATGAAAGAGAACCTACGAGAGCACAAATTTCACAAACTCCTAGTTGAAATTTTCCAGAAGCAGAATGCAGAAACCCCACGAACTTGAGAGAAACAAATACCAGATAGAAGATCGCGACAAAAAAAAATTCGCATGCATAGAAGGCTCAGATAGGATGCGTGTTGAAAAAGGCGGGATTTTTGATTGTCAAATCCCGCAGTTTCACCTATAGACGCAATATCCTTCTCGAAAGAGCCACGATTTATGAGAACCTGGCCAAAACTGAGGTCACGTGCATACAAATCTTCACAAAAAACGTGGTAATCTCAGAGATCGTGATTTAGCAGAAAGAAAAAGCACGAGTTAGCAGAACACGATTTATAGAGGCCTCGGTCTCCTTTACAAAGCCACAAACAGGCTCACAAGTTGCGGGCAAGAGACATTCAGTCAGAACAGTGTTGACGCGCGGAAGAGACAATAAAGATGCATGAAAAAAAGTCTTACAGAGAGCCCAAAAAACGCGATTTTTAGCCTTAAGATAACACGATTTGTTCAGAAGAGATGAAGATTCTTGACGTGTTAAAAATGCTCAAACGATTCTTCACTGGACAAACTCTCCAAAAAACCACAAATCAAGAAAGGCGCTAGAGAAATTTGAAGAAAAATAAAAAAATTATTTTCCCGCTCAACCCAACCTGCTCTGATACCATGAAACAAGAGAGATTGCAAATCTTTGATATATTGAATGGAAGCAATATGCTTCATAAATAGATTACAAAAAGGATGTTTCCGGAAACAAAAATAGAAACATCATCAAAGATGAAGAAATAGAAACAAATAGAGATAGCTAATTTACAGTATATACAATTAAGGCGACCATTAAATAATGAACTAAATATTATTTTAATATGAACAACCATAAAATGATCACCAAAACATGAAAGAATTTTGATTCAGGTTGTCTAATCTGTTGCTACACAATCAGAATTATTGTCCATGCAAGAACATCACAAAATGGGCTCAAACATGCCCAAAGTTATTCCAGAAGTCTGCTGCTACAAATCAGACTTTAAATTAGGCTTGTACATACCAAAAATCAATAGCAAATGATCCAAGAAATTGATAGAAATGATCTCCCAAGGGCAGCACTCCAATTAGGGCATGGAACCCTATGTCTTCCACTCTTCAACAACAAGGAGATCTGCTCTGAATCTGATCGCTCAGGTCTGCAATAAATCTGCTAGGGTTTTGCTGCTCCAAAATGACAAAATTGATGCACAACCCTCCGAACAACTCCAAATGATGGTACTCAAAATGTAGGGCAAAACCCTAAGCAATGATGATAATAAGCACCAAAAATCACTCCACAAACAATGGTGAATTAGGTTTGTTCTGCTGCTGCTACAAATCTGAAGATATTATCAAACCCTAAACACCAAAATCGCCCTCCAAAAGCAAGGCGCTCCTTCCCTAGGTAGTGGCACTCCTTTGCCAAATAGCATTGAAGCATAAGTAGACCTCCGTGATGAAGTCTTCCCAAGATGAGCTAGGTTTTCCTTCAACTCACCCACAATTCGCAAGGGTTTTTGTCCTTGGAATAGTTGCTACAAGTTGCTGAATCAAATTGAAGATAATATGTATGATAATCAAATGCCTTCCAATGAACTTGTATTTATATCAAACTTCACCTTTTCCCTCCAATTTGGCCAACCCATTTGGGTGCCCAATTCCACCTTTTTAAATTTGAATTTATTTATTTAATTTTTTAATTCTCCAAATGGGGTGCACTTTTCCACAAATTAAAATATTACTTTTAAAATTATTTTTCCCCTCCTTTTATCTCCCAAAAGGGATCGTCCAGCCTCAGAGAAAAATTATAAAAATATTTTTGCTTCACATAAAATAATAATAAATTATGGGAAATTAATTCCCAAGTCCACCAAGCCAAATAAAAATAATTGAGCCATAAAGATTTATTTTTCTAATTATTCAAGGCTCAAACCAAATATTCAGGCACATTACAGTTGGGGATGAGGTCCCCTGCTTGTGACCTCATCGGTTCATAGCTCTAGACTGTGTTACCGGATTCGCCTTTGGAACCCTTGGATACTAGTTCGTTTCGGTCCTGGTTCAGACCTTGGGCTGATTCGCCTATGGGTTTGACCAAGATCCTTCATTTTTGGGTCTAATTTGCCTAGGCAGAACCCGGGCAAAACTCGGGCAAACCAAGACAAAACCCACGTGCCTAGGCATCCAAAATTACTTTTTTGAGCATTTTTTTAATGTTTTATGGAGTTTGACTTTGACCCACGCCCAAGGGAACCCTAAAAGTGACCTCTAAATCACTCTAAACACCTAAACTACCTCATTCTTATTCATTTGTTTTGTAAACAAGCATTTTCATTTCAAGAGGTTGAGCTTTCAGTTTTGCTTGTTGGGTTGAAAGCGGACTGTGACATAACTTTCTTTTTTCAAAAATTGTTCTGCATCATTGAATTGAGAATTTATCATACATCTGTAGAGAGCCAGAGGAATACTACAAACTAAAACACATTACACTTTTGTTCTCACTGACTTGATGTACCCTCCAACATCTCTCTTCTCTCATGTGGAGAGTTAGAATTGCTTGGCCATGCCTTTGCATCATCAGGGAAGTTTTGCTCTTTTTGACAATGTCAAAAGCATGGCTGCATACAGATTAGGCAAAAGACCTTTCCTTTTAGATTAGCAATGCATGGAAGATTCAAACAGTATCCTTGATATTACAAAAAGATATGTGTTTATACACTTCAATTGTGCAGTTACCCTTTGGTTCTTTCAAAGAAAAATCTGCCTATGCCACTGTTACACTGAACAGGTAAACTAGATTTTGTATTGTGGAGCTATATTAAGTTACCACTCTCAAGACCAATGTAACAAAATAATTTTTGAGACTGCAAGAAGACATCAAAATGGCTAGTGTACTAAACAAATTCTTATGATTTCTAAAGAATGCTGATAACTCTACTCAGTCGGCTTCTTTTTTCAAAATCATACAAGTTGGACCCTGGCATCAATAGATTTTGTATATCAAGCTACCACAATTCAAGTTTCAACGATGAATATTTATCATGCATGTTTTAAATGACATTCAAGTTTATGGTGGTTTTGTTGTTTAAATGATGTTATGTGATATTCTAATCCTAATGCATGCTTCTAGGCTATATATATATATATATATATTTATTTATATTTACATGTTTTTTGTACTAACAAACCCAAAACAAACCGAACCCCCGAACCTGAACCCAAACCAGTACTGGGACCGGCTACTTAGGTTCCGGTTAAAAAGCGTTTACCCCTTTTAAAAAATTAAAAAAACAACTTTGAAAAAGAAAAGTAAAGGTTTTATTCAATCACAAAAATATTTTACAAAAATTACAAGAGATACATTAGAAGAAACAAAGTAAACCAGTCCTTGGAGAGGTTCAGCATAGGCAAAGAGAAGCTCACAAATTGTTAGGTGTGTCAACTCCTCAAATTTTGAAATTTTGAACACAAGCTGAAAGGGGGCTTAATTGGATACTTTCATTGGCTTTTTTAGGAGCTAGATAGTTCAGTTTTCTTGGAACATGCCACCAACTTATTTGGTCAAAATTTTCAAGTATCTTTGAAACCTGGGTAAGTAAAAGATGAAGCTGAACAAAATTGATCACCTGGATACCTGAGAGGCATTGAATTATCAGCTTAGAATTCCAATAAACTGTTAGATTCTTAAGGTTTTCTTTGATTTTGAAAAGGTGGGCAATGTTTCAACTGATAAGCTCAACAACATTATTAAAGGCCTGCCCTAAATCCATGCTGAAGTCTAAAATCTTAAGTTTAGACCATAACACGCTACCTACAGCAGCAGTACCAAGGTTGAATTTCAAGGTCCCATCGAAGAAGAGAGCAGGATAGCTGAAGTGTATTTGCAGAGCGGGGCAGCCAAATAAAGAGTTGCTGATATAATCCACAAGCTTCCATTTTTTGAGAAATCTAAAGTCTGCTCTAGATAGCTCACTTAAATTTTGCTTTTTTTTTTTTAAATGGGCAAAATAAAAACAACATTCAACAACATGAAAACTGATTTGAACGGTTTGCAAACACATAATGCAGCCTGTAAGAATGAAATAAGATGCTGGAATGCTTGGAAACAAAAGAGAGAAAACTAATCTGGAACTCAAAAAATTGCATAATTTCACTCCTTCAATCACCTTCACACTTGTTTGATTGCTTAGTGAATGCAGTGTGAGGAATGTTGGAGGGTTGAATGCATTTTTAAGAGCAAAGAACCCTATTTTTTCTATGTTTCTGTGGTGTTTTTTCACATGTCTCTGCTGTGTTTGGCAAGACTGTGGTGACGATTCACTGATTTCTTTTGATGAGTTGCTACAGTGGGCTCACCAAAACCAGGTTGCACATTTGTCAGTGAGTTTCTTGTTTGTCAGATTGACTCACGAGTACTCAGCAAGTTTTTGTACTGTGCAAAAGACAGACATAATTTGTCAAAAGAAGGATGATCAATTGAGGAGAGAATCTCTCAACTCAAGTTTGGTTGTGAGTCACACAGTAAGCTACAGTCAATCAGCAGGTTACTAGATCCAAGTGCAGTGGTTCTTAGCCCATTGTAACTTCAACTACAGACCGCTAACATGTACAAAATCACCTTCAACTGGGTCTGCACATATGCATTCATTGACTGACTAGATCTGAGTTTCACCTCCAAGTGGTCGATTTAGATAATTTTATTATCAGTTACTAACTCTAAGCCTTAATTGAGTCTTATGATGCAACTGCTGAAGCTAGGTTAACTCTTCTAAAATTTAGAGATCACTTCTGAAAATTAGGAACCCTAAAAAGTCACAGAAATGGTATTTTCATAAACTAAATAACAATATGAACTAAGCTCTAAGGTATTTATAACATTATGATCTGCATTCTGCACTTATCAATAATGTTGGATTCATTTGATTGTTCGAAAGAGTTGGGTGCTATGTATTTGCAAGACATTGGTTTAAATGGACATTATTTGATGTAAAATGTAAGATATTTTCTGTAAGTAGATTTATTTGAATCCAATGGTGTTGTGAGTCAGCTTCTAATTAATATACGGTTATGTATACTGCTACTGGTCCCCAATTAAGAAAAATGGAGATTCTAAGAAACTTTCTATTTTTAAATGCGATTTCAATGCCTTCTTAGTTCCTTTTCACATTTGTGATAATAATTCTTTTTTCCTTGAAAAAGTCACAGATATGTTTTGCATTCCCACTGTATATGACTTAACACTTAAACAGAGCTATTTCACAATATAATGGAGGTCTATGCGTCTCAATTCAACAGTTTACTCAGGGAGGGCTACTAGATGGTATAAAACATGTCATGATAATGCACATTAGCATGCACAGTGGTTGCATATTCTATTTGCTACTTGATTTAAGTTTGTTTGATGTTTGACATGATCTGAAGTTTGGCTTAGACAATAATGCAGTCATAAAGCCACCAACTCAAACTCTTTCTGCCACCTAAATTATTTACCAAATACGTCTCATGCATAGGCAGGCTTGGCTTCTGGACCAATTTGGAGTCCTTCATGATGGGCAGAGACCTTATCCAGGAGCTGTTGCAACTGGTATGTTCATCCTACTTGAATGAAGAATGTTTGACACTTTGTTGTAGTTGAATTCCATTCCATTAGTTCATCAGAATGCTCTTAGTAAATTATGACTATGAGCTCACTTAGGTGAATTGATTTGCACTTAGGTGAATTAAGATAATTTCTTTTTCAGGAATATATCCACTTAGGTGAATTGATTTGCATTGTATTAATGAAATATATATTTAAAAATTAAGATAGAACCTCTTTAGAAACGTTATATCCACTCTGGTGAATTGATTGGACAGTGGAACAGCTAGCACATTCTGGTGCACAGATGGTCATCGTGAGTAATTCTTCAAGGCGCTCATGGATAACAATGGAGAAGATGAAGAAACTAGGATTTGACCCCTCTCTCTTTGTTGGTGCAATAACCAGTGGGGAGTTGACTCATCAGTTTCTTCTGAGGTAGTGCCCTGATTGTTATGTCTAGTTAATGTGGATGAAAATTACTTTATTCATCCAAGTACAGGTATATCAGTTTGTTCCAAAGTGCCAAACAGGTAGCTTATATTGCCCAGTCAACATTTTATATGGAAGAAAATTAATGTCCACCATGAACTATACATAGTGTCTTATTCAAACTGGATTTAAAGAAGTATAACAACAATTTGAACTTAAGAGGTGTATATTGATTGTGTATTGTTGCTATGTAAGGCATTAATTATGGGAATGGAACATCATTATTGACGCTTCATACTTTCCGTGATTCCAACAGTTTGGCTGTATAATACTGATTGGGGTGGTCTTGTAATAGTTTTGAGAGAATAGAAATGCTTCTTCTTTTCTTGGCGAATAAATGCCTTGATAATGATAGTAGCAAATCTGTCTCAGGAAGGAGTAGTTCTCCAAAGGAGCCTCGGGACAAAGGAAGCTTTGTGTGCTAAAACAAAAGTGAAGAAAGCATATTAGAAATATATTTGTTGTGAAGAAAATATTGTAGTATTTGCTTGGATATCTCATTAGTGGTATTCTCTTTAATTGTGTATCCCAATTTAGTCTAACTCCATGCTTTCTTATTGATATAATTTTCTTCTAATGTTGCCAAACAAAAGCAGATAATATGAGTGTTCTAAGCGCATGAAAATGGTGATATTTCCTTGTTTGCATGTTGTATCTGATTCAGTAAGCCTTGTACACATTCACTTCATTGGAAATGCCATTTTGTACTTTGATATGCTTTTCATTATGTGAATTACTCACACTTGAAAGACATAATGGTAGCATTTTCATTTATTAACTGCAGATACAATCACCTTTATAATATCTCTTTGGTAATCAAGACATTAGTATTATTGTGACATACTATGTCAGATTGTTGTGGGGATTATGACATAGGCGATATACTTAAATGAGGCAGTACCAGGAAATGCCAGTTAGATGATCAGAATGATGTCCAAACAAGTCCAGTCCCAGTTGAAACTCATAATGCTTCTCTGGTATTTTGATTTCCCTAGATTTAGTGTACCATGATTATCTACTAACTATGCCTTGAAACGAATTAAAGATTCTTCTAACACCAATGCTCTATTTTATAACAATAGGAGGAACGACCCATGGTTTGCAGCACTAGGCCGACATTGCATTCATATGACATGGAGCGATCGAGGTGCAATATCCCTTGAGGTTTGTCTGTCTTCATTGTTTTTGGAGAATCTTATTTTGAGGTAGATTCTTAGTCAACAGAATGTGTGGGTATGATTGGAAGCAATTTCTGATGAATAAATGTATATTATTAATTTTCTACTTTGTAAAAGAACTGAAACTTGGTGGTCTATTGTATTAGAAAAAGGCAAGTAAATATCAAGATATTGCCTCTTACATGAAAAATAGGTCCAACCAATACAATAATCCTTGAAGTTCAAGTAAATATAATCACCTCTCATAAAGAGATGAAATAGAAATGATAAGTAATTGGAGATTTGTTAGTGTTTTAATTTATCCTGCGGGACAATAAATCGAATGAGCATGTAAGGTCAAACTTTTTTTTCAAATTAGAAGGGGAAGCTCCCTTGTAAGATAAGGCTTAAATAAAAACCCTAAAACACCAAACTATGGACAAAGTCTATAGCTTTTTAGAATATGCACAAGGTTTTTCACTGTGCTTTTAAACATGCAATGCAAACAAATTTTAATTGCACCATCCTTTTGGTTCTCAAGTGCCAACACAAGCCTTAAATAGTTCATCTACTCACAAACAAAATATTTTATCTTTTATATGTGCATATTATGTTATTGTTTTTTAGAAATGTCGGGCTCCAACGGGCATCTGCCCTCTGCGGATGCAGAGAGGGTTTTGCTGGAGTTGATGTGCCAGACCAAGGCTTCGTAGGGGAAGCTTGGTGTTATTGAAGCGAAAGGAACATTCAACAACATTGGCGGCATTGGCGGTGAGAAGGGAGATCTGCGCAGGAAGGTTGTGAGGTGCGGTGGAGACCCGACCACAAGGATCAGTGAACAGACGCAGGGGCATCAAAAACTGGTGGTGGTGGGAAGGATTGGCGCGGGCAAGGAGCCCTTATTGCCCAGATCAGAGAGGAGATCGAGCCAAAACAAGTGCTCTGGGGAGGTGAAAGGAGGAGTTAATGATTCCCATCCAGTTTCGAAATCAATCACTATGGATTTAGCTGGGGAGCTGGAGCAAGAAGTCATCAGTAATGAAAAGGTTTTCTCTGGGTTGGGGCTGATTGGGAGGTTTCGGGGGTTCTGGCCAGGATTGAATGACCTCCACTAGTGGATCTCAAATTTTTGGAAACCTCCTTTGGATGGGTATGTTCAGATCTATCCAATGTCCAAAGGGTTTTTTATTGTTGTTTTTGAAAAAGAAATGGACAGGAAGAAGATCCTTTTTGATTTTCATTGGGATTGGAATGATAAACACATTTTGATGTTAAAGCCATGGCATTCGGGTTTCAACCCAGCCACTGAAACTTTTGAGAGTATTCCCATTTGGGTGAGACTTCCCAATCTCCCACTGCAGTTCTGGTTTGATTCTTGCTTGGAAGCTATTGGAAACTCTCTAGGGAACTTTTTAATGGTGGATGAGGATTCTTCAAATCTTTTACATTCGACTTATGCAAGAATCTTGGTTGAAATGAATGTGTCCAAGGTGCCTCCGGAGGAGATTCGGCTGAAGTATTCGAAGGGTTGTTGGGTGGAGCCTTTGGACTATGAAGGGATACCGTTTAGGTGTAGAATATGTCATCAGACGAGCCATATGGCAGCTGAATGTGCAAAAATCAGAACTAAAAAATCTGCTTCTTGGTGGAAAGATGCCTCTTCCCAGCACTACACGGTGGAGAATCGGGGGGAAAAACAAGTGAGCCCACAACCTAAACACATTGTGGAGGAGAATCAGGCAAGTGTAGGAGAAGAGCCTTGGATAAGAGAGGTACCAAGGCAAGATGGGAAGACCCCAGGACAGGAGGCTAGAAGGAAGGAGACACAGCAGGGGAAAGTGACCCAATAATACAGGAGGAAACGGTGGTAGAGAAGAGTGAATTAGAAAGAGCCAAAAATGGGGTTGCAACACCTGAATGTAGAGAAAAGAAAGGTGAGATGAGACCATAGGAGTTAAAGGTAGGAGAACAATTGGCTAATGAACAACATCAACAAACAGGTTGCAGTGAAGTTGGAGCCTGGAGGAGCCCACGAGAACCTCTTTTGGACTAGCAACGGAAGGCAGCAAGGGTGGAGGACAGGTGGCAAACAGTATTGGGAAAGAAATCAAAGAAGGTGAAAAAGAAAGCATTTGCAATGGTTCTTTGTTCTCAGACCAAAGGAAGATTTAAAACAGTTTCAAGCTCTTGATCTGTTACAAGATCTTTGAGGTTGTTGGGTTGAAGTATGTTAACATGTAATGATGTGTTTTTTTATGGCTGGTTGGGTTTATGTTGGTGTTGGGGGGTTTGGTGTCTCGATGTCATCATGGTTTTTGATTGGGATTTGAAAGGTCTTTTATTGATGTTGTACTGGATTTGATTTTGTAATCTTTTCAAATTTTCTATCAATATACAAAAAACTTTGTTATTGATAATTTAAAAAAAAAAAAAAAAATCTTTTATGAGCTAAACAAGACAACTAACCTAACATGCATAGATAATCTCTGGCTAGATATCAGAGACCAAAGTTATATGTAACCATGATTGAACATAAGACTTGGAATTGAACACCAAACTTGATTTCATGAATCAAACACTTGAACACAAATATTCAATGCCATCAATATTCTAATTAACAATAATCATGATACAAAGCTTGCAATCATCATTAACTTGCATTTAATTCATAGAACCATTCACACGTAACAAAACTTAAACTTACGTGAATAATAAACTCACATATATCATAACAACTCTATTCTCGCATCGAACTCTAAGAGTCTGAACAATAATTTGAGCAGCTATTGTAGCAGAAACTTACCATTGGAAATGTATGTGCCAATAGTGCTTATTTATAAGTGTTTACAAACTTCGCATGTTCATGCAATTAATTAGCTTACATATTTTGCATAACAATGTAATTTATTGAAGATAAATACAAAAATAAGTTAATTGAACTTTTGTCCAAAATAGGTTGCTTGAAAGCCAATCAATCTCTAAATATCAAAAACATAAAAAATAATTGCTTCAAAATAAGAAATCTAGAAATAGATTTCTCCCAACAATAGCATCCTGCTAAAGATAGCAATAGCTAAGAATAACTATTCTGAAAAATTCTTTGTTCTAGCTCTACAACTAAATCCTCCTCCTTCTGAAACTCAAGAAATTTTGAAATTGCATTCTTTACCTCTGATTCTCTTGGCAACACAACAGAGCTCATATGGATAACCTGAATTCCTAGCACATCTTTGATTTCAACATTTATATTACCAATGGAAAATGCTCATTTTTGCCCATGCTGATCTGCCTAGAAAACCCAGTAAGCTTATCCACATTGTCTTTACCGAATTCTTGTGATCTTCCAAGCTTATCCTTTACCAATATTTGAAATTCAGTCCTAACCTAATTTCTGTTACATCATTTTCCTTCCTAGCATCATTTTAGTATATTATGATGTTGAGGATATGGAAGAGTAGATGTCCTGTTCAACATCAAATAGTTTACTTTTTTGTTCCTTGAAAGCCTTAACTACTGATACAAGAAGTTGTTCATGAATTTATACATTCCTGCCCACTAAACAATATGGTTTTCCTTAGCTTCTTTTATGATTCCAACCCTGATCAATTTTTTCATATGTGGAGAAACCATGCTATTAGATTCACTAAGAAGCCTTCAAAGAGAGATACATCATCAAGCAGTCTTTGTTCCATCTCTGAGATATTTCCTCTAACTGTTTAGATTTTGCCCTTAATTTTGTAACATTTATCAATGGTTCGCATACCTTGGTCATAAATTTGATTGATCAACTGTTGATTAACTCCTGATCCACTTGTGCTTTAGAGTTAAGGATATGATGAGGGCAGGAAACTCTGTGGAAAGGAGGTAGGAAGATGGAGGGTTTGCTGTTGGATCCTTGACAGATGGTAGATAGGATCTATGTGGCATAGCGGAAGGGAAGGAGATTTCAGTAGAGAAAAGTCAAGGGGATCCACTGGACCTAGGTGGGGTTCCCCGTGAGGTGGCTTTAGTTGAAGAGGTGGTTGGAGACGGAATTGGAGTTGGTTTCGAGAAACTTGTGGGCTTTGGCTAGACTTCAAGAGGATCTCCGACCTGTTGACGTGTTTTTTATGACGACATCAACACAGAATAAAAATGTCCAACGGCCATTCTATTCTCTCTTGATCAAAGTGTTCCGCATGCTAAGATTGTGTGAAAGTTCATGCATTCGACTCCAAGGTTCCTTTAATGCGAATAGACTCAGTTGGTTGATGTGAATATGCTAGGTATTCCAAGGGGACTTATGTAATTGTTCAACTTTGTATGTTCAAGCAAGTGAAGGATTTTGACTATGATGCTTTGGTATTTGAACGGATCGGGAAATGCTGAATTTAAAGGAGGTAGGGATAGGAATTCTAAAATCTATTTCTACGGGTGGAATACAAGGATTAGCTTAGACAGTCTTCAAACCAAACTTCGTTTCGTCTCCCCTTCGGACAACTCTGACAAAGCTGGTGCAATCTTCAAAGGATGGATGAGATGTTCAAACTGAGATTCACCATGCACACCCCTTCACAACGAAGCAAGTGGGCACATTGAACACAATCGAAGTTAAGTGCTGAGATTCCAGTCGACCACGCAGGAGCAGACTTACCGTCAGCAAGTCCGCCAGTGGTATGGATACGGGAAGATATGCCCAAACTAATGTCACATTCCACAATTAACTCTACTTGCATGAAAACAAATCTACTTTACTTTACTCTATTCGAATTGGAAAGACGAAAAGATCTCGTCAACTGCCCACAACACAAAATGAAGTCACCAATCAATGAAATCTTTATATCATGAGAGTCTTACACAACAATCTTTTGCAAAAACTTTCAAAGGGAAAGTCTTTCTTTCCTTTCCAACTAAGCTAACTCCTAGCTCTACTTTAACTTCTATCAATCTCTATCTCTATCTAGCTCTGATCTATCTCTGATTCTAATTCTAACTGTTTACAAATGAGGGGGGATGCCCCTTTTATAATGAGTCCAATTAGTGGACGGTTCAGATCTGATTACAATAAAGGGCTCAAATTGAGCCACCTATGCCCTAATTAGGGTTTCTGCCCTAAAAACCGCCACCGAGAGGAGTGGGGCAATGAATGCGCCCTCCACTCCTCATCAATGCACCACACCCTGCCATCAATGCACGTCGTCTCCCTCCAGAAGGTCATCGTCCAGAAGGGCGTTTCCTTTCTCCTTCTCGCTGGCTGCAAATCTGATGAATCTGGCCAAGACTGCCTCAACTTCCTGATCGGAGATAGGAGGAATGTGATCCAACTGAAACTCTAAAACTGCAACTGTTTGCCCATGCCGGGCACATGATTTCTTCCAGGCAACAAGGGCGTCCTGGGTGTTCTGTATGATACTGGAGAACGTGGCTGTGTTCTCGAAATCGTCCTGTGTGAAGGTCTTCACCTCAGAGAAGAATGGCGCCAATCTGTCCTTCAATCCATCTGCAGTTACCTCTTCAGCAGTCAACCTCTTGGCAAAGATTGCCTCCAACGTGTTGAGAATTCCATCTAAGATGTTCGTCATGGCCTTTCTGACCCTGACAGAATCTGCCTGTGATGCATCATAGAATCCCCGGCCTGTGACTACTGAAGAATACCATCTGGCGAAGTCGTATCTATCTCCCTGCTGGATAACACCTCCCTCAACCAAAGTGTGTTGAGGTATGCTCATCAAAGCCCCTAAATGGAGAACAACTCTCGTCTGATAGATGCGAGCCTCACCCCAAGCATGGTTAACTGCCTCCACTCTGGCCATAATATCGGAAACTTGCCCATAGGCATGTGCAAGATCTTCCATGAATTTTCTCGTCTCTGTACGCACATTGGCAACTCACTTGTCTGCCTGCTGTGCCATTATCTTCAAATCTTCTAACCCACTGATTGACTCCCTGGAAAACTCAGCTGGGAGTTCAATTGCCGGATTTTCTTGCCCACAAGGACGGGACAAGTGCTGCACGTAGCCAATCAGTGTCTTATGCTCTACCTTCAACCTTTTGTATTTGCCCTCAACATGGGACAATCTATCCTTGAGTGCTCGATAGGAATTATCGCACTCCTCTACCACTTGTGCTCCAGTAGGGCGGCCTAGTTCCATGGTTGTCACAACATAGTTCTTAGGAACGGCCTCGTCTCTATCACATTCTTCCCGAGGAACTGCCATATGCAAGGTTCGGGATCCATCCTCATCCGTGGATATTTTGGAGAACTTCCTAGCCTTTTTCTTTGCTGGAGGTGCGCTGATCCTCTGTAATAATTCTTCCATCTCGGCTGCAGGATCGGTCTCATCTACAGGATTACGCCTCATTCTGTCCCTTAGCCATTCTGGCACCTCCTGCCGCATGTCAGATATAATAAAAGGCTGTTCTACCTCAGCCTCTACCTCGTGAACCTCTTCTCTGCCATCGTTCTGACGAGGCTCACCGTCATCAATAGGCTCCGTGTCTCCCGAGCTCTGGGCATCCTGATCTGAAGTAGCATCACCCTTGAGAGCCGCCTCAATTTCTTGCTGAAATTGAGTATCAGTAGCTGTCCCCTCATCTGTCTTTTGCTGATTTTCCTGCTGATGATCTTCTTGGGGCATGTTGATGCTTTGACCCACTGATTCTCTACGAGGTGGCTGACTCGCCACTTGCATTGTCTGCTCTACGTCCAATCTCTCCCTCTGATCAACAAACAAAGATACCTCCTGTAAGCTTGGAGAGTGTGTCCGAGATGGCGTATGCATGGACTCCTTAACTACCACTGGCTCAGGTCGAACTGGCTCCTTTCCTCGAGGCTCTGGAGTTGGATTACTCTGTCTCCTCTGATTAGTTGTCTGCAATCTGCTGTCTCCCATCAAATTGTAGGTAAGGGGAATTGACCTTCCCTTGAGTCGGCCGACGTGCCTCTCTACCCAACTCCGTGTAAATGTCAGGACCGGGATACAAAATGTATCCAAGTCAGTGATCTCGGGCTCAGACCAATCTGGGAGAGGTAAAGGTGTATCTCTTACTGTCTCGTAGTCAGCCTGTACTACGTTTATATCTTCCTCAATCTGACCTGGCACTGGGATGATCTCACACTCTCTGACCATCCCCAACGGTATCCGAGAGAACATCCTCTTTCTGACCTCGATTTCGTCCACTGCACTAGCCCAAAAATCCTCAATTTGCACCTTGTGCCGGAACTCTTCTGTCAATATCCATCGGATGTTTCTGTGAGGATCGTAGTAGTGCCTACTGGTGTGATAGGAAAGGTGGAAGAATTGGAGCTCCGCTTCTGCCTCCCTTGCTGCTTGCAGCGATGGGCAAATTTCATCTGAATTTCCCATAGTAATCGGGAATCCGAGTCCACCTTTCTTTTTCTTCTTCTGAATCTTATCATAGGCAATCAGTTGCCTAGATACTTCCAGCATCACTATCCTGTTTGTGGGATACCGCGGCAATCTGTATGGATAGGAGGAGAATCCTTGCAGCCTTATGTAGGTGAATTTCGGAAATTGAATAAACCAACATCCGAATTTCTCAATCATTTCTTGTGCCTCCCTTGATATTCTGTGGTGGGTCCTCTGCTGCAAGGTCCTCGTTATGTGCATGGTAAAGGCGTCATTGACCCTCTTGTAATTGGTTGTGCTTGTCAGATGCAATTGTGGACAAGCTTCATATATTTTAAATTGATGGGATCCACAACCGATTGGTTCCTTGTAAGAGATCCCTCTATATCTCGTCATGTGAGCCAGCATATAGACAAGGTAGGAGCCCATGTAAAATGTCTTCGTTCTCCTCATGCCATGAAGCTGCTCATGTATGTTATCACTGATCATCAGTGCCCAATCCATGTAATCTTTTGCCTCTAACACCAAGTTGACAAAATAGAACATCCAAGGTTCAAAGATGAACGCTTGGGGGCATCCTCCAACTCTGCTCAGTATCATAATGAGATCACCAAACTCCTGTCTCAAGTCATCTGAGACTATCTGCTTGGGCAGTTTAGTGCGAGTTGGCTTGGGTTTAATCATCCACCTAGTGTTTATCAAATCAGCACACCGGTCTGTGGTGGATGAGTACATCTTTCCAACTCTCTCTTTCGTCTTGTAGATCATCTTCTCATGAACTGGAATCCCGAATGCCTCTCCTATCGCTTTAGGTGTCAGGTTAGCAAGTACCTTGCCATCTGGCGAAGTGACTGTTCTCTGTTCTGCATTGTAGTGGTAGGCGCACTCCATAATGAGCTCTGGACATCGGATAGCTGGCGGAAAGTTGGCAACCGCATACAATTCACTTTTGACAATATTGTGCGAAGTCACCGACGGGTGATGGCCTCCAGTCCCCATTATCCTTCTTCTGAATGCTTCCATGTTGAATGAGCCTAAGTTCGTGTTAGCTAGCCTGCCGAGCTTGGATTAAAATTTGGATTCTGGCAAGAATGACTTGCCCAATTTCTTGATCACAGCCTGTCTGGACTCAGTATGGTTGTTTCTGCCTGCAGCTCTTTTGCTTGATTCGGCCATTCTGCAAAAAAAGGCAAGAGAGTCATTAAAAAACAAGACTTTATAAAATAATATATCGCTTTTGAGGGTGCCAACAAATTTTTAAATAAAAAGGCTGCAACACTTTATCACTTTCAGCTGCAAACCTCAACTACGCCTATTTACTTCAACGTTCTTAGAAGTTTCTTCTCTGGTTTCAGCAACGCAATGCCAAACACTTGGAAATGTTTGCTTGCAGCAATTTACTTTCAACAAATTTGAAACCTCCTCTTTGAAGTTCATACTTTTCCTTCTAACTTAGCACTTTCAGCAACTTCAAACTGTTTTTCTCAAGTCGTACTTCAGCATTCAGCAACTTCAGACTTTTGGCAAATTCTTACCTTCTCAGCAAATGCAGCAACTGGCAACTTGGGAATCGTGCCTCTCAGCAACTGCAGCCTCAGCAAGTTAAGTCGCACTTCCTTGAGCAATTTCAACTTTTTTTAGCAAATTCGCACTTCTCACAAATTCAAAATTAGCAACCTCCAGCTCTTTCAGAGATTCGAAACTTTGCAACTTTCAGCTCTCCAGAGATTCGAAATCCTCACAACTTCCAGCTCTTTCTCACAAATTCGCACTTAGCAACTTTCAGCTCTTCAGCAACTTGTGAGAAAAAAAAGTGAAGAAGACCTCAAAAACTTATAGCTTGGTCGAATTCTTGCAGAGGCTATACTTAGCAAAATTTCGAATTCATTTTCCCTCCCTTTTCTCCGTTGTAACACTTGTCATCTGAGGCATCGGAATCTCGAACTTTTAGAATCACAAATTCATCATCTCTGCACAGGCCTGCCTAATTGCATTTGATTTTAAAATATTCATTCCCTTGAACAATTTCGAATTGTTTAGCTAAGGCATTTCATCTTATTTTATCCTTGGCAAAATCATCAAGTTTAAGCTTCTTGGCGAAATTCCTCATCCGTTTTATTCGTTTGCCTTAGAGAAATTTCTCAAATTTGCCTTAGGAATTTAGTTGAGATAGGCTCTGGGAAAAATGTCCATCGAAACGATATGGACATGGCGCGGAGAACGTTTGAATCACTTCTGAATTGCAAATGTTCAATACCCAGAAGAAAAATCTTCGCGGAATCCATTGTTTTCATGTGTATTCGGATGAAGGGGTTCTTTTAATTTTTATTATTTAAAAATAATAAAAATAGCTAACGTTTTTAATCTCGTCCTCCGGAGGTCTTCCACTCCTGCAATTTCGAGTTTCTTGGCCTTGGCAAATTCTCTTGATTTTTCTGAAAAAATTCCCTTCTGAAGATTTTTCTAACTCTGGAAACTAGCATCATCCTCTAGGCGTGTTCTTCATTTTCCCTTTAAAGAATGCCTTAGGAATTTAAATTTAATTATTTTACCCTTGAAGGGCGCATAAAGCATGTCCTTCTTCCATTTCCTTTCTTAGGCAATTCCACGCCTAGACATTTCCTTTCTTACTTAGCCATTTTCACTCTTCAAGTCTCCACTTACTAGGCGCATTTCATGATGTGAAGAGGAAGAAATAAATAAATATAACCCTTGGTCTTTTAAACAATTACGCCCCCCTTAACATTACTTTTCCCTTGGCGCATTTCACATGGTGACCCTTCACCTTCCTCTAGCGCATTCCTCATGGGTAGCTTCCACCTTCAACGTTTTACCTTTCATCCTCTACCTTTTACTTGGGGCGTAAATGCCATGAAGAACTCTCACGCCTAGGGTGACTCTTCACCTCCTCTTGGCGCATATGGGCTAGTAGACTTCCTTGTTACTCTTGAGCGCATTTCCTTCACCACCCCACGCCTAAGACATGACTCTTCACCTTCTTCTGGCGCATATGGGCTAGTGGCTTCCTTGTTATCCTTGAGCGCATTTGCTAGTGTTAGGGGGAAAACACTACGTCCTAAGTGACCTTTCACCTCCTCCTAGTGCATTCCTCACATGATGCTTCCACTCTTGGGCGCATTTCATAGTGTTGGAAGGAATTTTCCATGTCCTAGGTGACTTTTCACCTCCTTCTGGCGCATTTAGCATGTGCAATCTCCTTCTTTGAGCGCATTCTCCTATGCAAGATGGAAAACCCACGCCTAGAGTGACTTTTCACCTCCCTTGGGCGCATTTAGGCCATGTAACTTCCATTCTAGGCGCATTTCACCATGCAAGATGGAAAATCCACGCCCAAGCTTGACCTTTCACCTTCCTCAAGCGCATTTGGGGGGTATGAGGAGGAAAATTTATGCCTTAGGAATTTTTTTTCATGTCTTCTTTGGTGACCTTTCATCTTCCCTAGGCGCATTTGACCTTGTGAGGAAGAATTCTATGCCTTAGGGGGATTTCATGCCTCTGGAAGGCGCATTTTGAAGGTGTTTACTTGCCAGCTGTTGTTTATACATTTCCAATGCCCTAGGCATTCTCAGCTTTCTATTTTTAGTAAATTCGGGGAAATTAGGGTTTCATTGATTTTCACCCTGTTCTGAACTGGAAGTGGGGTGGCTGTGCCTTCACTGACTTTTGTCACCTTGTTCATACCTCATCTGGCACAGTACATACTATTTTTAGCCACTTACTATTTTTAGCAACCCTAGAATTGATCAACTTTTGTATCTCCGCTTGCTTCGAAATTTGCTCCACTCGTTCTTGATGCTGTAAGAGACCTGTTCACACCTTGCTTCTGGTGATGACGTGCTATTTTTAGCCACCTGCTATTTATAGTAAATTTCAAAGTTGCCTGCTTCAGTAGCTCCGTTCGACCTAAAATTTGTTATGTTTGATCCTGATAACTTGAGTGCTCTGTTCATACCGACTTCCGGCGCAGGCCTGCTATTTATAGCCGTGTCTTGACTTACTAAAAATAGTAAGTCCTCTGATTTTGCTCAAACTTTGCCAGTAGGTAGCTTGAAGGATGCTGATCATGGCGGCGTGCTTCGTTCTGACATCTCTGCATTTCGCTTCATCTATTTTTAGACGTGGCAGGGAAACCCTAATTTGATTTGCATGTGCTCTAGACTGCCCCCGATCGCCTGATTTCTACTGTTTGCCAATCTGCTCGCTGGAATGAAGTGCTAAGTGGCTGCCGGATTGAAGCTGCTATTTATAGTAAGTGTCCGAAAAGTGGTCAACCGGATGTCGGACGAGTTTGCATGTCACAGTGCCCGTGGGATCTCAAAAAACCCAAAAAAACCTAGAAAATTGGTCAAAGTTCTGGCACTGGCTAAAAATAGTAAGTCCTTGAAAACTGACCCGATCCACTTGCATGCCATATCATTGTGAAGCTCTCGCAAAACCCACAAGGAATATTCAGACATGCATTGAAAATTTCTGCATGCAAACCCTAAAAATAGCCTCGGAAGGCTGAACTCTGAAAGTCGCCATCTCGTTTTGCATGCTACATCATCGTGAAGGTCTTGGAAAACCCAGATCAATTCTTCTGTCACTCGCCGAAGAAATTGCTTGTCTAAAACCTGAAAATAGCCTCCGAAGGTTGAACTGCTAAAAATAGCCAGTTGTCTGAATCCGTTCAAATTTCGTGTGTAGGCATTCTGAAGCTGCCTGATTGTGCTGAAGTCATTAGAATCCCGAAATCCTGAGGAACAAGCCTTGAATTAGGCACTTACTAAAAATAGTAAGTTGTCGGATTTTAGTGAGATTTCAGGGGGATTCTGCCTTGAGCTTTCTGAATGTGTTGCTGTACTTAGATTTCACTTGAGTAACTCAATCTTGACCTCGAACGGGTCTAAAGGATAGAAACCCTAAATTTGTCAATTACTTCCACTGAGGTCAAACGGAACACCCCCGGAAGGACAAAAGACCAGAGACAGAGAGAACCGAAGCCAAAAGACCAGAATGGAGCAAAAATTAGGGGGTCCGCATCTTGGATGGGGTGATGTGTGAAAAGGTCACAACACGACCCAAGATGTGGGCCCTCATTCTTGGGCCTCACTTTTGGGGGTTAAACTTAAAGGGAAAAGTTTTTCTATTCTGGTGGACTTTGACCCAGTTTCATGTGAGCTTTCAATTAAGGTTCCTGATTGCATCATGGATAAGTGTGTTTCCAAAATGGAGTTGTCACTGGTTGGAAGATTTTTTTGGCCCTAGGCCTAATATTGACAAGGTTAGGGATTGGGCCCTTAAGATGTGGTGGACTAGAGGCTAGTTTGATATTGTAGCTATGCCTTAGGGGTTCTCCTTTTCTTTTGCATGTGAAGAAGACCTTTGTAACATCTTGGCTGGGGGTCCCTAGTTTTTCAGTCAGCCTTGGCTTTGAAGAGGTGGGTTACTGACTTTGACCCATCCAATAGCTCCTTCAATTTCGCCCTAGTTTGGGTGAGATTACTTGGTCCACCCATGGAGTTCTAGGATGAGGAAGTGTTTAAAGGGATCACAAATGCTTTTGGCCAACTTTCAACTATTGGTCCTATGATCGTCTCGAGGAGTAGATTGGTATTTGCAAGGATTTGTGTTTGTATTTATCAGTCAACTTTCTTGCCTTCTTAGATCATTATTAAATCCAAGTTGGGAATTTGGAAGCAACTTGTGGAGTTTGAATCCTCTCCCTTTGCTTGCTTCATATGCAAGAAATCGGGCCATTGGGTGAAATAGAGCCCATCCTTGAATAATATAAGGATGACTACAATTTGGAAACAAAAGGAGTTTGAGTTTTCTGGAAGCATGAAGGATAAGGAGCCGTCCCACAACAGTTTTGATCACATTAAAGATGCCCAAAGGGGGAAGGGAAGCCTCTATGTGCCCCCCCAATAACTTATGCTCTTAGAAGATCATGCAGTGTGAAACGTGGAAGGGGAAAGGTAAGAAGTTTAGGGTTGATGGAAGGAAGCATCCTAGAGAAGCAAAGTGAGCACTCTTTGGGGGAGCCATTGATAAGTTCTGAGTAGGAAAATATCGCTACATCCCTAAGGAATATTATATCCTAAATGGTTGAAGAGGTGGAATCCCAATTCCAATAGAGAGTAACCTAGTGCTTTGCTGAGGACAAACTTGATCAATCTAGTGTGGTTTTAGAATGTGAGAAAAATGTGAATATGAATGAGCTTCCCACGACTAAGGCTTCTCAGGGACAAGAGCCCATTAAGACTGATTGCCCATAGGCAATGGGGAAAGGAAGAAAGAATAAGATGGTTTCCACCCCCTTGGAGAGGAAGAGTAAGGAATCCTAATCTAGAATGAGTACAAGGAACAAAAGAAATGCTGATTGTGAGTCAGACTGTAAAAGTATGGGAAGATTATCTTTGAAAGATGCCAAGGAAGGAGACATCAAAAAGGAAATAGCTGATGGTGTGCAATAGATTATCATGGATATGTGCTTGAAGAGCACACCCATTTCCAAGAAAGGAAAATTATTTCGTGGAATGTTAGAGGTTTCAATAACCCTCATAAATAATACCTTTTGGCTAATCTAGTTAATTAAAGTGAAGAATAGGCTCTTTATGTTGAGCACACGCCACACGGTGATACTGAGAGGGGGGAGGGGGTGTGTGAATCAGTATCTAACAATCTTTAACTTTTCAAAACTTAACCAATCACTATAAAACCATTCAAGTAAGATCTAGCAATTATGAACACAATGAGAACACATGATTTACATGGAAACCATTTCGGGAAAAAACCACGGCATAATATTGCATATATATTATAGTTTAATCCCCTTCTTCTTGCAGGCTTCAACCTATTATCCAAATCTCAAATTTTTATACCAACTGAGCTTCAACTCAGCAAGAGGCTCCAACCTCTATTTGATAGGCTCCAATCCCCACACACAAACTGAGATTCAACCCAGTGAGAGGCTCCGACCTATTGATTCTTCTATGCCTGCTATATTATACTCCTTCACACAAATCTGATTCAAACTAGAAATCCTTTTATTCAAATCTGATTACAACTCACACAATGTTCTTCTTCCTCAATTTTGATTTCATCTCACACATATCTCTCTTTCTCAAATCTGATCACTACTTCTGATGCAAGTCTTTCTTTTCAAATCTGGTTTACATGCAAATATTATCCTTGACAATTCTGAAATAATTTTAACTCAGTAGCACATATCTTCATACTTTTATCACACAACTATTTTCAATACAAATCTGATTCACATTTCATACTTCTGCTTTTTCTTTCTCTTTTTCAGAATTAAATCATTGGATTGCTTGCTTTGAATTCACAAATGTTATCACCTTTTATATTTTCACAATGGATATGTCTCTTACGAAAAATTATGTCTTTTACCAAAGGTTATGTCTCTACAAGGAGTCACACCTCTTCCAAAAGTAATCGCTGCCCTTTAATTTAATTGCTGCTCTTTAAAAAAGTAATTGCTGCTCTTTAAAATTTTTTAATTGTAACCTTTTATATCTGGCATTTACTAATCACTTCTCCTTAACACATTTAATCTTGGGTGATCCATATAGATATGTCTTTGAAATGCATCGTGGTTGGCCACCAACAGCTAATAACTTATTTATTTTAACTTTTATAGATGGCGACTGCTCCTTAATAAATTGCAGCCTTCCCACATTTAAGTCGCACCCTTCAAGACATGTTCATTGTTATTTCTAACCATTTTCTGCATCATTATTAATCATTTCATTTTTTTGTTGTCTTAACTTGGCGATTTGATATGCATTATGAAGTCGGCCCATATTGACATTGGTGCTTAAGGAATAAGTCGCCCCAAACAAACTGATGTTTAAATCTTTAATTTTAACATTTTCTTGGCACTATCTTTATGAGTAGAGATCGACCTAAAAAGCTCCAATGTGATCCTTCAAACAGCTGATCCAACTTGTCTTTATAAAACTAATACTATCCTTGAATATGCCACTTAATAATGACGATTCCATCTTTCATTCTTTGGTATTAATGACATGGCAACTTTTAAATTTTGCATACAATGATATTGCTACTTTGACATTAATGGCAACCATTTCTTATGTTCTCCCTTTGACATCAATGACAACATTTCCAACACTTTAAAGCTTGTGGGTTTCATGGAGTCAAAGATGATGGGGCATCCGGTGGCATGGTTACTTTCTAGAATCCTAAAGTGGTGAATGGCTTAGCATTATTTGAGGACTCTAATCATGTTGCAACCCCGTTTATTAGTATTAGTGATGATACAAATTGGATCTCCTCTAGTATATATACCCCTAACAATAGAGGAGCCAGAAGAAAATTATGGCTTATCCTTAAAGCCTTTAGATCTACCCATCCTATTGGGAAATGGATCCTGATGGGGGATTTTAATACCCCCTCGAGGGAAAGCAAGAAGGGAGGTTCTTAGACTTCTCTGGAAAGCAGGGAAGATTTAGCAGATTTTATTAATGACTAGGCTCTTTTAGATCTTGAATTTTACCTGGTCTAATAGACGTATTGGTACCTCTCTCTCGTCGATGTGAGACTTGACCTATCTTTGATCTCCCAAGATTGGTTATCCTCTCATTTTGTTCTTTGTTTGTCCTTGCTAGACTTGGTTTTGATCATTATCCTTTTATTTTGTATGCTGATAAATTGGGGAGGAGAAAGAGTTTTCCATTTAGATTTGAAAAAATTTGGACCTCGCATCCTAACTTGGAAAGTAAAATTGCTGAGTGGTGGAACATTGTGGTTAATGGTTCTTCTATGTACAAAATAGCTAAAAAGCTTAATAATGTAAAATCCAACATCTAGGGTTGGAACATAAAGTCATTTGGGAGCATTTTTAAGAGAAAAGAGGAGGTGAGAGGTAGGTTGGACTCAATCCAGAAGGAAATTCAACAAGCAGGTCTAGACTCTTCCCTTTTGTCACAAGAGAATGACCTCTTATTTGGGCTTCATTCTATTATTTCCAAGGAAGAGGAGTTTTGGAGACAAAGATCTAGGGTAGTTTGGCTTAAAAATGGAGATTGAAATACTAAGTTTTTTCATCTTACCACCCTGAACCATAGATTGGGCTAACAGAATCAAGGAAATTCAATTGAATAGTGTCAAGATCACTGATAACTCTAAAATTTGTAGGTCTACGGTTTGCTTTTTCATTCATCTTCTTTCTATTGACAACCCTACTGATTCAGATGTTCAAAGGGAAATTTCGCATGAGATACCCAAGCACCTAAGTGAGGAAGATAACTCTATGTTATGCGAATTACCAACAAATGAGGAGATTAAAGCTTTTGTCTTCTCCTTTGAAGGCAATAAAGACTTAGGTCTTGATGGTTTTCCCCACTTCTTTCAAATTCATTGGGATATCATTGCCAAGGATGTAATAGCAGCGACTAAGTAGTTTTTTGGCAGCAAAAGAATGCTGAAAGAGTTGAATTCTACTTTTATTGTTCTTATTCCGAAGAAGTCAAGTGCTACTTCCTTTGCAGATTTTAGACCTCTTAGCCTTTGCAATTCGATTTACAAAATCTTGTCGAAGGTGGTGGCGTCTAGATTGCAACTAGTCCTTCCCAAATTGATCTCTATGCAGCAAAATGGCTTTGTGCAAAGTAGACAGATTTTGGATTCCATTATTTCCATTCATGAGGTCCTTCATTCGTTGTCTGTAAATAAAAAGGAAGGCTTTCTTCTCAAATTGGACCTAATGAAAGTTTATGAAAGGGTGTAATGGGAGTTTCTAGTAAAAGTAATGGCTAGTTTTGGGTTTGGAACTAAATTCTTCGACCTAATCTTTGAAATGATTTCCACTCCTAATTTTTTTTCTTGATTAATGGTTCTCCTTCGGGGTTCCTTTTGAGTTCTAGGGGCATTAGACAAGGGGATCCTATTTCTTTGTTCTTGTTTGTTATCATGGCAAAAGCTTTGGGAAGAAATATCCTAAAGGCCATTAATGATGGGAGATTGTAAGGGGTTCTTCCTGCCTCTATTGGACCTCCCTGCCCTCACCAATAGTTTGTGGATGATACCATGATAACAAGTGAAGCTTCGGTAAGAAAAGTGAGAGAACTTAAATCCATTCCATTTTATTGAATTATGAGTTGGCTTCAGGTCAAAAGATTAGTCTTCCAAAGAATACAATTTTCATTATGAACACTCTGTCCCTCATTAAAATATGATTGCTCAAATTCTTCAATGCCAAATGGTGACCTTCCTTCCAAATACTCAGGAATGTCCCTTTTTCATGCCAAAGTTTTGGAGTCTTTTTGGTTAGAGTTAATTGATAGATTGCAAGCCAAGTGGTTGGGTGGAAAGGGACTTTTTTAAGCCAGATAGGGAAAATTCAGCTGATCAAAGCCACTTTGCAAAACATTCTAGTTTATGGTATGAGCCTCTTCAAAATTCCTACAAAGCTTGTGGGAAAGATTGAAGAGATTTCTTTGGTTTTGGAACAAAGGAGAGAAAAAAACCCCCTTTGGTGGTTTGGGATAGTGTTTGCAGGTCCCAAAAAAGGGTGGTCTAGGAATTAGAAAGATTAAGGAGTTCAAACTTGCCTTGATGACCAAAATTGCTTGGAGACTAATGTCTGAACATAATGAGTGGACTGGTATCATTAAGAGAAAATTGAAAATGTCTGTTTCAGCATAGGAACTTGTAGGATTGTTTAGAATGTTCTGATCTTCCCCTTGGTTTATGCATTTGGAAAAATATTGTGGATAGCATTATACATAATTAAAAAAGGTGTGAAATGGATGTTGGGGGATGGTAACTCCATTAGGTTTTGGGAGGACAAATGACTTTTGGAGATTTATGTTTCCAATTGTGATTGGGCAGAGGCCTCTAAAAGATCTTTGTTTAAGGTACATTGGGATTAAAGTTGCGGACTATACGGATGTGGAGAGGGGTTTTTGGAGGTTTCTTTTTTCCTTGCTCCCTATTAATTTGGGTGCTTCTATCACTAGGCTTCAATCCTTGCTCTCTTGGACTCACATTCCTCTTTTCCCTAGGAGGGATAAATTTGTTTGGTGCTCTACCCCAAGTGGTTCCTACTCTATTGCTTTTGGTTTTTCTTCCCTCAAAACCCCTGTTGTTCTTCTTCCCTTTTGGGCTAAGGTATGGTCCCCTGAGTTGATTCCCAAAGTGAATATCTTCTTTTGGATCTTTGTTCAAAATAAAATCCTTACTCTTGACAATCTAATGAAAAGGGTTTTCTCTTTCCCTAATAGATGTGCTCTTTGTGAATGTAATGAGGAGAGTGTTTTTGACTTGTTGGTGGAGTGCAAGTGTTTAGAGGCTATTTGGGAGATTTTGTGTTTTTGGTGGAATGTCAGTTGGGTTTTTCCTAAGTTTGTTCAAGAGTTGATTGATCAATAGAGTTCTCCTTCTAATCCTTGCATTTTTTATGGTCCCTTATGCTTCCCCACATTGCTTGCAGTTTATGGAAGGAAATAAACAATATTATTTAGGGAAAAAGGTGCGATAAGGGTTGCTAATAGAATTTTGTTAGCTATTAAGGAAAACTTTATGACAGGGATTCCTATAATGGTGTCCAATACTTCCAAAATTGGGGTTTCTGAATCAGCTCTTAAGATTGCCAAAGCTTGGAACTTTCAGCTTGATATTTCATTCCCTTTTAAGCTAAGTTACCGATCTTGGTATAGTTTAGGTTCGAGTTTGAGGGTTTGGTTTGCGGGATCGATCAATTTTTTTTTTGGGTTGGGTTCATCCATACAAAATCATTTAAAAATAAAAAATATATGCATATTTGCAGCAGTAATTTAGTTCAAAATACAACACACATAGCATCTTGTATTATATAATAAACAAAGCCACCATATTAATAGTCAAATATTAGTCAAACATGAATGTCATGATAATGAAATATCCCAACCAAGTTTTGTGCAATTTTTCTGATTTTCGAAACATAAAATGATGCCCTAATTTCTGATTTTTTAATTTTTTGCTCAAAACCCTAATTCACTAATGCAATTTTCTGAGTTTATTGAAGTATGAACAATAGTATATTTTCATCCAACAATTGCCAAATCGATAGCAGATTAATGTCCCTTACTTGGTTTGCCCTAGAATTCAATTGTTGATTAGGTTTAGGGTTTCTTCTTGCCAAATGATTGTTCTTTTTAATGAAGTAATCTTGGTTTGAAATATGCATTCACCATATTAACAACATTTCCACATACACATATATCTGTTAGCATTAATATCTAGATATCCAAAATATTTGCATAATTGTAAATGCAATTAAGAAGACATATGAGGAGTGTCATAGGTGGATTTGCCCTAAAGCCCTCAAATAAAGTTCAAGAGGATGTCCATCACAATCCTTCTTGCCTAGTGGACTAGTACCTACATACTCCACTCATGGCAACACCTCGGAAGACACTCATCCTATCAAGGGAGAGGAAATCATGGAATCCTTAAGTAGCGTAAGGTCTACCACCTCCTATTCGCCCAATCCCTTATCCAGGGCCTATGGGGCTGAAGCCTAGGTGGGACCCCCAACCTTCTATAACCCAATCCCTAGTCAAGGGCCTAAGGGGCTGCAAGGCCCAATCCCTTGTCTAGGGCCTAAGGGGCTGAAAGTGGGGTTTTTAGACAATCTACTTAAACCATGGTTCGCCTTTCCTGATAGGGTTACAAGCACAAAGAAGACAATCTTTACACAATCAGTTATATTTGCATTCATCCAAGATTTATTTCATGCCTATAATCAAATATATCTTCATTTATCAATGGTTCTTTAAGTTCATCATTTCCTAGAATAATTCTCATTATGATAAGATTAAAGAAAGCATTATATCAATAATCAAATTAGCAATATCAATTTCTTATATTCAAAATATGCTAAATATTATTGCTAAGTGAGTACATCACTTGATCCACCGTGTCTTCCCATGATTCTTTATTCCTTAATCGCTTTCCTTCAATCTTACATTTGATTGATCATAGGATAAAAACATATATAAATAAATATTAATCTATTCCTTTTTATATTAAGATCATAATTACTTATAAGGCTCAATAATTGCTGCAAGCATCATTATTGCAATGATTGTATATTATAATATATATATATATATATTTCATTTAATTATATATATAATTATTTCTAATTAATTTCAATCTTCCAATAATCACTTCATGTGAATATAATATATTTACATTATATTAACTTACTTCCCAAATATATTCTTGGCAATAACACTTAATTAAATATATCTCTCATAATTTATCTCATTTCCAATCTACTGTTTTATGAAGATTTATGATTCATTTTCCTATCCTTCTTGCTGCCTCTTTTCCTCATATTTATATCTCTATATGCCAAGGGATGCATCCTTTATGAGGGGTATGTCCATTTGAATAGTTGTATCCCTTTGAAACCATGTGATGCCTTCTCTTAAATAAGTTTTATCCTTTTTTCAAGGCTGACTTTTTAATAAATCACACCTTTAGTTTGCTCTAATCTCATTGTACCTTTTTATTTAATTAACCCCTCTTTTGAAGCGCTCCCTTTTTGATATATGAATCACAGCTTTAGTCTTTTAATTTGCTGCTTGGTATTCACTTAAGGATTATTGCTATTGTTGGGAATATTTGTCTTTGATATTTATAGCACTTGGTTTATATGAAAACAATATTAATATTTTATATGATAATCAAGGTGAATATGACTATAATGGTGCTTGAATATATATATATATATATATATAATTTGAGTGGCCATAATTATAATGGATTTAATATTTATAATTTTATATTCGATAATTGTACTATTCTTTTATGTTTGTGTTATATACTAATTATATATATTTTTAATATCTATCATAATGACTATAATATTTAAACTGATCATGTTGATATTTTAATATTTATAACGTTATATATAAATATTATAATTATAATATTATCATCGATAATTATAATTATAATGATATTGAATGGTTAATATTTTCAAATATGTATTTTGTTATCTTAGGGTTATGATTTCGAGGACATGACACAAATCATAAACAGCAAGAAACCAATAACATAGGCTAACAAATATCCACCAACATAAACCAAAACGTCTGATATTCAAATGTTCAGACTGCTGCTATAACCCAGATTTAACTAATGATGCAAAATACATAATGCAATGGGCTCCAAACATGCCCAACAACACAAGAAGTCTGTTGATATGAAGTAACCCCAACTTATGCAGTAAAATGTCCTCCTAAACTAACCCTAGCTGGGTGAAATTGCTCCAGCCAACTCCACTGCAAATTACAATGCAAATCTATGATGAAAATGACATTAAAACCCTACCAAAAGGGTGCGCTGGCTTGCTGGTCTGCTGATAGGGTTTGCCACCCTTGAAAAGTCTGAAGAATATCACCCAACTTGCACAATTTGCCCCTCCAAACTAGTCACCTATGCTGATGCAAAAATCTGAGTGTGAATCTAGCAAGAATCACCATTGAAGCACATGTGAACCTCCGTCATGAAGTCCTCCATTGAAAAAGCTAGGTTTTCATCCAACTTCTCCTATATTCATAAGGGTTTTCGTCCTTAGAATATTCGCATAAGTGTAGATCATAAAAACAAAGATAATTGTTTTGATGATAAAAGCTTCCAAATGAAATATATATATATGAAAACTTCACCTTTTCCCTTGAATCTAGCCGACCTAATTTGGGCCCCAAAAATTCGAAATTATTTTAATTTTTTTTTTCCCTCCAAAAGGGTTGTCCAGCCTCAAAAAATATAAAATATTTTTGGCACAAATATTATTTTTTTCTCCTTTGGGTGCCAAGACTCAAAAATAATAAAATATTATTTTTGATTTGAGAAGGGACATTACAATCCTCCCTTCCCAAAATTTCTTGTCCTCAAGGAATGACAAGCCTACCACCACCTGGATCCCATATCATCATACTACCATATATATCAAAATTGAGGAGATAGTTGTACCTCAAGGAGCTGTTAACACCAACCCATTATCCAACCTTGAAGGGTTCTTCATGAATGTGCAAGATACCCCTTATAGGTGAATAGGAGGACATATCAGCTCCTCCTATGTTGCTGTTATAAGTCAGAACAATAGCCTCCCAACTGGAAACCGAATTCAAGTGAATGCAAGTACCATCATCAACAACATATGATGATAGAGTATCATTCATACACTATTCCTCAATGGTGAAGTGATGATCCCAACCTCCCCAAAACATCCAAACAGCTGTTGTCCTGTGCAATAAGGTAGAGTAGCCATCCCCTAGCAAAGTATGGAGTGGATCCTCATGAATCAGGGCAAGAAGACCAAGATCCTCACACTTTCTTTCAATCCCTATGGCATAATCCAGCGGGGACACAAGCATTAGTAACTCAAAACCAAACATTATAGCAATACCTCCATACCTTGTGTCAAGATTCAGCTTCATCTCCCAAGTATGCCCAACAAAGGCAAGTGCCTCTATGGCATGCATCACAAATCTTTGAACTAGGGCAGCCTCCAATGCTACCAAGGAATCAATATGATGATAGGATTGCACTTCGTTATCGACCAACTCTACATCTTCAAGGAAGACCAATGAATCACCACAAACTGAAGTGTATGCTCAACTACTCTAACATCCACTAGTGATCCCTCTTCATGTGAACATTTGACACTAGTGGCTGATCCACTAAGTGTATGCTCAACTACTCTAACATCCTCTAGGGTTTGGGCCTTCAAGGGGCCCTCAAACAAAGGCGGATCACGATGCAAATCAGGCACATGAACAAAATTTTCTGAATCATACATTTCCACTTGTCCACCCAAATCTGCATACTCTTCTTGCTTGCTTTCTTCAAGAGACCTTGCCTTTGCTTGCTCCATTGCTATGCCTTCCTCTCTTGGAAGAAACAGAGATCTAAGGTGTGACTCCCTTTGCCTCTTTGCTTGATCTAGTTGATTGCAACGTTCCTTGACCTCTTGCAAGTGTTGTTTTGCTTGGGCAGCCAACATCTTTGCTCTCCTAGCTCTTTGCAACCACCCATTACACATATCTTGTGTCTTTTCCACATCCTTCATAGTATGATATGCAAAATCAGAACTTTTGTGGCTTGGATCCACCACACATTCCTCATTTTTGATACTCACATCTTGAGTGCTAACCTTGGTGAATCCCTCAACACCATCCCTTCATGTAACATGGCTGCTATCTCATGGTTATGCATAGAAATATGACTGCTATCATAAAACAGAAAATCAGAACTTATATCATACCTCTTTGTAGTGTCCTCAAGGGACTCAATCAAGTTTTCATCCTTGGTGAGTTGTCCGTTGCCAAATGTTGATCCAAGAGGTGTATCTAGCTGAAATTTGCATGCCCGAACCTCCACCCTCTTGGCTGTCAGGCCCTTAGGTAGATCCTTATTGATAGCTTTCAACACTATTTGTTTTCCTTTTGATGTGAATTCTAACTCCATCCTTTGGAAGTCCTGAACATATCGGCCATGATTGTAACCATTGGATTCCTAACACAATATCAGTTCCACCAATGCCAACTACATAGAATTCATCAACCAAAGAATAGTCATCCAATTGGATACCCAATTGGGGTATCTTGCTAGTGCAACTCATCTTGAATCCATCCGTCGACATGATGCTGAATCCAAAAAACTCCTCTACTTGCAATCCTCTTTTAGCCACAAAACCTTCATCAATGAAATAATGTGATGCACCACTATCTACTAAACATGAGACCTGTTACCCCCTCACAATTCCTCTCAAGTAAAAGAGATGATACTTAGGGACAGCTGAAAGAAAAGAAATAGTACCTTGTGCCTTAGTATCAAGCTCCAATCGTGGTGCATGATCCTCATCGCTATTCGAACTAGTGTCTTCAACTGCCTCATTCTCCACATTGGAAGTGACTTCTATGAGATGTAGTTTGCCTTTTCCAAGGCATCTATGACCCGACTCCCATGGTTCTTTGCAAGAGAAGCAAAGATTCTTCCTCCTCAATTCATTCCTTGACTCATTGCCCATCCTTGGAGCTATGGAACTAAGCTGGTTAACACTTCTTTGAATTGATCTATCATCTCTAAAATATTTCTTTGGTGGCTGAAGTGGTGAAGGAGTAGTATCAAGCTCACGAGCAAGTTGAATAGCATCATCAAGTGTACTAGGCTTATGGCCTTTCACCAACCTTCTCAATCTGTCATTCAGTCCCTCAACAAAGAGCATAGTCACTCTTTTCTCTGACATATCAGGAACCATAACAAAAACCTTTTGGAACTCATTGATATAGGATTCTACTCTACCAACCTGTTTCAATTGTGCCAAATCTCGGTAGTAGACCTCCACATCCTTTCTATCAAATCTTGCAATGAGTTTTTGTGTGAACTCATCATATGAAGTGATCATCCCATGATTTTGTGAAACAAACCCATGATGCCACCAATCATATGCCAACCCTTCAAGATGCATAGTAGCAAACTGTATGGCCTTCACCTCACTCATTGGCTTGAGTGCAAGGAAGGTATCAAGCTTATGTACCCATGCTCTAGCACTTGTATTACCGCTGCCATCAAAATTGGGTAAAGGAACTTTGTTCAATGCATCCTTGAACTCTTCAGGCTGCCTTGCTTGTTCTCTAAGTCTTTGCCCCGTCCTTGTTCTTCTTCAATCCTTGTTTTGATTCATGAACTGATTGAAATTTAGATCTGCCTTGACCTCATCAGAAAATGCTCTATATTCAGCGTGTAGCATATCCAACTCCTCTGCAAGGGGTGGTTCTTCTTCTTCATCTCCAATGGTTTCTTCTTCCCTTGGAAGGAAAGAAGGCTGCAATGGTTGATTCAAGGTGGTTGTGCGAGCTCTTCCACCACGAGGTGCTCCTGCAATACTTCCTTCACTGGTAGGAGCTGCATTAACTCTCATGTTGTCCAACGCTTGTGCCATCACTTGCATCATTTGTTGATGGGATGCCATGATTTCAGCTAGTGCATCATGTGTTCATTCTTGCCCTGCTGTCATATTCCTTTGTCTACCTTCTATCTCCCTCAAAATTTCGGCCATAGACCTATCATCCCTTGGTGGACTTCCACCTCTCCTATCCCTATCCATGGCAAACTGATTTGTGTCAACACTTGGAGCTCCTTCTTTTTGATAACCTTGCTGTCCCGGTCTTCTTTGGAAATAATACTTGTTAGAATCAGATGGCTGCATGCAAACTAACCCTCCAGGCTGGCAGGATCCAAGCTCTGATACCACTGAAATATCCTAACCAAGTTTTGTGCAATTTTTCTAATTTTTGAAACACAAAATGATGCCCTAATTTCTAATTTTTTAATTTTCTGTTTAAAACCTTGATTCACTGATGCAATTTTTTGAGTTTATTGAAGTATGAACCGTAGTATAATTATATCCAACAATTGCCAAATCGATAGCAGATCATAAACATAAAGAAACCAATAACATTGGCTAACAAATATCCACCAACATAAACCAAAACTTCTGGTATTCAAATGTTCAGATTGCTGCTATAACCCAGATTTAACTAATGATGCAAAATACATAATACAATGGGCTCCAAACATGCCCAACAACACATAGAAGTCTGCTGATATGAAGTAACCCCAACTTATGCAATAAAATGTCTTCCTAAACTAACCCTAGCTGGGCGAAATTGCTCCAGCCAACTTAAATGCAAATTGCAATGCAAATCTATGATGAAAATGACATTAAAACCCTACCAAAAGGGTGTGTTGGCCTGCTGGTCTGCTGATAGGGTTTGCCACCCTTGAAAATTCTGAAGAATATCACCCAACTTGCACAATTCACCCCTCCAAACTAGTTGCCTATGCTAATGCAAAAATCTGAGTGTGAGTCTAGCAAGAATCACCATTGAAGCACATGTGAACCTTTGTCATGAAGTCCTCTGTTGAAGAAGCTAGGGTTTTTTCCAACTCCTATATTCATAAGGGTTTTCGTCCATAGAATATTCACCAAAGTGCAGATCATATATATATATATATATAAACTTCACCTTTTCCCCCCAATCTGGCCGACCTAATTTGGGCTCCAAAAATTCAATTTTTTTTTAATTTTTAATTTTTTCCCTCCAAAAAGGGTCGCCTAGCCTCATAGAAAACATATAAAATATTTTTGGCACAAATATAATTTTTCTCCTTTGGACGCCAAGTCAAAAAAATAATAAAATATTATTTTTGCTTTGAGAAGGGACATTGCAGATATATATTAAAGTTAAAAAATAATAATGTCAAGTGTCAACAATCAGCCATCATTGATCAAAAATCATATGGGTCTTCAAAAATATCATCATCACCATCCATATTATAAATGCCACTCTAATGCTCACTTGCTGGCTCATAGTCATTGTCAACATCAAGTGCAAAAAAGTGGGAATGGCAGCCTCCAATCAATATGCTATGGCTTGATATCCCACTTCCTTGTGTCCCCTTCCATGTAGCCACTTTGTTTGTGTGTAAGGAGCGACAAGTTTGAATGCATGTTTTTTGAGTGTAGTCGATTGTGCTTTATTGAGTGGATGAAGGAGTATGTGCTCCAATTCCTCTCAGATGCAGATGAACTAGCAACCTATTAAAAAAAAATTAGAGAATTAATAGTTACAAAATTAAAAATTTAAATTATAAAATTAAAATGTAAATAAAATTTAAAAGATTATTATTATTATTTTTTAAAACTTGTCATGAAGTTTTGATTGCAAGAGGTTATAGGTGTGTGAATGGTTGGCCATGGAAGTACAACCAACTATAAGCATTGACCTTATACTTGTTCCAAAGAGCATCAAGATTGAAGTCACTTGAGCATGCAAAATCCATGAACTCAACCCTCATTGCATCTCACATGTCATGATCAGTGAAGAGTCTGTGAAGTGCTGCCTTGTAGCCTTGACTGACTTCAACATCTCTATATGGGGCAACTCTTGATGTTATAGAAAGGAGCTCAACACTATAATATCTGGGACTCAATGAAAAGGCATCAAGATGTAGTGGAGTGGTCATTTTGTTCCATCTCTCTTCAATGATTTTGTGTAGTTGTTTGAAGAATCTTCAAGATCTTGCTCTTTTGCTTTTATGACTTTCATCTTCTCAATCATTGAGTCGATGCCACCATATACCTCACCCAAACAAGGCCTATTCATTTTGGTATAACAGATCATGCTTAGTATGGCTTTGTGAAATTGAGGAGATACTCAACACAATCCCACCAAATGTCATCTAGGATCATTTGCTTAACCTTTGCTGCCCTTGTAGTGCTAGATTGCCTCCATATGGACCAGTTTGGGCTGATGACCATGGTAGAAAGTGCCTCACGAACTTTCACAAGCCGTCTCAACACAATTGTGTTGGAGGCAAAATGGGTCTTAGCAACTTGTTTGAAAATCAAAATTAAAAAAAATAAAATTTATAAAAATTAAAGTTAAAATAAAATTAAAAAGTTTACTAAAGTTGAAACATATTTATTATTTAACTTACCTTCAATAGCTCCAATTTTGAGAATGTTCTAAATATGCCTTGTGACACATGGTGGTTGGTGACGAACATTTGGATCTCTTTGGCTTCATAATACACCTATTTGATCCAATCAATTCAGTGCCAATTTTTTGTAGCATAAGGTTGAGGGAGTGGACAACACATGGTGTCCAAAAAATGTGTAAATAAGGCTCTTCAACCAATAACCTAGCCACTCTACAACTTTCGGTATTGTCTGTTACATCTTGCACAACATTTCGAGGGCCCACTTCCTCAATGGCTTGACAAAGAATGTTAGAAATAAATGCACCATCCTTCACCTCCCCTTCACAATCCATTGATCTCAAAAACATTAACCCTTTAGGGGACACTGCAATAACATTGATCAATGGCCAATTTTTTGCATCCTTCCATCCATCATAAATGATGGACACCCTTGTTTTGACCCATGAATCACTTATGGGCTTCAAGGACCATTACATTTTCATGTTTTTTTCCAATAAGGTGCTTTGCACCTTCTCAAAACCTGGGCCCTTGTACCCTTTTGGAGCCTCACTAATTGCTTTCACCTTTTGTTGCCAATATGGTGAGTGAAAAACATTGAATGCCAATCTATTCACATAGACACATTTTGCTACATGTTGATTGGCATTCTCTCGAGACTCTTTATGAAATGCTATTTCCAATGGTTCCTTTGATCTCTTATGTGTAGAGGGCACATGTTCTTCTTCAGGTGTGGGGAAAAATGGGTGGCTCTTCGTAGGCTGAAAATTAGAAGGCGATGGAGGGGGCTTCATCCCTCGAGATCCTTTCTTTAACAAAAGATGATGTGATTTACGACTTGCTGTTTGATCTGCTTTTCTTGCTCTTCAATATATGCCAAGACTTAGGGTTCTGGAATGCCATTACCATCTTTTCCTAGATAAAATTTGATGCCTTGTGTAGGGATCTTGCACAAATGGCCTTTCAGTTGTCTATATGAGCTTGAATATCTACTTTTACATTCACACAAATCTAAACATAATCCCCACCATCTGGAAGTTTTTGTACTATTTCAACATATTTCCAAAGGGGAGAGTTTGGGTATGTTTTGAAGCGGGGTTGGCTCATGGAGCTAGAATCGGTTTCCATTGTAACACCTAAGAGAACAAGCTCAATAAACAACACATTCACAGAATTGAAACAAATGAAAACAAAAATATATAAATACAATTTAATATTTAATTCATTTAAAAAATTAAGCATGTGTTATAGATACCCAGAAGAATGAAAACAAACCAAATAATTTAAAACAAAACAAGAGAGGTCATTTGTAAAACAAATTTAGGAAAAAAAACCAAAAACTTCAAAAAACCTACCTTTTTTGAAGAAATCTTCCTCTATGATCTCCTTGACAACAAACAAAGTCTTGCAAATGAGTAGGAATAACACAACAACTGGTTTGGAATGTTCAACGATCAATCTTCAACTCTATTCGTACAATGGAAAGCAAGAAAATAAGTTTAGCAATGGAGGATAATATCTTTGTTTTTTCATTCACAATATGAAAAAAGAGTTTGCTTTTTCCTTTTGGATGTTTTCTATGCCACGTTTTAGTATTTGGGGGGCAAATTGTACTTTTTAGGGTAAAAAAAGAAGAAGGCGAAATTCGCTGATTTGGCACGGGTACCCACCAAATTTGGCTTGGCTTTGCCCAAGACGGACCTGCAAGCGTTATTTGGGACCCTGCCCAAACCTACAGGTGATTTGGATTAGGACCCACACCTTGGCTGGACCGGATTGTGACTTGGACGCTACAAGCAGCAAATCAGTAGCTTAGCTTTTAGGAAAATGAAGAAATCTAGAGACGGAGTGGCTTGAATCCCACTCTTGAGGGATTGGATTAAGGCTAATTTTGGTGGCACCTTGAAGGGCAATTCAGGTGCTGTTGGGAGTGGAGGGGTCATTAGGGATGATAAAGGTCACTTTCTTGCTACTTTTGCTATGCCCCTTGGTTGTCAAACAAATCACTTTGCCATGGTAGCATTTGCTTTCAAAGCTAGTCACGTTGCATGGGGTTGGGTTTTAGAAAACTTATAGTTGAAGGAGTTTCTTTGAGTATTATATATTGTCTTCAATGTACCCAAACTCCTAGCTAGATGATTGAAACCTTTATGAATGATACCCTTGAGCTTGTTAAATCTTTCGAGGAGATCCAGTTTAAGCATGTGCTACGTGAAGGAAATAATGTAGTGGATGTGTTTGCTAACCACAACATCACTAGTGATGGCAGCAACATTTGGAATGATTTTATTTCCATTCCAACACAAGCTAAGCGACTCCCCAATAATGATTACAATTCTAGCAACATACACATGAGGTGTAATAATGATTAGGAGAGGGGAATTCTTATCAAGGTTTAGTGATTTACTTTGGCACGTTCGACTCCATTGATTAGCACTGTCTAACGATTTTGTCTAGTGTCTATGGAGACTTTGAGATCCGTTTGCTATTTATAAACAGGGTTGTGGTTTTTGTTGCTAGTGGTCTCATTAGTAAGGGAAGAAGGAGAATGGGAGGTGAACTTAATAGAGTGGAGCCCTCCAATTGTGATGGGGTCCACAAGAAGCCTCAAGTTTGGAATATTCTGAAGGAGGGACATTTAATCCCCTATCTTGGAAGATTAAATGGCCATGACCTTGTAGTCATGAAGGCCTTTGCTAGAAGGTGGAAGAATAGGAAAGTTTTCGCCTTTGGGTGGGATTGTTCTTTTAATGAGGAGTTAATGGCCCACATCATAAGGCTTTCAACCGAAGGTCGAAAGATCTTTAAAGATAGGAAAGCTAGCGAGGAACCCTTCCAAATTTTCTTCAAGGGTGGCGAAAGAGACAAATTGGTGAAGCTGCATTTTGGGTATGAGCAAACTTCGTTGAAACCAATTTGGGCAATAGTGGTTGAGTGTATTATGAGGTATGTTTTGTTGGAAGGAAGATATAAGCTGGTTTATGGTTACCATTTTGTCCTACTCAATCATTTTAGACACAAAGTGCTTGTTTGTTTTGCCTTCTTTCTTTTGGGCCCTTTAGCAAATTCGATGAAAGACAGTAAGAAGGCTCCTAATATGATTCCTATTCACCAAGGCCTTATGCTCTTGATTGTGAATTACATGAAAGCCCATACTCCCTCAAATGTGTCAATTCCTATCAAACCTATCAATGAGTTTCTATGTAAAATCAGCATATGTCACAATGTGGTGATGCCCTTGTGTGATCACTCCATGATGCCACTACTCACAAGCTATGCCCTCCAAATGAAGAATGGTGAACTTGATAGCCTCATTTTCTATCATAGGGCAGAGTGAGAGATATGTATCCAATTTTTGAACCCAAGACCGTGCAGTGACCTTTCTAGAACCATCGAAAGTAGGGAGTGTCAACTTACTCACCCACTGCTGTATATCTCTATTAAATTGCTGCATAGATTGTCTTCTTCCTCCCCTTGGTCCACTCCTTAACCTAGCATTATTGTATTGTTAAAATGGGATATGATTTCTAACATCTGGATCAAGACTCATATACTCATCTAGATAGGTATTGAAGTCATTTGCAACCTGGTTTGGCTCCTCTTCTTGTGCTGACTCCATTCTAGGCAAAAAGGTAGGCTGGAAAGGTCTAGGTGCTGATCCAATTGGAGTTCTTCTGTTATTAGTGTGATTTCCAGCCCCATTTTGATCTAAATTACTCCCTTTTTCTGCATTGTTTTGTGCAAATCTAGTGTGGTTGACTGTGTTAGTCGGGTCCCACATCATTTGCATGAGTATCTGTATCATTTGCTTGTCTTCTCAAGTAAGCCTTTGTCATCCTTTTGATCAACCATTTTCTTCTTACTTCTGCCTCCAATTCCATCGCTATCCTCTTGTGTGGCTGCTTCTAATCTCTCTTCTCTCTCTCTAAAGCCCTTTGGTCTCTTTGACTCAGTTGCATACACAAATTAACCCAGCTGGTTGACAGGACTGCCAGCTCTGATACCAATGTAATATACTTAGGGCTTATATTCTGCCTTAACCAGATTTAGTTCAGTAATTCAAGATAAACCATTACACCACAAGCAATCAGTTCAAACAACAGTAGCACTTCAGTTCGCTTAGAGTTTGTGTAAGCATAATCCAAACATAAATTTAACCACAAAATGTAGCACATCAAATTATCAAATCTTGAGAACGGTTCATTCAATTCTTTGAAATAATCATGAAATTTGAATCTGGGACCAAGCTTACAAGTACTGTTGTAGGAAGGTTACAAAATCATGATAGGATTTGCACCCAGTTGGTGAAACAATTGGATGGTGGTCTGCCTTGAAGGGCTTGAAGTCTTCTTCCAAGTTGATTTGCAATCTGAGGCGTGAAACCCTCAGATGTTAGCCCCCTTAATGCCCTACCCCTCTGGATTCCTAAATAGCGAATTGTCTTTAGAAACAGGTGCACACTTCTATGATTGGTATGATCTAGTCTGAAGTGTATCCTCTAAATATTCGGCTTGTAGAGATCGTTACTTGATGCTCTCTGAACAATCTACTAAAACAGTTTAACTCCCAAGTATGGATGTGACTGTGCACCACTAGCGCTCCTTTTAACTCATAGTAGACCTGATTGCCCTTTAGGAGTTTTCCACAATCGATAGATCTGGAATATTAGGGTTAGCAGTTTGCAATAAGCTGCCTTTATCTGAATGAAATTAATCCTTGTGTGCTGGCATTCTGATAATTGTAGATTCTCCTGTTCAATGCCATGACAGAGACTGGTATTGATGATGGTCGTTGTAACCCTAGGACAGCTGTAGTAGGGCTGTTGTATGTTGTGATTTGTTGAGTGTAAACCCTTATGTTCAGGGCGATGGTAAAACCCTAAGCTTGTGATGCCACTGTGTAGCAAGGATCCCTGGATGGCGATGGGGGTTATGCCTTCCAAGTCGCCTTGACTCCCAAATTTGCCTTTAACTGCTGCACAAACCTTTAGATCTGAGTCAATGCTATTGGGTTTTGGACTGTAGCTGATTATAAATGTACCTCTAGATCCAGGTTGATGGTGCCCACCTGAAAAATTGATAAATATTTGAGAATGTTAGTCCAATTGCAAATCCTGATTTGGATTTGCTCAGAAAGGAGAGACAGGGGTTTCATCCTGACTCACTTGTGCAATCAGGGTTTTCGTCCTTTTTGTACTGGAAATTGAATTTGCAAGGATTTGCTCTTGAATTTCCAAAAGGCAAATTCAGATGATGCAAAAATGAGATAGAAACTCCTTTTATACCTGTTTGAAGATAGGTCCTAAGAGCCCAAATATTGGCGCTCAAATTCAAATTATGCATTTCTTATTTAATATTCAGCATTTACTATTTAATATTATTAGTGTAGTCTTTAAATTACACTTATTATTATAATAATAAGACATTACTCCCCTTGAGTGGAACGTACATGTCAATGATGTTTAAGAGATTCTCTATATTCCAACTGTGGGTGATATTTATAAATTTATACAATGTTTGCACTCTCCCACCTTGGCTAATTTAGAAAAAGATCAAATGAAACACAGGGGGCTTGGCTTGATATGATGGTCCATGAGGCTGCACATGACTCCAAAAGAAATGTTGTTTTCTCCCTGCACCATGTGTTGCGTGCTGCCACTCTTGCTCATGATTTTATGGCTTTGCTGCATTCCATGTTCTTTATCCTCCATGCTTTGACAAAGCAACATTTTGATTTTTTTCTTGATGCCACAGGTCTGTAAACATTTAAAAAAATGATTATTTCGAATGGGGTCAACTCAAAAATATTTGACTCAAGTTAGTTTTTTAATGTCTTCAAGCAACTTCTTAATCAAAATTTTCTTCATCCTCATGATGCCTAGGATTTAATCCAAACTGCTTTGATGCCACCTGAATGAAATACAGGTGGTCTCTCAACTTCCGGTCAGGAAGACAAATTTTATTGATCAGAAGAGGAAATTACAGTGGGTGTCCATAGGCAGTGTAGTAGTTTACCAATTTTGAAATATCACAATGCATGAGAATGGCAACCCCTGCAGAAAGCCAACCATCATGACCTTTCATATTCTTCTTCCATTCTAAAGTCTTATTTTTCTAATTTTAAAATGTGAGGTAGTCTCAAGTGAGGTGCATGTGTCACTTACAATTTATTACAAGTACATGAGAATGGCAGCTTGTAGAAAGCCAACCATCACGACCTTTCATAACCCTCTGCCATTTTAAAGTCTCATTTTTCCTATTACTCTGTTTTTTTAATATTTGAATTTGAAGGAGTCTCAAATGAAGTGCATGTCTTATTTAAAAGTTACTAATTAAGACTTACTCTATTATCTTTCAGATAGCTCACGTCACTGGTGCAGGCCTTAGGATTAAGAATAGAGAGCCAGTGTTTCTTTTGGAAAGGGTGCTAATTCATGCCCTGAGATTATGGTTATAGATTCAATGTTTGTTTGAAAGGGAACATAATCGTTTCCTCTAAATATGTTATTATACAGAGGCTATCTCAGGATTGTATAGGGCATTTGTGCAGGACCGTTTAGAATGAATGCAGGAGATCTGATGCTTTGATGAGCCAATCACACTAGCCCTTAAATACTTATGTTTTTGTGTTAAACAGTAGATGCACATGTGGCTTTGACTGGGTGCTCTTATAGGGTCTCTACTGTTTATCCATGTTGGTCAATGACTTAATAGTGTCCGTTACATTAGTTATATGGGCCTTTGGTTTGGTGCTCAGTCATGGGAACTTGTACCTCCTGTATATATTTTTAAAATGAAAATATGTTTTCCCTTTGAGTTCAATCATGGGAGCCCAGAACCTGTTTTTTGTTTTTAGTCTGGCACACATCATGATCTCTGTAAATCTTTTCAATTTGTATTGTCATTTTATTCTTCTGCATTCCATTTTTATTACAGCACAGATATAAAATCTCAACCTAAGAGACATGTTATAACTCCAGTGAGAGTAATATGATCAATTTGAAATGAGATACTCATTAGTAATTTCATTGTAAAATCTTTAAAACTTAGCAAAGTTTGTTGTCACAGGGCCTGGATTTACAGATTGTGGAGCATCTTGAAGCTGCTGATTTTATTCTGGCTCATGGTACTGAAGCAATTGGACTTGCAAATGATTGTGGTGTTCAGCCAATGAAACTGGACGAGTTGGAGGAGATCTTGGAGCATGCTGTGGATAAGAGAATACCCATGATAATTGCAAATCCAGATCATGTTACTGTTGAGGCAAGGGCCTTGAGTGTTATGCCTGGTAAAATAAATAGTAACACATTCTTATTAAAGTCACATGCATTCCAGCTGGTAAAATCATCATTTATAATAAATTTAAAATTAGATATCGTTGTAGAGAGGCATGCTCCATTTAATCCTATTCCAAAACGTACATCTTCTAATGGATACTTGAGCTGAACCTTCCTTGAACTGGATTTTATACCTTGAGCAATGGGATCTTGTTAAAACCTTATGACACTTCTTCTATCTGTGATAAAATTGAAATTAATCAACTATATTTACTTAGATATTTAATGGATCTTGTGTAGTGGCTTATGGGCATGTCTTTATAAACTCAATGATAAAAGTTGACTAAAAACCTCACGTATTTTCTCTGAACTCTTCCTGCACTGATGAATTAGTTGGGTGCTGTATTACTAGAGCAGGATGATACTATGCAATTATGAAATCAAATTGCAGGTCATTTATTGTGTTCTGTTTCATTATCTGAGGCTTATAGCATTTTATTATTTCTTTTAGGGACTCTAGGCTCAAAATATGAAAAAATGGGAGGACAAGTAAGATGGATGGGAAAGCCAGACCAGGTAAATAACTTTTCTAATATCATAGATTTTATCATGCACTAGGAACTAGTGGCTTCTATATTTATTGCATTTGCTTCCACTGGCATCTTTTGTCCTTATTTTATGTTTCTTGTAAGTAATATCCACTTGTTTAGAAAAAAATGTAGGCATTGTGTAGCTATTCATGCATATGGGGTGGTGAAATATGAATTAGGGCACATTACTTTGTAGGTGCCTTACATTTTATGGCACAAATATAGTGATTATGTAATCATCAAACTTTTATCTCCTTCAAAAACAACAGTTTCCCACAAATGTAGCATTCACTTCCCTCCCTTTATGGCACAAATCTAGCCAGTGCCATAAAGGAAGGGAAGTGAATGCTACTTTTGTGGGATACTGTTGTTTTTTAAGGAGATAAAGTTTGATGATTGCATGACAATTGGGTTGGTAGTGCCATAAAGGAAGGGAAGTGAATGCTACATTTGTGGGATACTGTTGTTTTTGAAGGAGATAAAGTTTGATGATTGCATGATGATTGGGTTGGTGATTATCAATGAATCAGAGGCCTCCATGAATACAGATCCTTCTCTTCTTGCTGCTGCTCTTATGGATCATCTTCAAAGGCGAATATTGAATGATAGCATTGAAAATCCTCGATAATTTGAGGTGCAAATTACTTGGAAGTATAGAGCTAAGACATAACAACCTAAAAAATGTGACAAGAAAAATTTCCTGAATTAATGAAATATATTACATCAATATGCATAACCCTGCAATTAAACTGAAATATCACAATGAGCAATAAAAAATAATTATTAAGTACAACTGTACAACAATAAGTGCAATATAAAGTATCATCAAATGCAACTCAATTTCTCAATAATGCAATGGTCAAACTACAACCCCTCATTATACTATATACACATGAATACCTTTGGCCATGAGCCGAACATGCCACATCCATGCATGGTCTCACAAATACAATCCAAGTAACAAGAACAAGAACAAGTCTTCTTCTGAAAACTTCAAGATCTATCCTAGTATTTGTTGCGGATTGGTGAAGGCATTGAACCCAATATTAGAGGAAGTCCCTTTCATCCCCATCTATTAGTCAAGGCAATAGAGTATCCATCCATAATCCAAGAGTGTGGTACATTATGACACTAGTGATTATCTTTTTTGATTTATTTGTTTAATTAATCCATAGCATATACATGAATAATAGATCTCACAAACACATAAACACATAGCACGGAGTTCACAACACTCATTCCCATTGACATTTACATACCAAAGAACCATTCCAGTACAAACAAGTACACTCAACACTTTAGAACATATCATTTTAAACACTAAATATGCACATGAACATAAATACATTAAGGTTGACAACATATGACACAAGACCGAAAAATGAGTGCAGACATAAGGAACACAAACATAAGAGTGTAGACATATAGTACACAATCCCGAGACCCAACCTAAGTCCCATACCACACTAATGCTCACATCTTCAAAATGGTAGTTTACCACCATACAGAGTACTGACATAAGTAAGCAGAGTTTGACCAACAACAATCATTGAACACCTTTCCTCCAAATCCTAGTAGATAAAAAAATGGTATATCAATCGAGCCACAGGTCTTCAGTTAAAAATCTCTTGGTTCTAGTGATGCAATGGGAAGTAATAAGTATAATGCACCTCTGTACAAGCCTACGAGCTATTTTCCCATCTAGAGCACTAGAACATGGGCGTTGTGAATCTAAGGTGAGATTGGAATCCCATATTATCTTACTTAAGAGGAGACGGTCTTCAAGTGTGTTGGATGCTAGAGTAGAGAAAAGTGTCTAAGGTGATCAGCCATATCAACACCCAAGTTTCTCTCAATCCAATCGATTTTGGTAGCTATATGGTAACCAAGCACTTATAGCCTCATTAGAGTAATAGAGATGACTAGGTGAAGAGAAGCAGGGAATAAACTTCCACTTACACTGACACATACAACACCTTAAAATTAACAGGTATATTCATAAATGGAGATAATACATGACCAACACCCACTGGATTTACATGTAACAAGGTTGGACAATCATCCTAACCATCAATACAATAATCACATGCACAGTACTGATTGCTGCTTTATCTGTTTCTTTCTGCTAGAACATTGGCAAACATCTAGGATTAGAATGCAACTTTTAAATCATTATGCATAATAGTAACAAGTTCCCTTTGGGATAACTGATGCATGTTCCATGCGCTCAATAGCATAGATTACATACTCTCCGAGTAGCCGAGTAATCTCCAAAAAATTTGCATGCTGAGTAATTTCTGCTTTTACTCTCGGGCAGTATGCAGATGGATTTTCTCCCGTCAAACTATCGAGTAATCCCCAGTAGCTCGCAAAAAACCCACCCCACAAACTTGGCAAGTTTGTGTGTGTATAAATATGTCTGTGTGTGTATATGCACGCAAACTTGGCATCCTGTGTATGTTTATAGATATGTATGTGTGCACAGTGCAGTCTTGAGTATACACATACATAAATATCCACACACATTTGCCGAGTATTTCTCGAGTTTTCCCTGAGTCAAATTTTTTGGGCTTGCCAAGTACTCTCCGATTCCGAGTATGTAAACTATGCTCAATAGTATAATGTTCTAAAACACCAAATCATGATTTTATTTAAACTATGATAACTCCACCAGAGTATTATCAGAGAATCATCAATGTAAGTTGAGATTAGATGTGTCTTCTAATGTAATCTTATATTCAATGCACAATGAAGAGTTTAGCTTGTATGCATAACTTATATTTTTGCACTTGATCACCAAATTAATTCAATTCAAATATTCCAAGATACATATATCACTTGATTAAATGGAAACTACTACTATCATATTGGAGATGTTATTATGATAAGACAGTGCATATAATATCTGTTTGTCCAATGATTACAACAGTAACACATATATAGAGTTCTAACATTGAACATCGAAGAGGCAATAGACTATAATAATCACAACATGCACAATAAATAAATATTTCCCTTATAGAGAACTATAATTTAGTTACTTGGAACAATGTGGGCCATCAATATCTTGCTGTAATCACCTTATGAGCAGTAGTTTTTGACATAAAATATCCCCCACAAACCTCATGATGAAAGTCATTATGACTTTCATAGATTATTCTTAATCTAAGCATTTGAGCAACAATCCATTAGGGTTCCTCCTCATTAACTGGCCTTGCAACAACACATATCTTTGAGTCGCCTACTTTAAATTCCTCATCTAATAATCATTCTCTCTTAGGGGGACAACTCAAGTTTTCCAAGTAGAAGACTATTTCTCTATACTACGAATCATTTTTCAAAAAACAAGCAAAAGTTGTAGAATCATAACCTACCTCATGTACCTTTGTTGCATCCAAATTAGCATATTTCATTAGCCTTGCTAGGCCCTAACTTCTAGTCAACTTTGTAATCTGTACCTCTGTCATATCCTTGGATTTTATCAATCCACTTGTATCTTTTACCCGAGGCTTCTTGTTGAACAAAGATGTGTCTCACAATAGTGTGGGGTACATATGTAGAGTCTAAATTTTTTGACAGCCTTAACAAAAGTATAAGCATGCTTTTCCATGATAGAGTACTCCAATTTAGCATTTTGAAATGACTTGCTAAAGAAGGCAATAGGTCATTCATACCCATCAACATTTTTTTTTGAGCAAAACAACAACAATAGTGCAGAAGGAAGTGGAAGAAAATAATTGAAAGGGGTTTGAGTAATCAAGTATCGGTGCCTTTTTAAGTGCATCTTTAATTTCTATGAACGAATCAATTGGCTCCTGTTCCAATTAGTTGATTGTCCTTTTTTGAGCACTTTTGAAATGACCTTTGTCTTCTTGGCAAAATTAGAAACAAATTGCCTTACAAAGTTGATTTGTGTAGAAAAGAATTACATTGCCTTATTTTGTTTGGGTTGAGGGATAAGGTCTATTGCCTTAACTCTTTTTGGATCTATCTTCACCTCATCCTTTGACACAATATGCCCCAACAATTTACCTTATTCAACACCAAACACACACTTTCTAAGGCACCTTTTAAAAATGAGTTCCAAATGTTTGCAATGGTCATTCTAGTCCTTGGATAAATCACCATGATCTTGTTTATCAAACCAACAAAGGCCATGTCCATGGCCCTTTGAAATATGGCTCCAACATTTTTCAACCCAAATGGCATCTTCACATAAACGAATGCGCCCCAAGGATTTGTGAATGCTGTTTCGACCATAGTAACGAGACTCGGACTCAGCTCAGACTCGGCTAGGGTGACTCGACTCGGGACTCGGACTCGGCGCAGACTCGGCAAAATGAAAAAAAGTTGAAAAAAACCTAGAAATTTAGAGATTTTTAAGGATTTAAAACTTGTTTCAAGCACCCTTTATTGAATACAACACAAATAAAAGCAAATTTGATCACATACACAAGTATACAACGATCACATAAGTATAAAGTACACAAATTGTAGTTGCGTTGCTAAAGGAAATAGCATACTTAGATATATAAATTATAAAACTAGTCAAATGTATACAAAAGTCATGGAATATGAAATCCATAACATCAAATGTTCCATACAAATATGAAATATCAAAACAATAGCTATGACTCTATGACTCTATGGCATAGTGGAGCCAACATCCTTCCTACGAAGGCGTCTAAGGCTCCTGGATGATGTTGCAGCTGCAGCCATAGTCTCTGCCTCTGTCTGAGTCTCCATGCCACTCTCACCAACAACAGCTATGTCTCCTCGTGCTCTAGCCTCCTCCTCAGCCATGGCTACAACCTCAGCCTCTCTCTCTGCCTGGTCCACCCAATCAAGGTCCTCGTCACTAAAGACTGCATCTGTAGCCTCAGTGGTCCACTCAGACTGTGGATCAACCTCATCTAGATTGATCGGGGTGTTGTCGTGGTCAAAAAGCTTCCTGTATCTGAGCCGAAGGTTGTAATGAACATAGACCAAGTCATTCATCCTCTCCACTGTCAATCTATTGCGCTTCTTGGAGTGTATGTGCTCAAACATACTCCAATTGCGCTCACAACCAGATGAACTGCATGGCTGGCTCAATAGACGAATGGCAATATTTTGCAGGTTCCGTGTATCAGAACCAAACAACCTCCACCAGCTATCTGAGATGAGAAAAAGAAACAAAATCAATCTCATTTCAAGTTTCAAGTTCAACATTTAATAATAAAATACAATATAAAAAGATGACAATTATGCCCTTAAATATATTTTTACCTGGTAGTAATGTTGTCCTACTGTCTTTGGTCATTTGACGTGCAAAGAAGTCTCCTTGTGCCTTACTAAAGGCATCTATCTCCTGCACTATTTGTGTAGTAACAACGGGCAACATCTGCTCTATCATCGAGTAGAGCCCACTAAGAATTTCTCTATCTCCACGGATATCACGGCGGAATTGGAAGGCCGGATTTAGGAAACATGCGGCTGCATGGATGGGCCTATGAAGTTGGTTTTGCCATCTCCTATCAATGATCTCCCAAATGGGACGATACTTATCCTCAACTCCACCATAGACTGATCTAATGGCCTCTTTGGCCCTATCCATGCCCTCATATATGTAGCTCAGTGCGGGATTCTCCCCATCTGCAACTCGTAGGAGAACTAGCAAGGGTTCAATAAACTGCAAAGTGCAAACATGTTTCACAAATAAGTGTGAATGAAAATAAACAAATAAAATATATGATTAAAAATTAAAACATAATAAAGAATTAAATTTTACCTTCACAATCTCCTCCACTGGTGTCCAAAACCCTTGCTCATCAAAAATGCAATCAGCCACACCAATCCCTGCAGTGCTTGTAGAAAACGATGAGGAAGACCACTCCTCACCAACAAACATGTGCCTTAAAGCTGCCTTTGACCGAATCAAGGATTGCAACGTGATGAAATTAGTTGCAAACTTAGTGATGCCAGGACGAGACAACTCCCTCAACCCCGTGTATTGCCTCATAAGGTTAAGCACCCATGTGTGATTGTATATAAATTTGCAAATGTTTCTACCTGCATCCACACATGTTTTGATCTATGGGAGCTTGCCAAGATCCTCCATCATGAGGTCAATGCAATGGGCAACACATGGAGTCCAAAATATAGTAGGGTGCCTCACCATCAATAATCTACCAGCAGCAACATAATTTGCTGCATTATTTGTCACCACTTGCACTACATTCTCTTCCTCCACATCAGCTATCACCTCCTCTATAGCCTCACACAGATATGTAGCATTTTTGAATTGGGCAAAAGCATCAATGGACTTAATGAAAACGGTGTCACCTGAAAGAATAAGCAAAACCAGTTATTCAATAAATTTAAAAACAAAAATCAGCCATATTAAATTATTAATCACTAAATCAAATTCAAATTTCAATGCATTGAGGGAAGTACAATTACCTCCGGAGGACACTAGAAAATTAAGTAGCGTCCTATTTCTCCTATCGGTCCAACCATCAGTCATGATGGTGCAACCAATCCTCCTCCACTGCACATGCTGCTTCTCTAATTGTGCTTTCACATTTGCCACTTTTTGAGTCAAAAGTGGGCCCTTTAATTCATCTTCAGAAGGGGCTTTGAACCTCGGCCAAATATGGTTAGGGCATCAACCATGTTTTGCCAAAAAGGTGACCTAAAACATGTCATAAATAAATTAATAAGTTACTTACATAAGTATTGTAAAATGAAAAGTTTTAAGATTTTAACTGCACTAAATTTGAATTCGATAATGAGATACATCTAGATTCTAAAATAATAAATTTTAAAACAATTAAACAAAAAAGAATTACCTGGCTACATGGAAGGGAATGGTGCAGTAGTACCAAAAGTCTGCAATTGTCTTTTTTGCTGCATCATGTACATCCTTGTTCCAACCCATGCTCTCAAGCGACGGTTGGGAACCAGGAGTAGTGCGTGGTACAAAATATGAGTCCACCCTAGATTTACGAACTCTAGGGCCAATAATACTGCCACTACCACTAGCACTAGCAGTACTAGCGCCACCAGCAGTAGGAGTATGCACAGGGATAGCTGGTGCAGAAGCAGTACCACTAGCACAAGCACTAGCACTAGGACGGTATGGAGGCATGGAAGAAGCATCTCCAACAACACCAAGTCCATGTCCAACTCCCAAACTCACCAATTCATGCTTCTGTCTTTTTTTCATTTCTTTTTGCAATTCAAAAGTTTCTAATTGCACCTGCACTTCACGGACAGCCTCAGGAGGTGCTATAGGGCAGCCCACTGCAACATGGATGGGTATGCGTGCAATATGGTATTTTAATCTATTTATGCCTCCATGATATATTGTTTTGCAGTATTTACATTTTGCTTCTCCTTTTTTCATTCGGGGAAAGATTTCAGCATGTTTCCAAGCAGGGTCTTTTCTGCCTGGGGTTTGAGACATTGTGAAAATAATAATATGTTTTGATTTGCAAATGAATGTGGCTGCAATAACAAGTAGGGTTTATAAAATTATTTAAATTGCAAGTAGGGTTTGTAAAAAAAAAATGCAAACTAAAAAAAACAATGATTTTTCAAATTACAATGAATTATTTGTTTAAAAAACACAAAAAAAATCAATATAAATCAAACTTACCTCTTATATTTGGCTTGGAATGCAATGCAAACTCCTCCCAGTCATTGGTAATGAGCTCTCAATGCACCTCCTTGCTGGTATGAAGCTTCCCAAATGATATATGGCCCTGTATTTGTCTTCCTATTTTTCTTCACAACTCTCTCTTCTCCTCCTATTTTGCCAAATGAATGAAATGAGATTGCTTTTAGGGTTGGGGAGATAATATATGGCAAAAAAAAAACTAACTTAAAAGTCAATTTTTTGTTTTTTTGATGACTTAAAAGGCTATTGTCGCCGACCGCGTCCAAGGCTCGGGACTCTCTGGGAAGCGGCGAGTCTGGCGAGTCCGGCCAGGACTCGGCCGCGTCCGCGTCCGAGCTCCCAGGACCCGGCCAGGGGTGCTCGGCTCAGGACTTGTTGAGTTTGGGCGAGTCCGGGCGAGTCCCGTAACTATGGTTTGGACTCCCTGCTCATAATCTTATTATATCCTGAGAAGTCATTCATCATTGACATCAAATCTGACCATGTCACTATTTGTTGTAGATGATCTATGCTAGTCAATGTGTAGTTGTCCTTGAGGGATTTGTTGTTCAGATTTCTAGAGCCTACACAAAGCCTTATGTCTCCGTTTTTCTTTCTTACCAAGACAAGGTTAGATACCCACTTTGAGTGTCTTATAACTTGATTATACCACCCTCCTTCAGCTTGATCAATTCTTTTTGCATTTGAGGGCTGAGCATAGGATTAATAAGCCTTTGTTTTTCCTTAATGGATTTGCACCAAACTCCAATGGAATGGTGTGCTGGAACAAGTCCTCCTCGTAGGCCTTTAGCTCATCATATGAGTATGCAAAGCGTTTCTTGAACTTCTTGAATAAGGCAATCGACATTTTCTTCTCAACTGGTTTCACCTTTATACTGATGTAAATCATCTTGGGGGCTGCTTTAGCACCTAGGTTTACACCTTCTACATCATCTTCATCAATAGGTTTGCTCCTTGTCTTGTACCAATCAACATTATCAAACATCCTTTCAAGTGCTACAAGACCTTTTAGAATGGTATTGGTTTTAAGTTGGATGATCTTATTTCCAAAAAGGGTTTCTTTTCCATCTTTAACTTCCACCATGGGCTGCCAATCAATAACTTGATTTTCAAAATCATTGACAGTTCAATTACTCATAAATCTATTTATCATCACTAAATACTTGATAGCTATATATGTTATTAGGAATCCGTGGCCTAGTGAGAACCTCTACACTAATGCAATGGGGTGATGTTAGTTAAGCATCAAACTTTGAAGCCATGACAACAAGCACATCAATTGTGATATTTTTCCCAGTTTTGTCCAGCCACTTGATATCAGAAGCATCAAATATTTCTATGGTATCCCACGCTGCATTCCTATACATCATTAATCTTTTTCCTTTGGCTGCATATGAACCTTTGACTTGAGACACTACAAGTTTTGAGTCATCATGCAGACTTAAAAATTTGATACTAAACTTGGAAGCTACTTTCAAACCCATGAGCAAGGCCTCATACTTAGCCACATTGTTGGTGTAGTAAAAATTTAACTTGAAAGTAAATCTATAACTTGTGTCATTGGGTGATACGGGAATAATACATGCACCATGTCCTTCCCTGGAGCATGCACTGTCAAAATACATAATCCATATATCACTATTTATAGAACAAGGATGCTGTGGATATGAAGCAAGATCAACATAGTTGTATCAACATCATCATCACAATACCCATTAATGTTATCATGCTCACTCTTTGCATACATTACCTCATTTTTTGCTTCTTCTAGGTCTTCCACAATGTGCAACATTTTCTTTTCTCTATGGTATGGACCTCCTTTCCATGTAATGGTATACTGGCATATGATAAGTCCATTTGAATGCTATCACCTATTGAAGTTGCCCATTTTCTTGACAATAGCATACCATACTAAGCTGGGTAGTCAATAATAATTATATCCATTATGAAACACTTACCAGGGAATGGAGCGACTGCACTTTCTACACCATTAACAATTCCTGTAATGTTGATTTCCCTAGAATCCATCGCATAACATTTGACATAAGACTTAGAAACCTTCAAGCCTAACTGATTCATAATCTTGTGGCATAACATTACTTGAAGCTCTTGATTCCAACATGCAATTGTGGACTAACCATTCTCTTATCAGAAAGGAGGTATATAACAAGTCAACATTCATTTGACTACTCACAGATATAGTACCAAGGTAGACCTTAGGTGTTTCTTGAGCATTAGCATCAACACTAGTATCATCTTTGGAATCAACAGAAGACTCCAAACGTTGCTCAAATATGGTTGGGGTATTTGTGTATGACAAGGCTCTTTCTTTGTGCTCGGGGATCCTAAAACAATTCTCTTACTGGTACTTGGACTTAAATTGACTCATGGAAAGGGCCATGTCAATGGAGACATATTTTGGCAAAGGATTAGACAGAGGTGCAGTTATGACATGGGTGTCTAGGATGAATGACATGACACGGCCATCAACAGTAAACTCTTTTCATTGATAGCACTGCTAGACCCTTTAGTGGTATCTTTCCTTTCATGCAATGTCTTATTTGTATGATTTAGCTTGACACCTACCTCAATTGCTTCAGGATATTCAACGTTGCTTACTAGTATGTTTGCATGTTTAACCTTTGTGACATGCTTTTTTTGCACAACCTGTGACACAGAAAATCTTTTCTTCTCTGCCGACTTTTCTGCAGTCTCATTCACATTCCTTTATGCAGTCTTATCCATTATCTTTTCTATAATGTTTCTGTTCTTGGTCTCAACATCCATCTTTTGCTTTCTTTTGTCTGTAGGTGTGATTGGCACTTTTGGTTTAACAGCTATATCAATGTCATTTTTTGCATTCACCTGCTTGTTTCTAAGTTGATACCCGCTTTGCACTTGTATAATAGCTACATCAGTAAAAGCCTTAATATCTTCAGTTGAAGGCTTTGCCCTTTTGTACCTTTGTTGCACGAGTAACTTAAGGTGTTTAGAATCATGGTTTTATAACTCATATTGAACTTCATAGCTGTCATGATCACATTGAAAGAACTCATCATATTCATATGCATAAAGCTGATCTACATCATTGTCTTCATAATATTCTGGGGTAGCATCTTCGTTGGGGAATTCTTTCTCTTTTAGAAGTGCAATTGCAACAACACATTTTCATAGGAGCATGGTGTAATTAGCACACTTCACACCAAGTTGAATCTTCTTGGACATTCATAGGGTCCTTTTCAAGGGGTTAGGGATATCCTTGTCTTGATTTTTTGGATTTCTTTGTCGAGGAATCATTTTTCTATCATTTTGCTTTGGTCTTTTGGATCAAATGAGTATTATAAGGCCTATTATGCAACCTTTGGCCTCCACTGAAATGCGTAACATAATTGGTAGGAGGTAGTGCTTTTTCAATTCTTGCAACCATGTAAGATAAATACTTCATAGCTCCCTTCAGCTTGTCAAGCTTATCCTCAGCTATAGGGGGTTTACTTGAGGTGCCTGCATCTAGCCTCAAGATTTTTACATTAGCTCTTTTGACATGTTTGCCTAATGCTCTCAGATTGCTTTCTATGTTGACTGCCATGGCACAAGCTTCTTATAGAGTCTGAAGATTCTTGTCTTGAAGGCAATATCCTAGTTTAGCAACATATGCTTCACAATAGAGAACCAAGCACATTGATTCATTTGGTCTCAAGTTTAAAGGCACCTTCCTTATTGTCATTACAAACCTGATATGAGAATTTACAACAATCTCATTCACGCCCTTTTTGATAGCAATTAACTCATGAGTTATAAACTTGGTGTCAATCCTAGCCCCATATTGTAATCGAAAAACCCATGAATTCTACCCACAATTCTAAGTTGTTATCTAGAAGACTTTTATACTATTCTTTTGCACTCTCTTCCAAACAGTGCACAAACAACTTCATCATAACATCTTCATCTTCGATTTCATATTCATTGGTGACATTAATGAAGCACTTGAGATGTTCTTCCCTAGTGACAACATTATTTCCTTAATATTTGGCACATTTCCCCTAATCTCATATCATAAGGTATTTGAATAACGTGATTAGGGATGCCATAAAATTCCAGCTGTCTATATTTTTCCTAAAAGTTGTCTCGGTGGTGGGGATCTTTGAGCTTGTCTTTGGAACTGGGCTCTCATGTTTGGGCGGTTATTGAGTTGTTGGTTATGTTGCTAATTTGGGCATTCTAGACAAGTTGAGCTTGTTGCAACTCAATTTGAGCCTGAAGTTCTTGTTGCCTTTGCTTAAGGCGACCAAATAAATCCAGTCTTTGATCAATTTCTCTTTCTTTAAGCTCATTGTTTGACCATGTAGCTACATTGGAATCATGGAATGTAGAGTCTTGTTCACACTCAGTCCTATGTGAAGAGGTAGGCGATTTAGGATGTGAATCAATTCTTGCAGTTCTTTATGTGGAGGGTTGAGTAAGTTCAAATCTTGAACATTTAATCATTCCCTAACGATTATGATGCCATATTACACCATATAGGAGAAAACCTAGAAAAATACAATCAAAATGCCTTTAGCTTTAGCTAGTCATAGGAAAGCACAAGAATGATTTGCAACTCTTCTTCCTATTGTTTCTATCTGCAATCCTTTTTCCATCATTCCTTATCTTGTTGAAAATTCGCATATATGTCTTTCAATCATCATCAAGTTGTCTTGGGGGAAGAATCATGGTCATGTGCAAGTGTAAATCTCACCCATGTTTGCATGTGTTAGTTTGACATGGTGTCGTGTTCATGAAACTATACTTTTGCATCAGCAACCATGCTCATTTGTACAAGAGCCATGCCATTGAGGGGCCCATATGTACATAGAGGTGTTGGAGATCCATTTGCTACCTTACTGCCTTAATTTGAGGCTATTAATGGCATCCTAGATCGTAGGTAGGTAGGGTTTCCACCTCAAGCATTAGGGTTTTGTAGTTTCTTATGCTTGAATAGTGACTAGGTGTAGAAAATGCCTTGAAGCTTGATGTCGAGGATTTGGGGATTTGAATGCTTGAGGGATGTATGAAGGATTGGGAATTGGGAATCAAGGATTTTCCATAACACATGCCAAATGAATGGAGAAAGGTAAATTGTGGGCCTAAGGAAAGAAGAATGAAAGGATTGCAAGATTTGGGGTTTAGGGATACCACATGACAATTCACACTTGGGGGAAGTTGGCAATATAGATCCTAAAATCTTGAAAGAAGAGGGCATGGAGAGGAGTGGGAATTGGGGAAAACACATACTTGCTACCACCAGGCAAGAGGGAAGGTGGTAGCATAATCCTTCGGTTTCTACAAGAGGAAAGTGCAAGGAGTGAGGATCGAGGAAGTTGAATACCTACTACTAGGGGAAGAAAAGCATGGAGGGAAAGAGTATTTTGAAGGCTTGAGGAGAGTGTGTGAGTGAGACAACAAGGATTGGGAATGAAGAAGGTAGCTAACCAAAGCTTGAACTATGTAGCAACATGGGTTTTAGTGAATCACATTATAGGGAACTAAGTAGCAAAAAGCTTAAAACCCCAAAGGCATAGAGGAAAATCAATCAAGTGGGGAAATGGGGAAAAAGCACTCTAGTAGGGGAAACTCAAACTTTGATAGGCAAGGCAAAGTGGAGTCTAGAGAAATCTGATACTATAAGTAAAGGAATGGGGAAAGGTATGGAGAACCCATCGAGGATTGGGAACTCAAGATGCCACATGATCCTCAAACATGATGGTAGGAGGAAACCTAGAGGCTTGGGTCGAAAAGTGAAAGAGGAAGGTGGGAAGTGGGTGTTTGGGAACTTAACGACAAGGTACTTAGATAACTAGAAGTTTGAAAACCCTACAAAGGTATAAAGACAAAGGAAAATTGGGAAAAGATGCCAATAAAGAGAAGTTTGGAATCCCAAAGTAGACAAAGGAATTAGAGGGAGTTTGGGAGTGTGGGGTTCTGGGGAACGAGGGGAAGACATGTTGGCAAGAAGAAATCTAAAAACCCGACAAAGGCCAAAAATACACACAAATAGCCTCATACTTAATTTTTTTTTGTGATTTTGCAACTTGAGCACATGATTGAAGTACAAGGGGAGGAAAAGCATAACACCACGCACACTTTTGACCAATGGGGCCCATTGAAGACTTCTCAAATCGGTTATCAATGATGGACAAGGCAGGCCAGAGCAACAAAGGGTCACCACACATTAGGAAATTTTGGATTGTTGGGGCAGATGCCAACAAAAGGTTCCAAATCTACTCTAGATTGTAGATAATTCTTGTCCTAGGTGTGGCTGTAGATTAAATTAATTTAGTTGTTATTGTGTTGTAGGATATATTTATTTTGCAAAATTGTAGTTCAGATTAATAGTCATTATATGGTTCAAAGCTTTCAAATCAAAATAGTAGAAAATCAATTCAAAATAGCACATCAAACCTTTCATTTCATACTAAAATTAGGCCTTCAGATTCAGATTTTATTCTCAAATCAGCAAGAAACAAGAAACTGAAAGACACAAAAATTTAGAAAAACCACAAACAAGTTGTTGAAAGTAAAAGCGAATTCACTTATTGTTTATTGCTTGGTTATGTTTGATTTCTTGTTCTCTTCTTGCCTGAATCTATTTGTAGAAAAAGGAGAAAAGAAAAGAAAACATTCATTTGCTGTTTATTGAAGTAGACTAGTCAAAATCTTTACTTTCGAACGGTAGTTTAATTTTTAGATTAGTTGCATGCATTTATAAAATCAAATTAAAAGCACACACAAAAAGATCATTTAAATAAATTTCAGCATATTTGCATAAATTAGTTAATTTATTTCAGCATTGCTTTAAATATTACAAAAATACTCAGGACACATCCCCACCCCTGAATCCTACGTCCCTATCCCCTGTGTCATTTTGGGGATGGCAGGACGTTAGGGGACGTCCCCTTGCCATCCCTCCCAATTTTAAATACCCAAGAAACGTTTGGAACACGTCCCCTTTTCGGGAATGACTGTAAAAAGTTAAGGGACGCCTAGCCATTCCTGAGACGGCCGGGGATGTCTCAGACATCCTTTGATCATCACAAGGACGGCTAGGCATCCCCTGCGGCGTCCAAGGCATGAAACAACAAAACAATTAAAAAACATGTATGTTTTTAACTTTTCATTGGGCAGAAAAGGGGCATAGGGGTCCCACAAACAATCCCATGCCCCTTATACACCCTAAAATTGCAAATCATTCATTCATTATCAAACATGAAACAAGCAGCAAGCCGTCATTTGCAAAGTTAAACAGTAGGTGTGCCTAGCCTTGGAGGTTTTTGTTTGTTCAAGCTCAGTGTTGTAGGGACATAGAAGGAGGTTTTGCTTGTTCAAGGTGCAGATTTGAAGCCTGATTTCAACAGCAGTCTGAAGGTATGCAATCTGCTACTTCTTTTTTTTTAAGGTTTTTAGCTTGCTACAGTCAAATAGGATTTGTAATTTTGTAAGTTTTAACTAGTTTTTATTTTAAACTTATAAAAAATGTTTTGGTTTCAGCTATCAGCTGGTTATCTAAAAAAAACACTACAAAATGAGCACCAACAACGACAGTGATAACAATTACATGAATGAGGGCAATGAAGAAAATGAAGTTGAACTAAATAGAACATCAATGGATTAGATCCTTCTTCTCATTCTGAAAATCTAAAGTCAGCTTCTATTGGAACTCCAAAAGACCGGTTTGCATGCCCTACACCCTCTCTTCAAAAATTTGCAGAAGGCCCTTTCAACCCCAAAAAACCATTGCTTCAAATTGCCACCAATTTAACTGTCGATAAGGGTAAAAATGCAGGAGGGAAGCAGGCATTGGCTATGTCATATTTGCAATACTGATTGCCATGGGAACTATACTAGGGTTAGAAACCATCTATTGTGTGAGAGTGGACATGGGGTTAGAGTTTGTGAAGATAAAACATTGGAGCAGTAGGTTGAAATGGTAAAATTGGTTGGAGTGAGTCAGGACAAAATCATTGGTACTACTCACAATAAGAAATAGGCATCTATTGATTTGCATGACTATTCCAATGTATCAGTTGGAGAGAGTTGTGAAAGAGGGAAGGGGAAGGCAGGTGCAAAAAATACAGTGATAGGGTTAATGAATGTGCAAAGACGTGAGCAAGCCGATGATTCAATGGCCAATTTTTTTTATGCCCATGCTATTCCATTCCATTTGGCAAGGTCACCTTATTTCAAAGCTATGTTGAGATGCATAGGCAATTGAACCCTCTTATGCTCCCCCTAGAGAACATAGATTGTGTACCTCCCTTCTTGACAAACAATATTCAAAGGTGAACACGTTGATGGAAGAGATGAGACAAAAATGGATTAGGACTGGCTGTTCCATTGTCATGGATGGGTGGATTGATATTCGACATTATCCACTTGTTAATATTATTGTTACATGCCCTGCTGGTTCATACTTTCTTAGAGCTATTGATTGTTCTAGGAAACGTAAGGATGTTGATTACCAGTTTGCCATTTTGAAGGCCATAGAGGAGGTTGGGTCTTCTAATGTTGTGCAAGTTGTGACAAATTCATATCGTGTTTGCAAGCTAGCTGGTTTGATGGTTGAGAGCACTTACAAACATATTTTTTGGACTCCATGTTGCGTACATGCTTTGAAAGACATTGGAAAAATAGATTGGGTGAAGGTAGTAGTGGCCGAAGCTAGGGACATACAAATGTTTGTATGTAACCATCACACTTCACTTGCACTATTCCGGTCTTATTCAAAGAAAGAATTCCTCAAACCAGTTGAGACTAGATATGCTAGCTATTTTATTTTGTTGGAGAGGATGTTGGAGGTGCATGATGCTCTACAATCCATGGTGGTTTGTGGAGAGTGGAAAAAGTGGCCTTAATTAAAGACAAAAGAAGGGAAGGTGGTGAGAGAAAGGGTGCTTAATGACGCTTGGTGGTCCAATATTAGGTAAGAAAAATTGTTTGAGTATGTACTTTGTTTTACTTTTTAGTTTTTAATATTTTATTTTAAAATTTTAATTTTCATTATTAATAATGTTCATGTCATAATTAAATAATTTTTAATTTAAAAAATGTTACATCCCAAGTTGTGATGTTACTATTTACTATTACTATATAGGGTAAATATGAATGTAATGTGAAATTTGGAGATGCTTATACCTTGTTATCAATATGTATGTTATCTCATTTGACGTTGTTTCATTTGATGTTATCTCAATTAGTGTTATTCATGGTGAAATATTGCATATATGTGAATAGATGGTTATTGAAGTATTGTTATTCTAACTTTAAAGATGTTTATATATATATGCTGCTTATTGTTGTGAACACAGGCTGCTAAGGTATGTGCTAGTGGTTGTAGGTGAATGTTCATTCTCCAAGGGGAGGGGAAGTATCACTCAGGAGAGGAGCTTGGTCGGTTAACCGGTAAAGTAAACTATCCGAGCATACACACACGTCATCTTAGATTGAGTGAACTGAGTCAGTTTGTGTGGGTTTAAGGTAAGTCATCCATAGCTTGTATGTTTTGCAAGTAGAGGTCTTGACTGCTTTTGTGTGTTTATATGAGGTACACCCTTGTGCTTATTATGGTCATGGTAACATGAATGGATGCATGGATCAGAAGTGGGAATATATACATGCGTATGGTATATACACGTATCCGTAGGTATAAGACATATTGATACAAACGTAAGACTGGCTAATGGATATGCCATACGAATGTATCGATATGGTATACGTACGTATACGTGTACATAGAGTAAAATACATATGTATATACACATGCCAATAATGTCTAAATAATATTATACTATTATTGTTTGACTATTTACATATATAGATATATATATACATTTACTTATCATAATGCTGATTGGCTTATGACAAGCTACAATGATAAATATATGTATTAATATATAAATATGTAAATATTATATATATATATATATATATATATTACGGTAAATAATATTTATATATAAATTACGTGAAGTAATTATATATATATATATATATATATATATATATATATATATATATATATATATATATATATATATATATAATTAATATTTAATTACATGAAGTGAATTAAATTATTAACTTTGGAAATAAATGTTAATCTTCATCATGGAAATCGATTTACATCTTCAAGTGAAATATTTTGCATACTTAATGGAAATTGACTTATATCTTAAAGTGAAATATTTAACATACTTAAGGGAATCAATTTATTTCCTTAATGAATAAATAAATGACTTGCAACTATGAAATTGGGTTTTCTAAACCCAGTCGATTTTAAATAAACAACCATGGAAAATCGAATGAAGTCAATAAGGTATTTTTGGCGAATATTAAAACATCATACTTCATGAAGGGAGTTGAAATATTTGGTTGCAAACTATTGAGTAACTTTTCCCGTGAAGAAACATGGCGCTAAAAGCTCAAGCGCCTGGGAGGAGCGATTCTCTTGGGAAGAAAAATTCAAACCCAGTTGGAAAATGGGCGACGCAGCATAAGGAAGAATGAGGTGTTTTGCAAATATCTTTGACCATTTCCAGTTTGATGAATCATTATCATTGTTGGCGCCATTCCTGTAGGTGTCGATTCTTCTTCATTTTGAACATGTGCTGTTTGAAATTTTCTTCATCTTGCTGTCCATTTTGGAGGTCGATTCATCTCCAAACAGCTGAGTAGTGAAGTAAAAATCCGCCACTTATCATTTGAAACATTCAAAATGCAGTTCTGCCATTCTAATTCGATGTGTAGGGGAGCTCTATAAATAGCCGCCATTCTTCTAGATTCAGTATTCATTGCTCATCATTATTCTATTCTGACTTATCATTTGTTCTCACTCAGACGCATTATTTTGTTCTGTACAATCATTCTATGAAAGTATGATTTCATCATTTCATGTGAGTCAAATTTGTTCAGGGAGTTGAGTTAGTGCATCAATTACACCTGAGAGTTTTATGTCCCAATTAGACTGCAACCAATACCAGTCAGATTCATCAATTCTGAGAGAGGAAATTGAGACTTGAAAGGGAATTGTCGATTACTGGAAGTGCTGAGAAATAGATTGAGTTTTCACCAGTTGGAGAAAAGCTGAAAACCAGGCATGGGAAATTCTTCTACCATCAATTTCATTTAAGAATCTTTAAATTATTCTGATAGGGACTTGTTTTATAAACTGCTACTGTTTGTTGAAAAAGATATTGCTCAATGATCTGTACATTAGCTTGCACATAGTGAATATGTTGTTTAAAATATGAAAGATGCATACATACTGTGAAAGCATAATAGGCATATACTTGTTAAGAAAGGTTAAAAGATGCATACATATTGTAAAAGTATAATAGGCATATACTTGTTGTGAAAGGTTAAAAGATGCATACTTGTGAGATTGCATTAATTGAATGATCTCCATAGTAAGAGAATGCTATTTGCACAAATATTATTTGCTGAGCTTGCTTGCTTTCGGAAAAGGGAATTGAAGCTTTAGAGTCACTTTTTATAATGTGTTTTTAAGTACTCCATGATAGGAGAGTTTGCTTGACTCATATACTTAATTGTATTAGAAATGTCAGTTCGACACAAGTATTAACTATACCAGGTATGTCAAAGAGATCACTTGACTGAGGAATTCAACTATATTACATAAGGTACAACATAAGTATTTAATTATACTAGCTATGTTTGGACATAGGATGATTTATGTTTGTATTTACCGTTTGTACATAGGAAGTGAATGGTTGCATTCTAGTTGTATTCTGCATTAATTGTATGATCTCCATATAAGGAGAGTATTGTTTTCATTAGTTACTATATACTAGGATTGAGATGAGGACATGAGTCAAGTAAATTCTTCAGCTTTAGTTATTGGGTTAACTTAGGTAAGTTGAGAAACTCCTAGGATAAAGATTTCTAGTATAGGAGGGGATATGTGAATAACTTGATTATGCTGATTCATTTCTAGTAGTACAGTATGATGTAGGATTGTCTAGGGTGACTAATTATCCATTGAAGGACATAACCTACGCGTAGTGTAAGATAGCCCTAAGTCAAATCGACCCTGAATGGTGTATGTGATAGATGACCCTCAGTAGAAATACTGTATGAAACACTTTGATCAAAGTAGTGTAATGTACCTACATCCTCTTAGACTGGGTGATGGTTACACTGTCAGTTAACCTTGATCCCGTATTACATACTAGTTCGAGAGTTGTCGGGTTGCACAGGTTCTAGTTATGCAAGACACACCACTATGCTCAATTGGTTAACAGTATCGGTTAGTCTACCATTCTCTTCGTCGAAGGGAGGGCCATCTATCGAATGATAGATGTGTGGGGGACCGCATTATAAGTCCGTGGTTGGTAGAAAAGCACCCGAGTGATGCTTCTCCTCCTCATCAGGCTACTGGAGCACCAAGATTTGAAAGGCAGATTCCTGGACCTTCTTACTACTATTTGTTCTAAAGCTCATTGAAGCTAAGTTAGTTAAGGTACGTTTTCTTGTTACTTGTATTTGTGAAGTTATTGTAATGACATGGAATCTTTATTGTAATTTTATTATGATATCTTGTTCATATATTATCAATAAAGGAAAGAAAAAATTTATTGCAATAACTTGTTAGCACGTTTATTTACTCTTTTGATGTAAATTGGAATTTTTTTATTTTACCGAAGGGTCGGATCATTACAAAAAAATTTAAATGTTGCTTGTAGATATATTTGCCCTATCATATCACTTGTTGTGGGGGTAATCAGGTATGTGGATACAAACTCTCCTAGCCTTGGAGAGATTTATGAGACTTTTGATAGCATGCTTGATCAAATGAAGCAAGTAGTTCATGACAAGGATCCTTGATTGCAATTCTATGAGGAGCATAATAGGCCTATTGTCACAAACAGGTGGAACACAATGAACACCCCTCTTATATGGCTGCCTATGCTCTTAATTCGAAATGGTATGCACCTAGACCTGGCCAAATACTTCCTTCTAAGGATGATGAGGTAATGGAGGGGTTTATGGCAACCCTTCGTAAAATGTATAGCACTGAGGAGGCAATTGTACTTCGAGAGCAGTGGCTTCAATTTTTCAATCTTTAGGGTCCTACATTCAGCAAACCAGAGGCTAGGACAGATAAGGCCACTATTGCACAAAAAACCCCCATTGGATGGTGGAAATTTTATGGGAAGGACACACTAGATTTGAAGCAACTTGCTATTTGTTTATTCCCACAGATTGCTAGTTCTTTTGCTGTAGAGAGGAATTGGTACACCTATGGCGTCATCCACTCAATTAATAGGAATAGGCTTACCTCGAAACGAGCAAAAAAGCTAGTTGCAATTCATAGTGCCTTGAGACTTCAAGATCGACAAACTATTGAGTATCAACAAACTCTAGCAGCACGTTGGGATGTTGATCCTGATGATGTTAGGCAGATTGATGAGGATGTGCAACCAGGAATGTCTGGGCTTCCTTTGGGTGATCCACTTGAGGCAGAGAGTGACAGTGTGTTGGCGTTACAATTCGCACCTCTAGAGTGCGTATTGGCAACAAACAACTATGCACAGTGTGTAATGACTGCTCTTCAAATTAAGAGGAGAAGCTCCCTCTTTTGCTAATATGCATGAAAAAGTAAATGTTCTAAATCCTATCTTTTTGACTTAGCTAGAAGAGGCATAAGGTTAAGAAAACCAATACATTGCAGCTAAGGTTTTTCTCTAGTTTTGCATATCTTAACTACAACTAACTTAATGCTTAATCTATCCTATTTCCTCAAGAGAAACAGAGCATGAGGACTTAGGAGCAGGGAATGTTTAGACGATAAACTTTATAATAGAATTTCCAAGGAGGAGGAACCCCTAACCGAGGCGTAGGCTGATATGAAGGTTATTGGTAACAAAATCAAACAATAAACTTTATTAATAAATTCCCAAGGAGGAGGAACCCCTATCCGAGGTGTAGATATGCAATAAGCTTATTGGAAACAACACTTAATCGACAATCCTTCTTTCTAAATTCCCAAGGAGGAGGAACCCCTATCCGAGGTGTAGATATGAAAGAAAAACTATTAATCACAACATCAACAATAAACTCTACTTCTAAATTCCCAAGGAGGAGGAACCCCTATCCGAGGTGTAGATATGAAACAAAGTTTATTAATCACAACAAGAATAATAACCGGGACAACAAATTGCATAACGAGACACGCACACAATGAATGATCAAACCAACATTATATTTAACTATGTGAACAAATACTACATATCGATACTACAGGCAAGGTGGGCACAACATGTTTGCTATCACGAGCAAAAGTTAAGTACAAATGAGCAATGGTGCTCTTATTTATAGAAGCTTGGAGGAGTAGGGAACCCTAAAATCTTCTTGAGTTAACATGAGTCTTGCAAGCATGCACGATTTATTCTTAAGTCTACATGTATGCAACTTAACAGTTAACTGGAAAAACTACCTCAGTTAATTGATTCTAAACTAAACTAATTGGACTGTGCAACATGCAAGTCCTTATTGATATGAGAGTTAACTGATAACTAATATCAGTTAACTGAAACTGAAAACTAAATGTGAACTCCAACTGTACATAGATGATTCCAAAATAGACATGCTCAATAGGTGGGATAGTGAGTTAACTTGGAAAGAAGCGTCAAGTTAACTCCTGTATCTAATGTCTATCCTGAAAAGGTGGGACGTCCTGATCTGTAGTTCACTGGCTATGATCTCGAGCAATTAACCCCTCCACGAGGTTGCTGATAGCATCACTATCTGGAGATCATCACGTCCTAATTGTCAATTCATTGCTTGTCAACAACTTGAGCAATCCTAGAAATATTTGCACACTTCAACTGGCAGTTCACTGATTGGTAACTCTGGCGGCTCTGCAATTAGAGTGATGGCCTCTGTTTCTTTTGCAACTTTACGCTTCTGACATTTTTGACTCTTTTCATGTTTTTCTCCATGGAAGAGTGTTGCATTATGAAATCACGAAGTTTGATCGCGAACACTCTAGTTGTGGACAAATGCACACAAAGTCGCTGCACACACAAAACTCCAACGGTATTCAACCCTCTAAACTGGCCTTGGAAAGCGATTTTGAGTGACTACGCCTGTTAAATTGTCTGAATCAACCCTCCAGATGCACTTGATGCAAATTGGTATCAACTTTTCTTATGAAATTGTGAATTAAGACCAATTTGATCTTGAATTTAGTTTGAGTGAACTGCATTCTAAAAAACTCGCCTGTCGACTGTAAACATGGCTATATTTTGACAACTTTTTTCGAAAAGCTAAAATAGCTCTTGATGAGGCTAAAAATACCCTATCGAGGGGCAATTTTCATGAAAAATTACAAGACATGGGTTTTGTAGAGAAAATGATTCTAAGCCAACCTAGATCGTCGACAATTCGAAAACATGCTTTTTCACTTGGCATGCAAAGGCTTTTCAGAAAAAAAAGCAACAGGGGTAGCGAAGGCTTCAGGGCTTTTTCTTCCGAAAAATTTTGACATATGGGTTTTTTAGAGAATGAATTTCTAAGCCAACCCAAGTTGTTAGAAACTCGAAAAAATGAGTTTTACTAAGGCATGCAAGGGCTTTTCAGTCGAGAACTGTAGTGGCTATAGGGGCTCCGGGGGCAATTTTCCTAAGAAAAACTGGTAGATGGGTTTTGTAGGCGCTGATGAGCTGAACACACCCAAATTCTCCGTTTTTCAAAAAGTTGAGTTTTAGGCCCACATGCAAAAGAATCTTCAGAAAAAAGCACAGTGCTTCAAAAATGGAAGCAGCAGGGCGATTTTCTCAAAACAATTTGGAACATGGGTTTTCCTGCTGATGCTATGCTGACAGAACCCAGATGACCAGATTCTGAAAATTATGCCTATTTACTTTGACATGCAAGAGAAAACCTAAGACAAGGATAGAAGAATTTTAGAGATAGAAAATAAAAGTTATTATTCTGCCTCTAAAAAAGATGCCTATGCCTTGAGTCGAGTTTGATGAAGTTTGGAATGCATGCACTCAAAAGATGAAATTTGGAAAATAAATCCTTTGAGTAATCTGGACCTGGCGCTGTGAAGAACACTGAAAAATATCACCTATAGCGCCTTCAAATCTTGCTTGCACGAGAAAATAAGTGTTTGCCTTCAACTTGTGATGAGAATAATGGACGCCCAAATGCCTTAGTGAATTAATTTTATGAATTAAGGCGTCAATTTGCATGCAAATCCCTAAAAATGGATGCCAAAATGCTATTGGACCTCCATTTCAATTAATTGCATGAAAAATAAGCCCTAAAATGGGCGCCACCTTGAAGCACTTCAGATATCTGCCATATGCATGCATTACTAAGTCCAGTTGAAGTCGACTCAAAAGTTAAACTGGAGATTAAATAATATTTTAAGTTGAGTTAACAAACTCCTCCATTATAGGGCGTCCAAGTTCACTTCAGTTCAAAAAGTCAAAGTTTGACTTTAGGCGTCGAACTGCAGACTTAAAAACTTTTTTGAAAATTTCATTTGCAAAACGTCATCGGAGGCTATGTTTGATCACTAATTTTGATTGATTGATGTGTCTAGTAGACTGGCTAACAATTTCATTGAAGAGCAGGATCAAAACTGACAAGAAACTCCTTGAGGCTGCAAACCCTAATTTTGACTTCTGAGGCTTCAAAATTCAAGGTGCCCTTGGCCTCCAGGGGCGCTTTTCTCACTAGACTTGGTCAATTTTCATGCATTTTCATCATTTTGAAGGCGATTCTGACCTTCATCTCGCATTCTCCGACAACTAACAAAACTTCAGAGCTGGTTGACAAGCTCACTGCGGAGCTAGCTCAATTCTGAACATGATCTCTTGGAGAGCACTTTTCCTAAAAACATCTGCTAGGCGAAAATCTTGGGTGCCCCTGGCCTCCAGGGGTGCTTTTCTTCCCAGAGATAACCATTTTTCAAAATGGCTAAATCTCTACTTAATCCCCAGTTGCAGGTTGCTGACAAATCTTTTGACTTGGCTGAGGTATGCAACGGAAAGCTGGAAGTGTTATGGATAGGATGAGTATCTGAGATAACCCAAAATACTACATTTAAGGCTCCAAAACCTTGGGCGCCCCTGGCCTCTAGGGGCGCTTTTGCTCTTTTTGGACATTTTTGACCATGATAAAACCTTATGTTTGATTCTTGATTTTGGCAGTTCAACAACTCAAATTAACTTGTTGATGGATTCATTGCGAAGCTAGATCAAGTCTGAGACAAACATCCTAGGTATCATTTGATTAAAAAGTTCCATCTGGTGCTTTAAAAAGTTGAGTGCCCTTGGCTAGCAGGTGCGCTTTTTGCTCCAATGTTAGTCAAATTTCCATCTCCCTCGTTTCTCGTTCAATCTCCAGTTTTCGGTGCTAGACAGATCTTTCGAATTGGCTGGTAGGCTCATCGTGAAGCTGATGGGATTCTGGAGAAGTCTTTTTGGAAGTGACAAACCTCAAAAAGGTAATTTGGGCCTTTGAAATCTAGGGCGCCCCTGGCTAGCAGGTGCTCCTTTCATTCCAAAGTAGAAAAAATTTCAGCATCTTCTCCTTGACAAAAATCCCCTCTGAGACGAAGCATCATTTTGGACATAACTCACCATGGAATCTTCCTTGGAGCATTTCAAGCTTAGATTTCAAAATCGAGCACCTAGCCATCTGCCATTGACAACCTCGGAGGTCCTAACTTTTCTCCCAAAAAAGTGAAAACTACCCACCAGACTTAAGCTGTCTTTTAATTGAATTTGGCTTCACCACTGTGATCGTGAAGTGAAATAAGCCAATCAAAACAATTTTCAGTCAATTCTGACAAGTTCCAATTTTTACAGTTTTTTTCCTAAAAACAGGGGTCCAGAAACCCTAATTTTTAAATTTTACTAGTATCTTACTGACATCAAACTGACTAAAAGCCCATACTTGATTTGCCCAAAAACTGACTTTTGACATCATTTTGACAGGATTTAAACCATTTTAAGCAAAATGTCTTAATGAAGCAAATTTTTTATTATGGGTACAACACAATGACACAAATAGTTCTTTTGATATTGATAGTCTGAATGAGGCATAGTCTCATAGATTGTTGTATTTTTAAGTTTGAGACTTTGAGTTATTTAACTTTAATTTTAAAACTTGAACAACAAAATGCTTTTAGATTTAATACTGTTCTCATGAATCTCATGTTTAAACTTATTGCTGTTTATACTGCTGTTATTGCTGTTATACTACTGCTGTCATAATTTATGCACATATTGATATTGTTGCTATGATGCTATCAATTATTGAAATATTTGATATTTCAGATTTCTCTCTCTCTATATAATATATTTTTAAAAATTCATATATATATATATATTTTGAAAAATTCAAATATATATATGTAATTGTATATATATATTGGTAGTGTGGTAGTAAGCGATCCTATATAAAATAGAGGTTTTGATCAATTCAACCATATGGACAGTTGGACAAACAATCTATAACTTTATGACAATTGCAAAAAAAATCAATCTTGAAACATAGAAACTCTAGAATCCATAAAAAGTAGGGGCTTGATCAATTCAACCCTATAACCAGTTAAACAATATGTAACTTTATTAAAATCACAAAAAAATTCAATCTTAAATCTAGAGAACTTGGAATGCATTTAATCCCTCGGTCAAATATTTTTGACAATAAACTTTTACAATTTTAAACAATTCTTTAATAATATAGTATAATAATCAATATAGCTCCTCGTTGCTTGGAAAAATATTTTCCCAACATGAGTGCAATCAAATCCAAAAACATTTTTTTCAAACTATTAAAAAAGGGCTTAATTATCTTTAGATTCGCTGTTTATTAATATTACTCTTGTTTTTATTGTGTGTTAAGATGCCATTAAGGCCCTCAGACTGCCATCCCTGAAACACATCCCTACCGTCCCGTCCCCGTCCCATGGGCATGACATTTATGAGATGTTTTGCTGTGTGTTTATACTGGTGGGGGTTTGGCTTCATCGACATTTTACTTGCTCTCTTAATATGTCCATAAGGTGGCTGGCTAGCATTAATGCGCTGCACTCGGAAGGGTTCATTAATAAATTAATGATAATGAACTAGTTTTACATTTAGCCTTAATGTCGGGCTTGCTTGCCAATCTTAAGAGCTTACTACAACGAAGAGCTATTATTGGCTAGGATACGCAGAAACTTAAATAGTTGATACCAGATAAATTGGTTAAGGTTGATGGCTTTTTTCGTTGTGGTTGGGATTGTCAAGAGATCAAATACCCTGGGGAACCTACTGACCATATAATCTAAAGGTTATGATGGTTTTAGGAAAGAGAATTAAGTTTTGTTAAGTATACCGTAGGCATTAACTTCGTAGCTCTTTTCCTGTGGGTCACTATCTATTGTGTTAGACTTCAGGTGGTTGAATTTGTCTATATAAAATGGGTGCTTCAGGCGCACACAGATTTAATTCTTCTAAAACTTTAATATTACTGACAGGTCATCTATGAAGCGGCCAAGGAAATGACAGGGGTAGATACTGCAGAATGTATTGCAGTTGGAGACTCCCTTCGTCATGATATCTTGGGTGCAAATAATTCAGGTATGCAGTCAGTGTTCGTTGCGGGGGGCATTCATGCCAATGAGCTTGGAATTACTCAGTTTGGAATGGTTCCGGAGATGGCAGCTTTACAAGCTCTTACCCATTCATATGGTGCTTATCCATCATATATCATTCCTTCATTTACGTGGTGACTAACATTCATTTTAATATTCATATTATTGGAATTTATGAACTCGCCAAGAGCAGAGAGAGTCTAATTTTCATTCATCCATAAAATAATTAAGGTTATAAACTTATTTACTGACAGTGTTAAAAGAGATCTATGAGGTGTAGCCAATTCCATTCTATATTAAATTGTACTAAATTCTAATTTTAATATATGCTAAAAATATTAATGTGCAATTGTGCATATACTAACACTCATCGGCAAATATTTGCTGATTGCTGATTGGTTCCTTGATTAACTACATTCAACAAACTGTATACTGACTCTCTACGGTCCATGTATAACATTGCCATCTCATTTATTACTTTATGAAGAAATCCATAGCTTGGTCAATACTATAGATTCTTCGAACCTTAGTCCAGCACCTCACATTTTTCTTTCCAATATTCAGACTACTGAAGAGTCCTCTTTTTGTTACCTTTTATATGTGCTTGTTAGTTCTATTAGAGAAATAATTCAACACAACAGGTTATTTTTACATACGAGCATATATACAAAACTATAAATGATACTAGATTGTTTCATATTTTATTTTCTAAGATGTAATCGCACTTTTTTTCCAACAGTATCTCTTCTATGTGAGTGGTTTCAACAACTCACTGAATAAATGTATTTATGTTAAACTTATTTTTTAAAGTTGAATTTCTATTTTCCATCAACTCTTTTGAATATCCAACTTGTAAACATTGTTCATTGCATTCAACCTCACTATTACATCGTAGTCTCACACCTGGTTAGAAATACTAATGATCACCTAGTGAATTAGGACAAACTCAATAGTTCGCTAGTACATAAAGATCATGGATTAGTACAAACTCTATGGTCCGTACCTTACAATGATGTGAATATGGGCAAACATAATTCCTTATATTTCACTGGATTCCCAATTAAGGATAGGGACAAAATCAACTATCTATGAGTTTACATCAAATCTGGATAGGGACACACAATCCATTAAACAAACAAAATTATAAACAGAAACACACACAACTTTGTTCACAATACCAATGAACTTGTGATTAGGGACACACTCATCACATCTATGTGAATAGGACACACTCAACTACTTGCAAGAACATTTGTGAATAGGGACACACTCAACTATTCACGACAATCTTCATATATATATAAATAAACTCAACTATTAACATAATCTTCATATATATAAATAAACTCAACTATTAACAGAATCAGTAATTTCAACTTCAATGGATATTGGGTTTGGGTCCTAGCCGAAGTTTCTTAGTGGTTGCTGAGCACCTCACCGATCATCTTGTATGCAGCTAGAGCACGGTTTGACATCATTATCTTCAGCTTTGTAGTTGCTTTCGCTTTAGGTTTTGCCTCTATAGCAAGAAACCAATCTTAGAGTTAGTGACTAACTTAAGACTGGTCACTCAGCCAGATATATCCCAATGGTTTAGTGGATCACAAGCCATTGCATGATGAACGTTGAGTGGTTTGACATTATTTTTCTCAATACGTGTCTTGTTCATGAGAATGGGATTTCCTTGAAATAAAAAAATTTCTTCATTGGGTGTTTGGTACAATTGACAATGTACTCATGTACAACATAAGTTTGGTAAGCTCACTTTTTATGAGAAAAATCATAGTTTCTCACGAACAGTAAGGAATAGGTGAGAGGGGCCCATAGTAGGGGCGGGAGCCTATACTGGGGACATAAGTAGTCCCACGTGGGCCCCACATTAGACTGCCTTAATATGCAATTGTAAAACAGTTTTCACTCACAAAGTCAACAAGGGTACTCGAATCACTGAACCGCCAAAATTGTATTATAATCGGTTTGTATTTGTCCTGAACACAAATAATTAATCGCAGTCTTACATGTCAAAGAATATTCAAAGCACATTTGACACCACAAACATACAAGCCATATTGATTCTTATTGGCCCGTAGCTTTACAACTTGCACCCAAAATATAAAATTAGTGTAACACATGCTCCCCTATAATATCCACTTGCATTAAGATCACGACCACTATTTTAATACAAGTGCCACTTAGAGAACAACTATGAGCCAAGAATGTCCCATCACCAAATCCAATTGAACCCACCCCTCCCATTGTGTCATCAATACAACACTGAAAGGAAAATAAATCATTCATAACTGTCCCATGGGTCAAATCCATTCGCGCGACAACTGGTTCAATATCCTTTTTTGCCACCTGCAACCACCAAAACAATGGTAGTAAGGCCACCAAAATCGCCTAACAAACAAACACTGCACGCCATAAATACATACAAACTATGCAATTGAAGGCACCCAAACATATTTTCAAATTTGAAAAAGGAGGACCGAAATTAAAGACTCCATACCAAACAACATTGAACATATAAAGAGATTTTCAAATTCAAAATTGCATTTCCATTTACCATGTCTGACTTTCATATTCAGTGCTACATTTTCTTGGAGGCAAACGAACAAAGAGGAGGAGAATAAGCAACACTAGTAGCACGCTATCAACATTCAGGTACTCTACACAAACCTATTGTTTATACTTATGAATGCCAATCTCAAACTTCTTGTTTATGCCTATGAATGGCAATCTGTTCAATGCTATGCAAATGGTTTTCACCATACAATAAATACCTTTGCTTTTTCATATAAACTCTTTATGTCCCAAAGACAATATGTTGTATGCGATGTTAATGTTTCTCAAAAAAACTTGTAACTCAACATCTAGGGTTTCAACTTACATTGTTTGTGAATGTCCAAGAAGTTCTGTTCATTTTCGAGGTTCTTTTTACGTTCTCTATGCCTCCCAATATAGATCTATTCTATTCACTATAAAAGTTATGTGACCCACAAACTTGTAACTCAATATCTGGGGTTTCAACTTACACTGTCTATGTATGTCAAGTCATTTAAGTTCGTTTGCTGGAGTTTTCTTATACTCAATATCCCTGTCGATATAGATCAGTTCTATGCACCGTAACTGTTTTTCGAGCACCATTCTGTAACAATTATATCTAGGGTTTCAACTTTCTCTATTTATGAATGTCAAGTAATTTAAGTTCAATTCATGGGTATTTGTTATGTTCTTTATGCTTGGGTATATAAATTAGTTATTTGCACTATAAATGTTTCTCACCCACTACCTTTTGACTCAATATTCGGGGTTTCAACTTACACTGTTTATGGATGCCAATGCATTTCAGTTCCTTACAATGTGATTGTTAAACCCTATGTGATTGTTGCACAAAGCTAGGTCACTTTTTTGAATGGCAATGCCATTGTTGCAACATATTATTTCTAACTCACTATCTGGGGTTTCGACTTATATTGTTTATGAATGTTTATGAATGCTCAATTTCAATGTTTTCATATATGATCCATATGCTTGGGAATGCCAATATGTTCTATGTTGTCTAAATGTTGATGAATGACAATGAATTTTAGTTATCTACATTGTTAATTCCAATCGGCTGTATGGCATAAGACCAACTCCTTTCATTTAAATCGAAAATGTTTTAAACATGTGCAATTCAAACAAAGTAGTATGATCACATAAAACTTCAACAGTTAGCAAATTTACCATTATAAATTATTAGCTAACACAATAAAGATAAAAAAAATTCATGCATCACTTTGTCTTTAAGGGTGTTCAATGGTGGTTCTTATCATTGTTTGAAACATGTCTAAATAATGTGTGTAGGTTCAATATAAAGTTGATATGAGGTCCACGCTAATGAAGAAGAGAGCCACACCAAGGCGGCTTGCATGTAAAAGAGGGGTTACATTCCCCCTTGAAGAGCAAAATGTAGAAGCGAAGACAGTTGTGGTAGTTACTGCTCCATCGGGTAGGCGGACAACAACATCATGACATTGGGAATTGACAATGAATGAAATAGTTAATCATCAAACAAATGACATGGTGGACAACCAACGCGAGGAACATAACAACGACCTAACTCTTCCCTCAACCCTTACCCCACTGTCTTGGTTGGCAGATGGATCTATGAATATGGGTAATGATAGTCTAAGTCTTCCATCACCCCTTGCCCAACCGTCTTGGTTGGTAGAGGGAGCTACGAATGTGGGTAATGATGGTTTAAGTCTTCCCTCGACCCCTACCCAACCATCTTGGTTAGCAAATGGAGCCAAAAAATTGGGTATTGTCTTGCAGTGGGAAGAAGAGCAAGGAACTTATTCATTGCCTTCTCCACCTGCCACATTTTTTATACCACAATTGCTAGATTACTATGCAAATTTGAGCAAGGAAATAGAGTAGAAGGAGGAAGACAGAGCTAAAAAGCAACAAGATAGGAAGGAGAGAGAGTAGAAGGAGCAAGAAATAGTTCAAAGGATACAAGACAAGAAGGAAAGAGAGCAAAAGAGGGACCAAGATCGAGTTCAAAAGAAACAAGATAAGAAGGAAAGGCAACAAAAGATGGAGCAACAAAGGGTTCAAAAGAAACAAGATAGGAAAGAAAGAGAAATCAACTAGACCCATAGGTCATTGTAGCGAGAAAGACATATAAGCAATCATACAAACTTGTTAGCACACAACCATGCCTTGTTTCAGGATATATTGAACATTTACATCCCTCTGTTTGCAGCTGTTGATGTCAATTCGAGTGTCAACCCAAATGTAGGGTGCACTCCACTCTCCGTTGCAAATAGTTGTTCAACACTGTTGCATGCAATTTGCACTCAATTTACAAATGCAAATGCAAATTATGTAAGGACAACTTAGAACGTAGAAGCAAGAGGCGAGAACACATCTCTAGATGTTTATCTTGGCATGTTTGATTGATGTTGGGAGGGACCATCCCTACAACTATATGAATGATTGGCTACTTTTTTGATGTGTATTTCGGGCTACAATATATAGTTCAATTTTTGGCTGTTTAATTTTGTTGTTGGGGATTGTAATGCCCTGATATTAACCACATAAATTTTCCCACCACGTCACCCTGCCACTTGTGCATCGGGCCCAATATTTTATTTTGAAAAAATCGAGCACCCCGCCACCCGTCAAGCACCATTTACTCCGACATGTCCAAATTGGGCCCATTTTTCCCTCCACCCCAAAGTGAAGCCCATCTGCCTCCTTAATCGGTGAACACATCTACGTACAGTGGATCGGATGACCGCATGTCCACGACAACCTCACCACCCTAAATAGACAGTTTAGAGCATTAATCGCTTGTCGCTTCCTTCGTTACCTCCATTGACCAACTTGCCTTACGCGTCCCTTTGCATTTACTCGACTGTCGGGCAAGTAAATCGGAGATCAAGGTTCATTCAATGCTCCAAATTCTCGCATATCCCGCTCACTCTCATTCCTTTTGTTTGCAAACATTCTCGACTGTTCGTTTGGTTACGCAGCCACACTGGTTCGACTACGAATTGGAGAGGCTTCTTTTTCACCAAAGCATTTTTAGTATTAAACCATGTTGCATACACTGATAATTTGTAAAGTATAATGATACATAGTTGAATTCTTAAATGCTCTGCTGAAAAAGAAGTCTCTTCAATGCTATAACCTCCAATGTCAGTTCTATAATATGTAAATGTTGTTGCTAGCATTATGCACATTCCTATATTATGTATTTGATATCAAATGGATATGTTTATTGGTTTTTTAAATGGATATGTTTATGGGCCTACTTAGCAATATGATGTCCATGTTGGCAGTGTAGTGCAATTGCTTGTTAATGTAAGCCTGCTTAATTATACTGAAACTTTGTTTATGGTGATTGCTTAATTGAGCTGAAATGTACAACACAGTTCGCATAACTATTGCATGCATACAACATTATGCATTAACAACCACTAACAATATCACTTCAATCTTCATATAGTCATGTACACATCACTGGCAACATCATTTACATAATATAGAATGTATAAAGTGCAACAACCTCTTATGTATAATATAATGGATTTGGTGATGGGACAGTCTTGGCTCTTTGTTGTTCTCATGCCATTGGATGTAGGAAAATATTGGTGGTGATGTAATGCAAGTGGTGATATTATAGGGGAGTGTTGGTTATACTAATTTTATATTTTGGCTACATATTTTAATGTTACGGGCCATTAACAAGCAATGTGGCTTGTATGTTTGTGGTATCAAATGTGCTTTGAATATTTTATGACATGTAAGACTGCAAATAACTATCTGTGTACATGACAAATATAAACCAATTATAATACAATTTATGCGGTACACTGATTCAAGTACACTTGTTGGATTGAGAGTTTGGGGTATCACATGGGGTTTAAATTGTGATGTAATCTTGTTTGCTTTCCCTTTATTATTCAGTTATTCATTGCACAATAATCCAACTTGCAATTTGCTTTTTATATTTCATTGTTACTACAAAATATGGAAAAGGTTTCACTGGTTCTCTTTTGGAGGGTTTTTTGCCATGCTTGTATTCATCTGTTCTTCATTGCACAATCATTCATTGTGCAGATACCTATATATGTCTGTACATAGATTAGTACTTGTACATACATAGTGGATGTCCATATGTATGTACATGCACAATCTATGTACATACATACCTACGTTCATATATATGTATGTGCTCAATAACTTTGTAGTTTAATTTCAAAGGTTTTATGCCATGCACTTGTATTATTCTATTCTTCAGTGCACAATCATTCATTGTGCAAATCTATATTTCACAAATATTTAATGCACATATGTATATCTATATGTACATGTGTTTTTACATGCATATGTATCAAAATATGTATTTACATATGTATGTGGACACATATGTTCATATTGCATATAAATGTATGTGCATACTTTCGTACATATACATATATGGACAATTATGCATAAACATAAAAGTACATATATATATATATATATATATATATATATATATATATATATATATATATATATATATATACGTATGTACATATATGCATCTACATATTAAAAGCATAGGTGGCACGGTCACGTGGCGGGCAATTCAATGAGGACAAATTTTGGCTAACCATGAGAGGAAAGAAACATAAGAAATTAAACCCATTAAAGTCAGAGTGATGCTAGAAAGAAGCATATTTTCTTTGAAAAACTAAGTGTGTTTAAGAACACAAAATTTGGAAGTGTTCATAAACACCCTAGACGCCATACACTTCATCGAGCACATTCTAGATGCACCAAGAAAGCCAAAAAATTTCTTCAAACTATGTAAAACCAAAAAATCTAATCAAAATCAGCGAGAAAAAAAAAAAAACTTCAACTTAGGGAAGACAACACACCCATTACAAATCAAATAAATAGTACGAAAAAAACAATTACTGACATGAGACGGTGGTAGAGCCTTAGTGAGGTTAGAAACCTCACCTGTATAATAGGGATTTGCCCGATGATGTGTCGTGTTGCACTCACCTATATCTTGCTTGCTGCAAGAACAAATGAAATAAGCGATCAATCAATACACAAAGAATATTACACAAATGTAGGCAGTGTTTAGCTTAATACACAAAGAATATTACAAAACTGTATACCTTTCAATTGCAACTTACCATCAGCGAAGCTTGGACGGAACAATGGGCTGAGCTGAACATGTATTTCTTTGCACGTTGATGAAATAGAGTGAACAAGACACAAAATGACAAGGTGTCAGTCGAATATACCATAATCTCTATGATATATAGACATGCATATATACATATATATACATATATGCATATACATATAATTACATATATGCATATATATACATATACATATAATTACATATATATACATACATATACATATAATTACATATATATACACACACATATATATGCATATACATATAATTATATATACATATATACATATATACATATATGCATATACATACATACATATATATGTAATATATGTATTTATACATATATATACATATTACACACACACACACACACACACACATATATATATATATATATTCTGCTTCATCAATTCTAGTAGTTCTATATTCTTGGTAAGAAAAATAATGCATGTAAGCAATTGTATAGAGTTGTGGCTATTGTTGCATTCAGTAATGAATTAGGGAGACTTGATTTTATGAATGCTCTTTTGATGACAACCTATGCTACACTGGTCCACAATTCCATTTGAATTGTGAAATGCTACATAGGGAGCCATTGGAAGCCTTCAACAAATCAAGTCCCCTAAGTGATTCAAATACATATAGAGATAGGCAATGTGAAAGGGACGTGCATTAAACATGAGTGCACATAAGAATAGCAATAACAGTTTGATGAACACACGATTATACAATAAATAATAAAACAGTTTTCACCCACAAACCAAGTAAGCAATTGTATAGAGTCGTGACTATTGTTGCATTCAGTAATGAATTAGGGAGACTTGATTTTATGAACGCTCATCTGATGGCAACCTATGTTGCATTGGTCCACAATTCCATTTGAATTGTGAAGTGTTGCATAGGGAGCCATTGAAAGCCTTCAACAAACCAAGTCCCCTAAGTGATTCAAATACATATAGATATAGACAATGTGAAAAGGATGTGCATTAAACAAGAGTGTACATAAGAATAACAATAACTGTTTGATGAACACACGATTATACAACAGATTATAAAACAGTTTTCACACACAAAGTCAATAAGGGTACTCGAATTAGTGTACCACCAAAATTGTCTTATAATTGGTTTATATTTGTCCCAAACACAAATAGTTATTCGTAGTCTTACATGTCATAAAATATTCAAAGCACATCTGATACCACAAACATACAAGCCATATTGATTGTTAACGACTCGTAGCATTAAAACATGCATACATACACATATATATATATTGCATATATATATATATATATATGTACATACATATATATATATATATATGTACATACATATATATATATATATATATATATATACATATATATACATGCATACATACATGCATATATATATGCATACATACACGCATATATATATATATATATATATATATATATATATATATATATTTCATACATATATCTATACATACATGCATACATATATGTATACATATATATACACATTGCTTGTTAATGGCCCGTAGCATTAAAACATGCAGCCAAAATATAAAATTTGTATAACCCAAACATCCCTATAATATCACCACTTGCATTACATAACCACCAATATTTTTATACATCCAATGGCACGAGAACAACAAAGAGCCAAGAATGTCCCACCACCAAATCCAATCGAACCCACCCCTATCCTACTTTGCATAGCATACAACAAATTAGCATTCAAAGGCTTAAAGAATTAATAAAAAAGTGAAGTTGTTCTTTTGTGATGGAGAGTGTAACACTGCTGCTACTTATGGTCTTGCATCCACCCTGCATTAAAAGTAGTTTGAGCATATCCCTTTGTTATGCATCGTTCCTTTCATTCGTTAGACTCTCCATCTAAAATCTAACAACTTCACTTTTTTTGTTTGGGGAGTTGAATGTATGCAATTCCATGTAGATATGAATATGAAAGTGAGACGTGGTAAATGGGAATTGGAAAAGATTGAGAAATGCATTTTCGATGGAGAGTATAACGAATGGAAGGTACGATGCAGTTTTGATGGAGGGTGTAATGCTGCTGCTGCTTATGGTCTTGCGTCCACCCCGCATTAGAAGTAGTCCCAGCATATCCCCTGGTTATGCATCGTTCCTTCCATTCGTTAGACTCTCCATCTAAAAGAACAACTTCACTTTTTTGTTTGGGGAGTTGAATGTCTGCAATTCCATGTAGATATGAATATGGAAGTGAGACGTGGTAAATGGAAATTGGAATGGATTGAGAAATGCATTTGTGAATTTGTAAATCTCTTTATATGTTCAATGCTGGTTTGGTATGGAGTCTTTAATTTGTGTCCTCCTTTTTCAAATTTGAAAACTTGTTTTGATGGCTTCAATTGTAGAGATTGTATGTATTCATGGTGTGCAATCCTTGTTTGCTTCTCAGGCGATTATGGTGGCCTTAACACATTGATTTTCCATGAGTGTTGTGTTGCTGGAAAAGTGGGTTGATGGGAAAGTGGGACATATATATATAATATATATATATGTATGTATATACATATATGCATACATATATATATATCTACATATATATATGTAATTTGCCACTGCTTTTAATAGTTTGTTGTTATGCACAAACTTTAACTCTGGAATTTGCCTTTAATATTTATTTGTTATACCCAAATATGATAATGGGTTAAGTTGTTTTCATTTCCATGTTTGGTAGTAACAATGAAATAAAAAAAATATTTCGCAGACATAACTATTGTGCATGGAAGAACACAATAATACAATTGCATGGCAGAATGTCTTAGAAATGAAAACCAGTGATACCATATTCATATTTTGTAGTAACAAACCCACATATATACATAAACAATTATATATATACAGTTACATATAAATAATTACATATAAAACAAGAAAACTCATTTTCATATTTGGAAATAACAAAAAAATATCAAAGACAATTTGCATAGTTAAATTCTATGCAATGTCGAACACACGAATACAAGTGCATGGTAGAAACCTCTGTAATTGTGAATCAATCAAACACTTTCCATGTTTGGTAGTAATGATGAAATCAAAAAAAGCATGGCAGAATATGTTCGAAATGACGAGTGCTACCATTTTCACATTTCAGAATGAGATGAGATTATTTTAAGCAAATTGTACAGTTAAAGTTTGTGGAATGATGACACACAAATACAAAACTAGTCAAGCCCTTTCCATATTTTGTCGAAGAAGTCTAATAGTAATGAAAAACCATTTAAAACAGTCAAACCCACTTCATATTTTGTATAAGGTAGCAAATATGAAAAGCACAATGCAGAGTAAACGTCGTGCAAATAAAAAAAGCATGGAAAAATATGTTCGAAATGACAACCAGTGCTACCATTTTCATATTTCAGAATGACATGAGATTATTTTAAGCAAATTGTAGAGTTAAAGTTTGTGCAATGAGGAACACACGAATGCAAGTGCATGGTAGAAATCCTCAAAATGATAAACATTATAACCCTATGAATAATAAAATGAGTGTAACCATTTCCATATTTTGGAATAACAAAGAAATGTAAAAAAAGAAATTGCAGAGTTAAAGTTTGTGGAATGACGAACACACGAATACAAAACCAGTCAAGGCCTTTCCATATTCCGTCGAAGAAGTCTAATAGTAACGAAAAACCATTTAAACCAGTAAAACCCATTTCATATTTTGTGTAAGGAAGCAAATATGAAAAACACAATGTAGAGTAAATGTCGTGCAATAAAGAGCGAAAGAGTAGGAGTGCATGGATGAGTATAGAGGAAAAGAAAACTAGTGAAACCCCTCCCACATTTCATTTTATGCATATTGTTGAAAGAATTTGTTTTGCAAAGAAATTATTTGAAAAAACTAAGTGCATGGCAGAATACTGTCATATTCATAGAGACTGGTACATGCTAAATGAGGTTACCTCACCTAAAAGAGAAAGGGATCTCTTGAGAGTGCAGAGTTGAACGAAGAAGCGTGAAGAGCCGAACAATGAAGCGTGGAGAGTCGAACTAGTTTTAGTGCGAAACGAAACAAATAGTCAAAAATATTTGCAAACAAAAGGAATGAGAGTGAGCATGATATGCGAGAATGTAAAGCATTGAATGAACCTTGATCTTTGAATTACGCACCTGACAATCCGAGTAAATGCGAAGGGACACATAAGGCAAGTTGGTTAGTGGAGGAAATGAAGGATGCGACAAGAGATTAATGCTCTAAACTGTTCATTTAGGGTGGCGAGGCTATCGTGGACATGTGGTCGTCTGATCGACTATACGTAGACGCGTTCACCGATTAATATTAATGATGTGCTCCACTTTCGGGCGGAGTGCAAAATCAACCCGTTTTGGACACGTCAAAGTAAATGGTGCTTGATAGGTGGTGGGGTGATTGATTTTTTTTAAAAAATATATGGCCCGATGCACAAGTGGCAAGGTGATGTGGTAGGCAAATTTTAAAATTTTTTTGGTCCACGTGGACCTCCAAAGTTGACACGCCCTATTATGGGATCCTCTCCCCTAGAGAGAAATCCTTTTGCCACAAGTTTTGGACTATAATTTTACACTATATGGCAATTTTTTTTGAATTTTTTTAAAAGTTACAAATGTAATAATTTGTCTTGGGAAAAAAATTCTAATCTTAGAATATAGATGATAGAAAAACCATAGTTCATATATTCGGACTTGAAAAATCAAAAGTGTCTAATTTGTCAAAACTTTGGTAACTTAATAAATATATATTTTTAAAAATGCAAAATCTAGTTACATAATGATCAAATGAGTGTATAAAATATTGGGGAAGTGTTTTTTATTAGATTTGAATACAAATAGAGTAAAAAATCACATTATCACGTGGATACAATAGCTTCTTGATAACTATTATGAATTTACGATGATTGTCTTTGAAACCATCATAAATTACATATTTAGACAGATTATAAGTTACAAGATATTGCAATTTCCTATTTCTCGTTCTAGTGAAAAATTGGGGAAAGGGTCTAGTCTTTGTACTTGGTTGTGGCTTCTAACTTAGCCTAGAAGGTTGCTCTTATGGCTCCACCTTGCTACTAAATGACGATGACTCTTCTACCACATTGATGTCATCCAATCCATAGCCTATCTCTCAAAACCAACAATCTTGTCCTTTGTTGTAATGACCCCATCCTTGGGTAATTAAATTTTTTCCAACATTTCACTTCAAACATATAAAAGTAACAAGTAACAAAGACATTACAATAAAATTCTTCCTTTCTTTATTGATAAATACATGCAAGTTACAATATATATTTCCACACGAATTCCATTTTCATTGCAAATAAAAATCAGAGTACAAAAGTAAAACAATTACATACATAGTTCGTAAGCTTTTGCACAAATAGTAGTAAGACGGTCCAGGTTCCCTTCCTTTCAAATCTTGGTGTATCCGTCGCCTGTTGTGGAGGAGAAACATCACTCAGGCGCTTTTCCGCGAACCAGGGACTATTAATGCGGTCCCCCGCACATCTATCATTCGATAGATGACCCTCCCTTCGAACGAAGAGATTGGTATAGTATCCGGCTGCGACAACCTAACTGAGCATAGTGTTGTGTCCTATACATCTAGAACCTGCTATTTCACAATCCCGAACTAGCATGAAGGATCACAATGAACTGACAGTGTAGTCTCAACTATCTCACATCTAAGTGGATGTTGTACATTTCACTACTTTGGCCAAAGTATTCTCATTCAGTACTTCGAATGAAGGTCATCTATCATATACACTACTTAGGGACGATTTGACTTAAGGCTATCTTACACTACGCATAGGTATCGTCCTTTACTTTTGGATAATCTTTTATCCTAGACTAACCTACAACATATTAATCTGCTAAGTATTTACGCAAGATAGGTATATCTTGTTTCAGACAACCTACCTTCAAACAATCTACTTAGAAATGAAACAGTCTACAAGTGTCTTATAACATTCCTCCTAATTAGGAAATATTTTTCCTAGGACTACTTTAGCTTACCTCAGTTATCCCTATAACTTAAGCTGAAAAGACCTTACTAGACCACTATCTTCATTTCATTCCTAGTATCTAGTATCTACTTCAAACATATTCTCCTCATATGGAGATCATATAAATTATGCAAATTCACTCTAATATGCATTCTTAACCTTCTCATAAGTTTACTACTCAAGCACAACTTAGGAAAACATTTCTCATAGTAGTTCATTTTCTCTACATTCTAAAATGTAATTCAAGAAATGATCTTCTACTTTTGCACATACAACAAACACAAAGAAGCACATATATATCAACAGATACAGATTTGAAAGATGGAGAATATATCATGCCTGATTATACGCTTTCCTTCTAATGACACAATTTCAGTCTTCCTCTTAGTGTAAACCCTCAATGTTGACAGAATTCTCACTCAGAATTATACTCCAGATTGATGAATATACAACTATTTTGGGATAGACTTAGAATTTGATAGTGATAAACTAGTAATTCCTTTGTTCCTAGCATTTAGAATGAGTATGATTTCAGATAACAAACTCAGAAGAAAACATTTGGATTCAGAGTTTGCAAGTGATGATTGAAGAATGAATTGGGCGACTATTTATAGAGCCCCCAACCCAACAATTTCCACTCTTGCAGGCATGTAAAATGACATAACTGCTCTTTCAATATTTCAAAATGACATGTGGCGAGTTTCCACACTTACAGCTTAAAGAGGTGATTTGACTTCCAGCTGATCAGAGAACATTTCAAACTTGCATATGATAAAATGGAGGGTCGACACCTACAGGCGTCTCCCATATATGGCGCGATTTATGAAACATGGCGGGTTTCCTTCTTGCAGAAAAGGTCATGGTTTATCTTTCAAACACCTTGCTCATTTACTGGCTGAGTTGACTCATCTCATATCTGCGTTTGAATCATTCATACTTTCCATTTCTTCCTGTGTTGAAAGCTCGTAACATTCACGAGAAGTTTTTCCTCTTCAGAATTTCGCCCATTTTAAAAGTCTATTATAATGTTTCAAATATTTCGACTTTATGAAGTTGGCATAGTTTCTCTTAAAAATGGGTTGCATTTTTATGTTGAATAAATATCTCAAACATTGAAGTCGATTCCCATACTTTATTTCCCATAATGTAAAAATCGATATTACCAAATGACTATATAAAGTTAAGTCTTTTATAATCCAGATAGATTTCTTCTTTATTTATTTATAATATTTCTCCAAAGTTTGCTTTATAATATTTACTCTAATTAAAAGATTTAAATCTTTTAATTTTGCACTTAAGAGTTTTAAAATATTTAGCTAAATACATTTATATATTTTATTATATAAATATTATTATAACTCTTTTAAATATTAAACATATAAATATTTAAATACCTGAGTATTTAATATACATATATATTTTAATATAACTATAATAATATTATATATAATTACATATATAAATATATTTATATTTAACAAAAATAAATATATATACATATACATATTTAATTGTCAATTATATATATATATATATATACTATGAGCCAGTCAACATACTTTCAATATATATATCTATGTATATGTGTATATATAAATTCCAGGGCAAATATTTAATATTTCCACATTATTAGACATATGCTTATAAACATATATATATCACAGTATAATCCTCTATGTACACGTATATGTATGTACACCATATCGACACATCCGTATGACAAGTCCATTAGCCACTTACGCCTGTATCGATATGTCTATACTTACAGATACGTATATATACTATACATGTGTTTATATGCATACTTCCGATGTTCACATCCAAACATGATACCACCATGATGATCATAATCTCACAATCAAGCACAAGGATAAACTTCACACACAAAAGCAGTCAAGACCTCTACTTGCAAAACCTACAAGCTATGGATGACTTACCTTATACTCATACAAAACTGAATTGGTTTACTCAGTCTAAGGTGAGTGTGTGTATGCTCAAATAGTTCACTTTACCGGTTACCCGACCAAGCTCCTCTCCCAAGTGATGTTTCCCCTCCGCCTGGAGGAATGGTTCCTGTTCCTGCATCCATTGCCACAAAACCACGACAGTTACTTGTTCATAACATTTGCAATACTTATACAAATATATCAAGTTTAAAAAGAAAGATTCTTTATCCTCCTATTCACATATATGTAGTATTTTACCATGAATTACATCAATTGAAATAACATCAAATGAAACAATGTCAAATGAGCTAACATACACATTGATAACAAGGTACAAGCATCTCTAGATTTTATATTACATTCATTTCTACCTTTTATATCACTAGTAAATAGTAACCTCACAATTTGGGATGTAACATTTGTAAACAAGGAGGGCTCCCCATTCTACACAGTCCAATCACTATAGGGATCAATCTCACCCCAATCAATAAATTAATGTGATTTGCCCTCCAACTTTCTTATATGAAGCCAAATGTTGTATTGCACAAAAACTAGGTCATTGAGGTGTTGACTCAACTTATTGCACTTCTTTGTGTGAAGGGTACAAACTCCATTTGTCCTCACAACTAAAAGAACTACCAGGTTGAAATAGAATTCAAAGGGCTAATTTTTGGAGATTTGGGGTATTTCCACCCCAATCTTTTCCTACCCAGAACCTACAAATAAGATATTCAAGAGTTTGTAATTATATATATATATTTTTAATAATTGTAATTTGTAATTTGTGAGACATAAGACTTCAATTTTTGTTACCTAGTGTTTGAGTGGATCTTCCTAAGATAGCTAGTGAGGAAAAATGAGTCTCCCACTAGGTTGCTAATAATTTTGTAACTAAAAAATAATGAGGTCTCTCACCTCAACCTCAAGTGTCATTCTCTCAATGCATATTGAGAGACCTTCCATAACATCCCCATTAGCATCTATGAAGCTATTGGAGAAGAAAAAATTGGGTTTGAGGTAGTATTTCACTACATGAATGGGGTAGTGGAGTTGATTGTTCCACCTCTAATCAATGATCTTTCAAATGGAGGCAAATCTACTTGTATCCACATAATAATTTTGGATGGCCTCTTTGGCTCTATCCACGGTTTCATAAATGTACCCCATTTGATTTTGCTCCTCATCCACCAAATGCAAAACGTTGCCAAGTTTTGACACTTGCAAAGTACAAATAAATTAAAATTATAAATATACAAATTATAATTAAAATAAATGATTTTTAAAAATTGAAAAAAAATAATTTGAAATTTAAATTGAAGTTTAAAGTTATCTTGATGATCTCTATAGCTCTTTTTGCAAAGACATCATCAAAAATTGTTTTTGTGGTCCTCTCTTTATCAATCATCTCTAAATATGTGAGTCTAGCCATGTTTGGCTCACAAACATTTGTTTCAAAGATATCAATAAATTAGAAATGCTTTGCAATGTTAAAAATTTAGTAGCGTTCCTTGACACCTAGTCGCACAAGATTTCCCCTTGGTGTGATCTTTCATCAAGTTGAGAATCCAAGGATGATTATAAAAACATTTTGTGATGTATTTTTTGTATCTTCTACAATTATTCTCACTCAATCAATTTGCCTATGTCCTTTGCAAGAAGGTGAAGGAGTCCAATATAGTGACAAATGTCTCTCTTGAAGCAATCTTCTAATTGCCATGTATGTCACTACATTATTAATGGCAACTTGCAAGCATTCTTTATGTCTACCTCTAAAATAATTTCCTTCAACATTAAGTTCAATTTTTTTGCATGCTTTATTTTGTTGGAGGCATCAATTGACTTTAAGAAAACTAACTCACTATTTGAAGCTATAAAAAATTATGAGGTTGTGGTTCATTCCTTCTATTAGTTCACCCATTCAAAATAATGATGCATTTGAACTAATTGTCTTTGCATTTGCAATATCATCTTGGAGTAACCTTTCGTTTAACTCTTTTGGAGAGGGTTCCTTGTACCCTTTCTTTCAACTATCAATGTTGTCACCAAATACTTCTAGTATGGACTCTTTTTAGCGTTGAAGGGAAGGTCACTACAATACCAAAAATTGAGCTTGTCTTATCAACTTCATTGTGTGCCTCCTTATTCCACCTTGTACCTTGCAATTAATATTGTACTTCAAGTGTATTTATAGTCACAAAAAACCCCTATAACTAGGCTCTACTCAAGCTGGATGAGGTGGATGTGCCATGCATGTGTTGAGTGCAACTAAAGCCCACAATGTCTAGTATATCTACTTTAGTTTTTGTTGGCAAATTAAGAATAAAGGTTGCTTCTATGGCTACTTGTGTCCTCACCCTCTCTAATTTCTTCCCATCCAACAGTACAAGAAGTGCTTGCATTTCTCATTTCATCTCTTTGAGTGCATCTAGACACAACTTAGTATCATGGTTAAGAATGTCTGCAATATGATATTTGAGATGATTGATACCTTTGTTAAGCTTGTTCAAGCACAAAATATAAATCGCTCCTTGCTATTGGTTCCATTAGGACATATTTCCAAGTGGGTTCATGGCTCCCAATGGGTTTATCCCAATGAGATGACTTCCACTTGTTGAGTTCGAACTTGATGCAAAGTTGGATGACATTGTATACTAACTTGCAACATTAATAAAAACAAAATAAATTAGTGCTTAAAAAGATTACAACAATTTGAACATGATTTTTTTTTCATAATCATATAAATACATTTGATAAATTGAACCTTAATGTAGTAAAATAGTAATTGAATTAATTAATGACAAAAATAATATGTTTTTACCCTAAAATTTAATCCCTATATTCACAAAGAGAAAAACAATTTCATTCATATAAAATAGTGTAAATCAACAATTTTTTTTTTACATAAATTGAATTCAATGCAATTAAATCTATAAATTTTTACATGTTATACAAATTTAACATGCTAAATTTTCTTCTACGGAAGGGAGCGTCCCTAAAAAAGGATGTTCAATTAGGAAAGAATGCTTCTAGACAGTTTATGTGGATGGAAACAAAGGGTGACCAACAAGAAAGAAAGTTACTTTAAGGATTCAACAAAAGGGATTGTTCAATGTTCTTGGAATGGTTTGGTTTTGAACTGACATGAGTATGGTGATCTTTTTTGGTTTGTGGGTTGTATGTCCTATGTTTGTTGTGCTTAATTCCTTTCTTTAAACCATTTGTTGTTTGTTGATGTTTTGTAGTCTTTGGGTTGTTAGTTCTTTTGTTGCTCTTTGTTGATTACCTGGGCTTTAGTGACCTACCTTTCGTGTTCGGTAAAAAATGTTAGGGTCCTTTCAAAAGCTCTACTTTACCCTTATAAAAAAATTAACATGCTAAAAATATTTAATAAGTTCGATTTTTTTTTATAAATCTAAAATTCCACAAAATTGTTCATCGAATCCCCTCTAAAATCCTTCCAACTTACTCAACAATCCTGAATTGTGAGCATGCTTCATTAATTTGGATAGATGGGAGTTATAAAACTAGAAATTCACTTTTTGTTTTTTGTTTTTTGTGTCTTCCTTGTGTGATACTAATTTTTGTCATAAAATAACAGAGTACTCACCACCTAATTTAAAATTTGGCAGGATAAACTGTAAATGATTAATGAGTATCCAATAACTCATCGAATAAATAAATGATGAAAAAAATAATTAAATTTAACAAACAATAAAAACTAAAACAAAATTAATTTAAAAAATACTTAACAATAATTATTTCGCAATGTAACAAAATCTCATGGCCAAACTCCTCTTGGTTTGGGAGATACACAATTAACTCAGCTTCCTTTTTCCTAGACTATAGTCAAAAATTAGTAAAGTGAATTTGTTGTTGCTCATACTTTGCATATGCTATCTTTTTTTCACAACTCACATGATTCAATTATAACTCGCTTCACCGTGAATATTTTTTTATTTCATTTAACTCTGCACTAAAACTCTCTTGAGAATTGTTTCTCAATCTTTTAATCACATTTGTCCTAATGGTACAAATATGAAAAAAAAACTCTATGAATGTCTTTCCTTCTCACGTTACTTCCAAGAAGAGAATAATAATACAAGAAATTAATATAGCACAACTTAAAAAGTAGTTAAATTAGACAATATACTAATCAAAATAGAAGACTACATTAATTGAGGCATTCACAATTGTGGAGCTCATCCTTATCAACATTCCATTTGTATAGAAAAAAATGCTTGATATTATATTTGGGAAATAATTAAATATAATAAATATTAAATTTATCCTTTCTGGATGGAGCGAGCTGAAAAAAGTTAGACGAGAGCGCAAAGAGAGTCATGGGCGAAGGAGTTCGAGGAGGTGTGGTCGCTGGAAAGACTTCAGGAGAAGGTAAGGAAAGATAGTGAGGCAGAGGGGATCACTTCCAGGGAGAATGGGTGGAACGGAAAAGAGCAAAATGCAGGCAAAGAGTCAATTTTAAACCCTCCAAGGCAGAGAGTCCCAGATCCCCACAAAGATGCCATCATCCAGAAGAAGTCAGAGGTGCTAGATCTGGATGTGGCGAGCGAAGTGCAAAAGGATATCAAGGATCTGGAAGAGAATTCTCTAATAGGTAGGTTTTTGGGAAGAAAATTTGCAAGAGTAGAAATTAAGGCCTGGGTGATGGTGAGCTGGAAGGGGATTACATGGATCAACTTCCTCCCAAAATATTTCTTTGTAGCAGTATTCAATTCAAAGGAAGATAGGGAGGTGGTTCTTCAGAGAAACGAATGGAAAAAAGGGGAGGCGCACTTGTACATTCAACCTTGGATACAAAATTTTGACCCCCTCTGCTATAATCCCAAGGATGCCCCCCTTTGGATCCGATTATATAATCTCCCGTATGAGTACTGGTCTGGGAGATGCTTGTGAAAGATTGGTAATGCAATAGGAAGAACCCTGGAGATTGATCTAAGGAATGGAGAATCTCTGATATATGCCAGAATCAAAGTGTTATTGATAAAAGAAATCCCCTAGTCCATTAATTTAAATGTTGGCAAAACAGTTTGGGCTTAACAACTAGAGGAAGAAGAATGCAAAATTTAATGTGGTACCTGCCAAAGGCTGAACCACAACTTAGAGAACTGCTGGAATAAGACCGAGCCTCAGGAAGGTAGACAAAGAGCACAAATTCAAAACTCTGGTAGACAAGGAGGCCCTAAGGCGAAGAAAGGAGGGAACTTAAGCTCTGCAGCCCTGGGGAAGTCAGCAAATGAATCAAGCACAAAAGAAAATAAAAAAGAGAAGGAGGTTGGGGGTCCTAAAGAGGAAGAGATCAGTCAAAAGAACTCCCAGATTCGCCCAACAGAAGAGAACTCAGAAGTAGAAAAAGGGAGCCAAAACTTGGAAAATGCCCAAGATTCACAAGCTTTGGAGAAAGTATCGACAAAGGAAGGAATGGGGGAGACAAGGCAAGAAGAGAAGAAGGAGGAGGAACAGTCAGGGGGAGATTTGCAAGAAAGCGATGACGAAGATGAACTAGATATCCTGGAACCAAGAGAGATCAACCAAACAACAAACAAAGCACTCTCCCTGAGTGTATCTAAAAAATCAGGCCGAAAAACAAATAAACAAAAATGGGAGGAGGAAGCTAAAGAGAAGGGATTCACAAACATCAAAGAGTATGTGCTAAGGTCGAGGGGAGGCTCGGCCTCCCTGAAGGAGTGATGAAGTTAACAATGTGGAATGTTATGGGCTTAAATGCCCCTAACAAACGACGCTGCATCAAGTGTCAAATAGAAATAATGCAGCCAAAGATCTTGCTCTTACAGGAAACCAAATTACAAAAAAAAGAAGTCGAAACTTTCATCAAACAGTTGCGAAAATGGGAAGGAGTTTGGGTAGAAGCAGAAGGGAGAGATGGAGGAATGATGACCTTGTGGTGCCCCCTGAAATTCAAGGTAACTATCAGTCAAGCAAAGGAGAACCTGATGTTATGTGAAGTAAAAGAACTGGCCTCAAACAATAAGATCCTTTTATTTAACATATATGGCCTAGTCAAGACAGAAGAAAATATGAAGTTGTGGGACAAGATATCGAACATGATGCACCAAAGAAGAGAAGACTTAATCATCCTTGGAGGGGATTTCAACGCCATCTTGGGAATGGAGGAAAAGAGCGGTGGAATTGGGAGAGAAACATCGGTAATAAGAGATTTCAGAAACTTTGTGGACAAGAATGAGCTAGTAGACATAAAAACAACGAAGGGATGCTACACATGGATGAATAGATGGATTGGTTATGCCAACATAGCAGAAAGGCTTGACCGATTTATGCTATCCCGAAACTGGTTGGAACAAAACTCTCTTTGGGAAGCAAAAGTCTGCTCGAACACAGGATCGGATCACTTTCCAGTGGCCCTGATTATAAAAAAGGATAAACCCCCAGCGAAGAAGACGTTCAAATTTGAAAGAATGTGGTGGTGTAATGAAAATTTGTTGCCGCAGATGGAAATTTGGTGGAAAGAGAAGCAGGAATGTAAAGGCCTGAAGAGCTTCCTATTCATGTCAAAATTGGATCACGTCAAGGGGAAGCTGAGCAAATGGAATAAGGAGGTGTTTGGCAACATTTTCGAACAAAACAATTTGATAGAGGATGAATTAGAAGTTTTGAATAAAGAAGTGATAGAGAAAGGTATGACAGATGGGGAATACAAGAAAGAAAAAGAGCTAATGGGAAAATATGAGGAAGTGTTAATCAAAGAATAACTTTTTTGGAAAGGAAAAACAAAACAGGGAGCTCATAGAGGAGGAGATAAGGATTCAAGAGGTTTGTGTGGAGTATTTCCAAAAGATGTACAATCCGGAGGAGGATTTTGAAGTGCGCTGCCTGGAAGACATAACAAGCTGTATTCCAAAGTTGGTAACAGAAGAAATGAATAAGCCCCTTTGCCAAGGAAGAGATAAGAAGGGCTGCTTTTGAACTCAACCCAAGCAAATCCCTTGGACCGGATGGATTCCGAACATGTTTTTATCAGAAATGCTAGCACTTTATCGGAGAAGAAGTATGGGAGGTTGCAAAAGACTTCAGGAAGAAGCATAAACTGTTGAAGAGAATAAATATGACAAACATAGCGCTAATAAAAAAGAAAGAGGATGCAGATTTACTGACAGACTTCAGACCAATAGCACTATGTAACTCAATCTACAAGATAATCTCGAAAGCAATGACAAATAGGCTGAAGAAAATTCTGAATACAATAATCTCGAAAGAACAAACGGGCTTTACCCCTAGCAGAGAGATAATGGAAGGTATTATTGTAGCTAATTAGGCAATACATTCGATGCAAACCTCCAAAACAAGTGCGATGTTTATAAAGCTAGACATAAGCAAGGCTTATGATAGGGTCGGGTGGCGTTTCCTTTTAAAAGTAATGGAGGCGTTTGGTTTCAGCAGGGAATGGCTGGATTGGATCTATGCTTGCATATCAATAGTCCACTACTCTGTTATTGTGAACAACTCTCCATGTGGTTTCTTTGGCGGGTCACGAGGTTTATGCCAAGGAGATCCTCTCTCTCCATTTTTGTTTGTTATCATGGCTGAAGCTCTCAACCACCAAATCAAAAAACATAAATAAGGTAGATGGAAAGGATTGAATATTGCTGATGGAATGGAAGCCCTCTCGCACCAGCAATTCACAGATGACATGCTATTGTTTGGGGAAGCAAGCTTAGGGGAGGCTGGTGTCGTCAAATAAACTGTGGAAAGGTATGAGTTCAAATTTGGTCAGAAAATTAATAAGGACAAATCTGCTATCATTTTCCTCAATGTCACTAACAGATTGCAGAGATGAATTGCAGATGTTTTGGGCTATGGAATTGGCCAACTCCCATGCACATATTTGGGGGTCCCAATCTTCCAAGGACTAACAAAAGCCGAGAATTGGGAGAAGGTGTTGGACACATGCAGGAAAAAGGCCTCAAATTGGAAGGGGAAATGGTTAACACTCTCTGGGCAGATAACAATGCTAAAAGTGGTTCTAATGGCAGTTCCAATCTATGCTATGTCATGCATGAGATTGACAAAGAAAGTGGAGCAAGATATGAAAAAGATAATGAAAAGTTTGTTATGGGAAGGCGCTAATGAAGAAAAAAAATTCCGCTCATAAGCTGGGACATAGCAAGAGAAGATAAGGAAGCTAGGGGTGCTACGTTGAAAGACTTGGAGCGGTAGAACCGTGCGTTGGGAGCTAAACTGGTCTGGCACATGTTTTCCAAGCCAAAGGATTTATGGAGTAGGATACTAAGGGCAAAATATCTTGACAGTAACGAGCCTGAAAGAATCCTAACCGTTGCCAACACATGCAACGGGTCGCACATCTGGAACTTTATGTGGGAATGTCGTCCAATTATAGCAGATCACCTAACCTGGCAAATCAATGATGGTAGGAAAGCCTCGTTTTGGTGGGACTCTTAGGGAGGGAACCCCTCTCTTAGTAGCTTGGAAGAGTTAGCAGGTTGCTTGGAAGTTGCAGAAAGACAAAACCATATAAAAGTGGGAGACTTGCTCTCACCTTCCTCTTATGGGCATTTGTGGAACAAAGACTTAATCTTTAGGTGGGGATTAAGTGAGGAAGACTCATTTCGGTTAATGGAGGAGCTGAAGAAGAGGAAAATTGCGCCAAACAGAAGGAAGGATAAGCTAATATGGTGTGTGGCAAAATCAGGGAATCACTCAGTTAAGCTGGGATATAAGGTAACTGAAATACAAGAAAGTAAAGACTGGCCATTTGTCTTGTGTTGGAACAATGCGAACCTACCAAAGGCTGGTGCCTTCTCTTGGACTGCCCTACACAAACACATACTGACAGGAGATAGATTGCATCTGGTAGGTTTATAAGGTTTGCATAGATGCCCAATGTGCAAGGAAAATGAGGAAAGCGCGAACCATCTACTCCTGAATTGCGAAGTGGCCTCAAAAATCTGGAATTGGATTAGTGAAAAGCTCAGATGGATAGGTGTGAGGCCAGGAGACATACAGAAGAATTTTTTGAGTTGGTCGATATGGCACCAACATGACCTATGGGGTGACATCTGGAAGGTAAGCCCCTCGATGGTATTATGGCACTTATGGCGTGAGAGAAATAGAAGGATATTCACTAACAGATAAAAACAAGCATTGAAGCAGGGATCTCAAAACTACTAAACGTCAAAGTAAGGTCAAAGACAAAATCTAATTTCTCAGACTGGGACGACTGGATGATGCATCGTTTGACTAAGCTAAAAGTCCCCTCCAATTTTCAAAACAATGACATGAGGACAAGCCAATCCAAAAGAACAGAAGTCAAATGGGTGAGACCGTCAGAAGGAAGACTAAAATTAAACTTCGATGGGGCTTCGAAGGGGAATCTAGGAAAATCCAGCGCTGGCTGTGTATTTAGAAACCACAATGGAGACATAGTATGGGTAATATCAAAGAAACTAGAGGAGGGAACAAATAATGAGGCTGAGTTTGCAGTGCTCAACCAGGGACTAGCTCTAGCTAAGGAGAAAAAGTGGGTAAAGTTGGACATAGAAGGTGACTCGTTGATCGGCATCAATGCTTTGAAATATAAAAGAATAGTGAATTGGCACCTCCAAAGCTGGTTGGACAGAGTCTTAGACAAATTGGAAGAAATCCCAGACTTCATAATTAGACACAAGTACCGGGAGGGCAATAAAACAACAAATAAACTAGAAAATCTAGCAATTGAAGGAAGCGAGGACATGATTAGCTTTGCCAATGTGACGGACTGGTAGGGTCTAAAAGAGGTGGCAGATAAGGATTGAATTAAGAAGTATTCCAAGAATACGTCATAATAAGCCACTCCCAAAAGGTAAGCCAACAAATAACACAAAGGGTAAACAAGATGCACACTGTGGAGAAATTCAAGACTCCCCACCAATTGATTCATCTAGTAGAAGTAACAGATGCCCTGATGTATTTGACTCCCCTCTAGAAGGGCAAGAATTGGTAATGTTTTTCCTTTTGAATGAATAAAAAAGGGAGTTGCCCCCATATGGCAGCAACTATTGCATCATTTTTTTTTTAAATATAATAAAATAGTTTTATTTAAATGTATATAAGTATTTATAGAAATGGTATAGATTTAAGTAATAGTCATTATACTTATTTTACTTTTGAATCACATGAAGATTTTAGACATTTTTGCAAACATGGACATTGGTTTAAGTAGCTTTCTGATAACCTTAAAATGTCATTATTTTGTCTATAAAATGGTCCTTTTATGTAGTTATTTTTTACAGTGTCTCTTTCTATTTTAAACATAATCAATAAATTAATAAGTGAAAAACTTTAATTTGGATTTGGAGTGATCTCATTCAAAGATTGCACTTGGGCTTCCTTGAGGTAGACTTTTAGGGATTGAAGATTTATTGGTGAATAATTTGAAGGTTGCTTGAATAGGACCTAGTCAAGTTAAAGTTATTTTTTTTTGAGGTGGGCAATCATTTTAGTGTTATAATTTTTTATTCTTGGTAACTACCTCAATGTCATTTCCTTGTATTTGAGGGTGACATGCTGAGTGCCATATATGATAAATTATGTTACTACTTTTCTATTGTAACTAATATGGATCTACTATTTTAAAATTATATATAATTTTTGAAATAAAAATAAATAATATATTTTGAGTGGGCTACTATGTTTTTGATAAAATAAGAAACATTTACAAGGTGTTGTACCCTTCACACATAAGCCCATAGGGCCAAAAAGAAGCTAGTTCAAACTAGAACAAGAACTACAAGAAAAATAAACAGAAACAACTGATCGATAACTGTAGAACAACAAACAAAGATTAGACAACCCCAAAACCAGAGGGGACTAATCTGACTCCCTGAACCCGAGGCTGCAAAAAGCAACGGATTTGGGGAGTCCCTTCTTCCTCAGCACAACCGACCATGAAGAGTCGAAATCGAAATCCACCGAGCGAGGCGAGGGGAGCGAATCCACAACAACCACCTCGGGTGAGGAGCCACTACACAGCAAGGGAGCCGACAACAAAGGAGATGAGACATGAGCAATCAAAGGACTAGTAGAGTTGTTCAACGAGGGACAAGCAGGAACCAAATGAACAACGACAACAAATTGAGGCAACAAAGGTTCTACGGAAGGGATAATCGAAAGAGGAGCTTGGAAAGGCTCTGACTCCATGGGAAAAACAGTCAAGGGAGGGTTGCCCTCCTAAGAGGAACCATCCAAAGAGGGAGAGCCAACTGTGAGATGGTCCAAAAGAGAATTCTTCCACCAAGTAGCAGCACCCTTGCGGCAAGCAAGAGGGCAGCCATAGGCCAGGTGACCAACAAAGAAACATCTCCTGCAATGAAAGGGGAGCCCCTCATAGTCTAGAAGTTGCTTCCAAGGTCTGTCCTCCACCATCAAGACCACATCACCATGGAGATGCTTGGAGATATCCAAATCGATTAGAATACAAGCGATCGTAGTATGCCCAAGATCCTGAGACGTAGAATCCATCTTCAAGAAGCTACCAATGGCATTGCCAATAGCTTCAAAACAAGAATCCTCTTAAAACTAGAGAGGGAGATTTAGCAGTCGAACCCAAACTGGTCTAATATTCAAAGGCTCTGTAAGAGGATTGAAAGAGCAAGACCAAGGCCGGATGAACAACAAATGAACACCCCACATCCAAACCCTATCCAACACTCTGTCACGATCCACGAAGGAAGAGAAGGTAGCAAAGAAAAAACCTCTAACATTGGGATAGAGGTCAATCTGTCCAGAAACAATAGGCTTCCAAGAAACGGAAACCCACTCATGGAGATTAGGAAGGGAAGGCCACCAACCATTAAACCTGCAGACCACACCCTGACAAACATATAACTCCTCGTTCTCAACAACCTCAGGCCCACAAACCACAATAGGGGAGGCCCGGGCACAAGGTAAAGGACAAACCCTAGCCGAAGTAGAAGGGATTTGGGCATGAGCAACATTAGAAAAAGATTTTCGTTTATAGTCAGCAGTCACAGGAACGACCTCAGAATCTATGATCTAAATTTGTTATTGCTACATCATTAATTGAGGGGTAGATCAAGTGAGTGGTTGATGAAGTATTTGAAGTTGTGCTTGAAGCTCTAGATGTTGATGTAGATATAGATGATAGAACATCTGCTTGTGTAACACTGACATAAGGAGGATTGATGGGATTTTGTAAATTGGTCATTGAAGAGTTCGAAAGCATTGCATATACACTAGTCATTGGTGGGCGAACTAATGCGTCTACTTGTGTGCACAAAAGACCCACATGAATGCATCTTAAAGCTTGTTCACTAGAGAAGCTTTCTCTTATTTATTTCTCAACCACATCGACAATATGTTCGTCCTTGTAAGATCTCCATACCTACACAAGAACGATGCATGCTCATCATTAAGACCATAGTTTGCAGACTCTTGCGGACTCGCCGTGGACTCGACAGACTCGGGAGTCCATTGGCCAGCTGAGTCAACTCGCCACGGACTCGGGAGTCGAGTCCAGGAGAGTCCTGGGTCAGGACTCGGGAGTCCGACCTCAGGAATCGACCGAGTCTTGAGGTCGGACTCGGTAGTCCCGACCCAGGACTCTCCTGCGCGGCTGGGAGTTAAAATGGGTTAAAAACCCATGTTTTTTTTCACTTTTTCTTTCATTTTAACATTCAACTTTGTGAATTTCAGGTTTGCAAATTGATTTCAGGTTGAAAGAAGTCAGGAGAACGAGCTAAAAGTATGTAGATTACATGTGGTTGTTAATGTTTTCCTTTTTTTGACATGATTATATGTAAACATATATACACTTATGATGTTGTTATACATTGAAAATTTGAAACTATGACTCTATGAGTATTTGATGACTATGAATGATTAAATTTCAATTATTGAGTGTTTGATGATCATATGACATGTGTAATCTTTGAATTACGAGTGTTTGATAATCAAATTAGGCTCTTATGTTCTCTAAATGCATTAATTTGTTCTTGTTTTTTTGTAAAACTACGGTTTTTTTTTTGCTAAGTCTTTTCCCGAGTCCGTCCTGAGTCCCAAGTCCGAGTCATATTTTTGGGCTGTCGAGTCTGCGGCGAGTCCGAGTTTGCAAACTATGATTAAGACATATACAACTTTAGAAAATAAACTATATTAACATTTCTTACTTTTATCTTACCTATTCTATCAAACTTTGAAATTCAGAGGACAATCTATTATCAATATTCTTTCTTCCACATATAATTTCCAAAATGACAACTCCAAAGCTATATACATCAGCTTTACAAGATAATTGACCTAACATAGCATATTTTGGTGCCATATAACCATTGCATAACCATTGAAAAATTGTTAGACCAAAAAAACAAAAATTAACAATGAATAATTCAAAACATTTAATTTAATTTAATTTTTTTTTTCTAACAAAAATTTAAAATATTGAAAATCTTAAACAACCAATATCTTTTCATCCAACACTTGCTACTGCATTTTTTAGTTTCTAAGATATTATAAACTTATGTGATATAGAGATGAATCTATGGATGCAATAATTAGATTCTTACTATGTTCCTGCAAGCCTTGTATCAACATGAATCTCATCTTGACGAATCAATCTTGCCAAGCCAAAATCTGATATCTTAGGCTCCATTTTCTCATCTAGCAAAATAATTGTTTGCTCCGTTGCGGATCTATAACCATACCTCCAAATAAATTAATCTAAATAGAAACAATTTTCTTATGACTTTCACTTACTTTATCCGGAGACGAACAAATATTGAATGACACCAGTTTTAAATTTATATGAAACAAAATTATAGAATAGTATTTTGTCAAGACTCTTATTAACCAAGTGCTCGTAAACAAGCAACCGTTCTGATCCCTCTGCGCAACATCCAAGTAACTTCACAAGATTACGATGTTGAATTTTTACCACCAGCTTAACCTCATTTAGAAATTGCTCTTTTCCTTGCAATGATTGTATAGAAAGTTTCTTTACTACGATTTGTAGTCCATCTGGCATTGTGCCCTGACATAAAAGAAAACACATTTGTCTTATGCTTACGTCAGACTGTAAAGGACAAACAGCCTATATTAGACCAGAAGAAGATAGAGCTTCTGAAGGCAACGAGCTAAATATGGACTGCCAACAAAAAGCATAACAGAAACGCCAAAGCGCCTAGAGGAATGCTTGAACAGGGACAGGACAAGGACTAATTATTACAGGTAGAAGCATAAAATAACTATAGAGAATCGAGATTTAACAACTTCATCTGAAACAAAAATAGGGTGTAGGCCACTAAGGAACCAGATTTCGAGTTACCAGCAAACTCGAAACCACAGAGAAAGCCCTGATAAGAAGTAATAGAAGAAACAAAAACAATCCCCACTTGTTAAACAGAGAAGGTAAAAAACAATCCCAGTAATAAGACAATAGATCAATCAAACCTTCCTATAGAAAAGGATTATCAGAAATTAGGTTCCTCCCATTAAGAAAAAAAATGGCTCTGTAACAGTATGGTTCTATGGGGGGTTTGGGCTTCTATTTTCATGGAGCAGACGGTCTCATGGAGGAAAAAAATTGTGCTAAAGATTAATTGAAATATTTTCTAGAAAAATAGTAGCCTCTACCTTTTAGGACTACAGTTGGTGAAACTAGGGTGGGGCTAGAAATTACCCCTACAGCTTAGAAATTTTTCCTGCCGCTTCTCTATCATCTAAAATTTTAAATTCCTATCAAAAAATAAAAATGAGAGAATTTTTATTTATTTATTAATTTTTATCAAAGCACTGCAATTCATTCCTTAAATTTTGGAGCTTAAATTTTTAAGGTGAATTGGACCATTTATTTTTGCTCAGTAATAAGATTTATATTATTCAATAGTAAATTCAAAGTACATCGTTATTTTCAAGAAAAACCACCTACGAATGGAACCGTTTCTCCAGGATTGAGAAAATAACATACATACCACCTTACGCTAAACCTCTATTCATCTACTTCGAGCTCAAAAAAGAACTCGGACATTCATTCAAAACATTATGTGAGAATGAAACCAACCACCCTGCATTAAAAAGCTAGTCACCACTGCATCCCAAGTAGGGCTAGATCCCCAAAATTCAACCAAGATGGATAGAACATAGTTGCAGTACCATTAGAGAAAAAAGAGAAACTCTAATTAACTCAGAATGAGCTACCTAGATCTGCTCCGCCCTCTAGCACTCCCGTCGCCTTCCTCTTACAAGGACGAAGCTCTCTGCTTTCCATAAGTTCAACTTTTGCCTCAGCCTAAGCAAGCACTGCTTCCACCTCCATCAATTGCGCAAAGACCTTCAAAGCCTCCCAACTGTGTTTGGCCTCCTCTCTGCAACGAGCTTTGAATCTCCCTTTCGACCACCGTACAAATGGAATGCATTTCTCAAACGCTTCATGTTCTGCATTTTCAATCTCTTCATGAATATCAAGACCTTCACTCGGGATTGCCCACTCCAAAATTGAGTCCATTCCATCCAGAAAATCTTTATGCACAATTGCTTCCATAATCCTCTTCACCGTTTCCACCATCTCCCCCAAATCTAGACCCCACACCATTATTAAGGAATAAACATCCATGTTTGTTCGGTACCTGTGTCTTAAATCCCCAAACACCTTGCCCAGAATCAACTGGACACACTGCACCAACCTCTCATCTTTATACAAAAACATACCCTTCAATCTCCTTTTTGTCACTTCGCTGAAGAATGGGCATAATTACTGCATTGTCCAAAGTGTAAAATTCGCCTCCATTGAATCTCTGTAACAACAGTACCGTCACCCAACTTTGCACCTTCTCAATGCTTTTTTGTCTCAAAAGAAACATCGAGAAATGAGGTCTGAATGACTTTAAACAAATTAAACACTACACATTCGGCCATAAATGTAGGTTGTATGAACAACACCGCCACACATCTCCACACCATTTTTCCAGTCACTTCAACCACTTCGATTTGTCATTAACTCTTGCTCATTTAATGCTACGTACTTACCACCTCTCAATTTACCATCTCTTCTAAATCAACTTGCCTTAAATCTTCAATCCTCATCTCATCGACCTCACCAAAGGTTAGAGCCCACTTCGAAAGGGTGTTAGCTTCCACATTCCCAGATCTCCCTACATGACCAATAAGGAAATCATCAAATGATGCTAATTCCTTCATAATTTTAGCAATTATATTCTGGAGATGCCATGCATCAATGCTCCCCTTCATCACTACTTGAATGATTATGAGTGTCACCTTCTAGATGAATTTTCAAGGCCCCCAATTTCTTTGCCAAATCTAATAGCCGTTAATGTTGCTAAGGCTTCAGCTACATTGTTTGTCCCAACCTTAAAATTCTTTGCCCCCAAGGCCAACACATTCCCTTTCCAATCACGAACGATGAAACCTACCCCAGATGGTCCAAGGTTCCCTTTAGAGGCACCATCAAAATTTAATTTCCACCATCCCTCCATTGGTTTTTCCCAAGCAACCTCCGCTGACACCTTTGAAACTGGATTGACCCATCCATGCCCCTTAAGGGGCCTAAGACGAATTCCTAACCATTGTGCTTGTATACACTTATCCTCCAAAGTAAAGGGGATCCCCAGATTGAAGAAATGTGAAGCTATCGCACCGGCCACTTCCTCTATCGCATGATTAATTCTCACCTTTAATCTATCTAGCGACTCTTCCTTGTCTAAGAAAATTCGCCTATTTCTTTCTTTCCATATTTCCCAAACAGCAATAGACCGACATACCTTCCATATACAGGAGAAAGTTGACTTTTTCCTTTGCAAAGGCCATCCCTCAAAAACTTTCTTTAAAGTATCTGGGAAAGGGCCTTGCCATCCCAACAATCTCATGGACATTTCCCACCACGAAGATGCCACCCTGCAATGTAGCAACAAATGATCTACCATCTCCTCCACCTCTGCACACATAATTTACATTTAGACGGTCCACAAAAACCCAAACGTTTTCTCCTTTCCCTTGTCAAAATACGTCCCCTAATCACCAACCACGCAAAATTCCCTGCCTTAGGTAAACATTCTTTCCCCCAACATAAACTAACCAGCCATCCTCACCCCTTGCTCATGTATCCAAGAATTGGTATCCTAATTTGACCGAATACTTACCATCCACAACGCCACACCACGCAACCTTGTCCTCCTTATTAGACCTCATAATCTTTCTTGAATTAAAAATATCCTGCATGAGAGCCCGTTGTCAGTCTAATAACTCAGCATTCTGGAGAGATTTCCAACCCCACTCACCAACCAGAGCATCCCCTCTAAATTCCAAATAATCACTTACCTTTTCACCCCATTGTGAATAAACTAGAGTCTTAGATCATGAAATTCTCTGTTCTCTTTCAAAGCTGGAAAACAATTCCAAAACTTCGCCTTCAAACCATTCCCAATCTGCCAAGTAATATGATCAACTATAACCTAACGACAAGAAATAACAAAGTTTCATATTGCTGAGCCAGAAGGGGGATTACGCATGGTAAGGATCCTGCTGTCTTCCATAGAATCCAGATACTTGGCTTTTAAAATTCGAACCCACAACTGAGAGGGTTGGGAGTAGATGTTCCACACCAATTTCGCACCCAAAGCCTCATTCATTATATTCCAATCTCTCAACCCTGCTCCCCCTTTGTCCTTCGCCATACAAATCTTCTCCCACGAGAGAAGGGGTATCTTATTTTGATCATTAGCACCATTCCAAAAAAAATTCCTCATCCTCTGCCCAACAACCTTTATGGTTTTTTTTGGTATTCGAAGGCACATCATTGAGAATATAGGAATGGCAGAAATAATAGATTTTAACATCAAAATTCATCTGACTGAATTCAACCACCTACTTTTCCATCCATCCATACGCTTTAAACAACAATCCACCAACTCCTCCCACACTGCCGACTTACTTGCCCCCCCAAATAATGGAATGACCAGATATTTCCTCGGGAGAGAGCCCAATTTCATACCCAAAATAGAGCAAATTTCTTTTTGCTTCTGGAAGCTAGTATTAAAAAAGAAAATCTCAGATTTTCTCCAATTTATGCACTGCCCAGAGGCTTTGCTATACTTATCCAGAACTTCTTTCATCACCCTGGCTTCCCTAAAAGAAGCTTCCCCCATCAGAAGAGTATCATCAACAAACTACAAATGAGAAAGAGAATCAACACCTTCTGTAACTTGAACACCCTTCCAAAGTCCATCTCCCCTCTTTTTGGATATCAGTCTTCCCAAAACTTTAGCCATTATTATAAAAAGGAAAGGTGAGATTGGGTCCCCCTGCCTTATTCCTTTCTCCGAGTCAAAGAAGCCTCGCGGGCTTCCATTCACTAAAACCAAAAAGCGAGGGGTTCTAATACAACTTTCAACCCAGTTCACCCAAGCATCACAAAAGCCAAACCTCCTAAGAACCTTTAAAAGGAAATTTTTGTTAACTTCATCATACACCTTCCTAATATCCAACTTTACCAACATTCTTTTTGTTCGCGCTATCCGAATGGAGTGAATCTCCTCGTGAGCAACAATAACTCCTTCGTAGATGGAGCTGTTCGGTGAAAAACCACTCTGTTTAGGAGAGATCACAACATCAAGAACACCCTTCAACTTGTTTGCCATCACCTTTGAGATGACCTTATATATAGTGTTGCAAAGAGAGATGGGCCTAAAATCATTAAAAGACAAAATTTCATCTTTCTTGGGGACAAGAGCAATAAATGTGTTATTGAAATCTTTTGAAACAAAGCCACCCGTTCTTGATTCCTCCATCACCTCCCAAAGATCAGTAGCCAAGACATCCCACCATTTTTGGAAAAAGAGCATTGGAAAACCATCAGGACCAGGTGCTTTGTCTCCACCAAGACTAAAGAGAGTGGCTTTAACTTCATCCATTGTGACAACCTTTGAAAGCACTGCATTCCAAGCTTCCGAGACACACCGGGGGATAACTTCCAAAATTTCATCCACATGAGAATTATCAATCTGATTACTTTAGAAAGCTTCTGAAAAGAAACACACAACTTCATTACAAATATCATCCTTTTCCTTAAGGATATTTCCATGCTTGTCCTATATTGAAAATATTTTATTATAGAACCTCATGACCTTGACCGAATTGTGAAAAGTCTTCGTATTACAATCCCCCTCCTTGAGCCATGTCTCCCTTGATTTTTGTCTCTAGAAGATTTCTTTTCTTGCCAAAATCTCCGCATAATGCTTATTAAGTTCTTTTTCTTTTAGAAAATCATCCTCACTCATACCCCCTTCAATAACTTTTAAATGTAACACCCTCAAGTCTTGTTCAATTCTGAGCTTTTCCAAGAAGATGTTCTTAAACACCTCTTTGTTCCATTTCTTCAGCTGCTCCTTGACAAATTGTAACTTTTTGAAAAACATAAAGGCTTTGTTTCCAACCCATGGTGGCACATTAGACCACCAACCAACAACCAACAACCAACTCCATAAAACCTTCCTCTCTTAGCCATAGTTTTTCAAATTTAAACGGGCATCGGTCTGGTGCAACATCCTCTTGAATTCTCACACTAATTAGATAGTGATCAGAACCCATAATGGGGAGGATGTCAGCCTGAAAGGTCCACTGAAAATCTGCCCAATTCCCGGCAATGAAACACCTATCTAATTTTTTTAGTACAATATTTAAAAAACTACTTCTCCTATTTGTCCAAGTGAAATCACCACTTTTAAAATGAATTTCAAAAAGGCCATTGCCAGACACAAAATCACTGAAATCCCTCTGTTTTTAATTTAGCCATCCAAGATCACCTCTCTTATCAGACGGCAGTAAAATTGCATTGAAGTCACCCCCAGAAGAAACAAGCTATCACCATTAGCAAACAACACCTCCGAGATAGTTTTCCACACTCCTCTCATTTTAGAGATATTGTTCGGGCTATAGACATTTATTATATAGAAACTTGAAAGTAGTTGCTTAGATAAAACATTAACCCATTGCCAAGAATTTTTTGACCTAATTACCTGGACCTCAATGATTGCCTCTTTATACAAAATACCTAAGCCTCCAGAAGCTCCTACTGCTTCAATAATAAGACACTTCCAAATTCCAAATTGCCTACTAAAGGAACCTACATCAGGCCCACTAAGCTTCAATTCTTGTAACAGAATAACATCCGGTCTCGTTTGATCAAGCCATCTTTTGATCAAACAGATCTTGTCAGGGGCATTACAACCCTTGGCATTCCACGAAAGGACCTTCATTGCTCCCGGGAAAAGGCGTAGCCTTTTCTCGATCTCATTTTTTTTGGCCTCGCTACACTTCCCGCAATTTTCAACTTCATCCTCACTGATTTTGGCTCGCGTTTCTTCTTTTCACCCACCTTCACCTTTACCTACTTAGCCAAAGTTTTCTCCAAGGCTTCTCCGAAGTACCTAGTTTTGCACTTAGGCCCAAGTCATCCCCACCTCCTATCTCATCATCTATTGGGGATCCCAATTCCAGATCTTCAAAAAGGCTACCATCCTCTCTAGCTTCCTCGAAAGAACTCTCCAAATTTCTAATTGGAGAGATCTAAATGTCTTTAAAGATGGGATCCTTGACTTCAAAACTTTCATCCACATTCTGATTCTTGACTAGAGGTGACTTTTTAAGAGAATTCTGACATTCCTCCACCTCCTCACCTGGTTTCTCCCCCCTCAGATTATTCAGAAGACCATTGTTATCACTTCTGGGGTTTAACAGGTGAATTAAGAAATTTTCTCTGACTTCCACTCTCTATGCCTTAAATTCCTCCACTTTTGTAAGCTTCTCTGAAACAAAGTCTGCCTTCCCTGAAAATCAAACTTGACCAATATCCAACTTTTCCTTAAGGCTATCCTCCATCAAGTCAATAGTTTTCTCACAAACTTTACCCGCAAGCGAGGTATCATTTCCTTCCTCTTGACTAACATCTCTTCCTTCTAGTGATTCATTGCTTATCCGAGCATGCACCAATTCTGAATTAATAATGTCATACCACCTCTTACCCTCATCACAACTCCAATTAGCTTCCTTAAGTGTTTCCCCTCCTTGAAAACCCATCCACAGACCAAGGGTTATTTCTGAGTTTCTTAAGCCTCAATCTTCCCCAACAAGTTGATCTCGCCTTTTCGACATAGCTTCCAAGAAGCCACTATCTTCATCTTGAATAGATCTGTTAGAGCATTTTGATCTAGCCCCTTGCCTTTTTCCAGCTGCTTGCATTCCCTTGCAGGATGCCCTACCGCTTTGCATATAGAGTTCACATTTCAATCGTTTCCTCAACTTCAATCGCTTGCTTCCAGATGCCCTCCCCTATTTTTAGTTCCACCATTTCGGGGAGAGGATGAACCACCTGCCAAAGGATACAAATATGAGCATACATGCTATAATCTTTACTTGCTATGGCTTCATCAACCTTTATAAAGGTTGCTAGTTTATGTCCAATCAACTTTAGGGTTTCAACATCCCAATATTCATGAGGAAGGTACAGTCGTATCCATATCGAAACCTCCATCATGATTTCATTTTTAGGATTAAAGTTCAGAGTCCAATCTTTAAGAAAAAACCCTTACCCCCCATTAGAAAGGACCACTATTAAAAATCCACTCCTTGTCTTTGGCTTTCAGACAAATGACAAGATAAAAACTATTGGGTAATGTTTTCAGAGTGATTGTTTCACCCCAGTGTTCATTAAACCAATTCCTAACCTTTCTAAAGGCCAACCGAGGCCCACTCCATTTCATAAAAATAGCCTTTTCCTTGAAATGGCTCACTGATTCATTCCAGGCTTGACCATCAATCATTAAGGAAACAACCGTGGTATGCTCAAAAGTAGGGTTTACCTTTTCAGTTAGCTGAGAATCTCCTTGCAACTTTGGCCTCCAAAACTTCTTCTCTACTTTTTGAAAGTCAACTGGTGCATTCAATCGCAGGTTTGCAAAACCCCACCTATTCCTTGTGACAAATGCCTATTGAGCAGATTTGTCATTATCAGGATTGTAAGAGCCTTTGCCATTATTTTCTGGAGCCTTCCGTGCTTGTTGTGGTGCTCACCACGGTGGGTTCTAAAAGCGTCCTCCATTCCTTTGGTTGAAAGGCCACAAGATCAAAACTCTGCCAGGTCTTCGAAAGCCCTGCAACCTACGAAACCCTAGCTCCCCCCTTCTCTCTGCCATTTCATTTAGTTAATGCATAAGGTGAATTGAACTATTAAAATCATGAAACCACCAGCTTAAAAATATTCCTAAAAAATCTTAGCATCACCCACTATAATTTTTTAGGAACCCCCCTCCATGGAACCTTACCTTAATTAACCAGGCGATCAACATAGTGGTTTACATCTCTATAGAAATGACTAAAATTAACATATCCGAGTAGATAATCTAGCATAATAACTAATCTTTAGTGAGTTTTACTAGATAACACATCCAAGTAAGTATTTGAACAAATTTAATTGAAACAATGAGAGGGTAGATAAGTATTTCTATTTATTTCCCAAGATCCTGCTCTGTGCTCAAAATAAAAATTATAAAAAAAAGTCCAATTTGTATGCCTTGGGGATATATTCCATTCTTTCATTCATAATTTAGTGTGAGATAAAATATAAATCTATTTCCTAAAAAATCAAAAATAAAATGCTAAAACAGGCGTAAAGAATGGACAAGTGATGTAAATTTAATAGTATATTTAATATTACCTTGTATACAGAGCCAAATCCCCCCTCTCCAAGCTTGTTATCCTCATGGAAATTTCTAGTTGCGGCCTTGATATTCTCCAAATTAAAGAATACCCCCCGCTCCTGGCCGATCGCTGAATCTACCTCTGTCTAGATTCTCTGGATAAGTAATGCATCAGGGGAAACATAATTACAATTTTGTATTTAACTAAAAAAGTTTATTTCTTTTTACCACAATTAGATGATAATGAAGAGAAAAATTCTTGATTCTGTTCTAATATACTTTTGTTGATAAAAATGTAGGACAAATTCAATAAAATTTCGCTGCAAAAATACCTTTCCTTAAGAGAGTGGGCTTCCATAATACTGCAAACTTGAATTTTCTTCGGATTGCAAAGAGGCATAGTAGTAACATCACTAATGAGCCGCCGATAGTACCCAAAACTATACGTACTTTGTTTGTAGATTTTCTTGCACAGGAGATTAATTTGAGAGTGCTTAGACATCTAAAATGGTAGCAATGTTAATTTCACAAAGCAAAATAAACCCGACTTTGCTTATTTAAAGAATATCAAGGAACAATTGAAATGAAGTAGAAACAACAAACATAATATTTATGGTTGATTTAGGTTTATTAAATATTTTCATCACCATTCCTCTTCTATGGAATTCATCAGAATATGAGAATAATTAAAATTAGCTTGTAAGGTAATTACTATAAATACTACTTGTTGTTGAGGGTGGAGACGGAGGTGACAGAGGGCTAGGATGAAAGAATTCGTACGTATCGTAACGAGCAAAGCAACTGTTGGACCAGGTCAATCCTCCCTAAAAAGTTCCATCATCTCTGGACGTCACATCCCACAAGTCATGAATTGCTTTTGATAAGCATGTTTTGTAAGCAACATAAGTTAAATCCCTCGAACACTACACCAGACTGTATATCGGATAAAAGTTAGAGGTACGTGTATATCCAGAAGAATACAACATTGGGGATGAATGAATGAAAGATTTTAATGACGTCCACGAGACTAAACAGTCTATGGGACCGAGAAACAATAGGCCTAATTTGTCTTCATGTTCTTTTCCAAGCTGGATCTCCTGCTATAAATTTTGATTAGAAGGCTAGCCGTATGATTAATCTTATCTTCCTCAAATAGCTGGTGTATATTGTCCACTTTCAAACTATTTCCATGGTGAGTACGGATATCCTCATAAGCAGTGCATTCCATGATAAAGTGCCATTTCGTTTCCACAACCCCTTTATTGCAAAAAATACAAGTTCTTTCTTCCCAAGTTTCCTTGGGTATCTTCCACCTACTGGTTTCACACCTAAGGTGATGCGATCCCGTCCTCAATTGTGCCACTAATATTCTCGCCTTCTCTTTAATAGCTACACCTAAATAAGTTTTTTCACCATGATCCTTCGTCGGGTTAAACTCTTTGAACTAGTATATTTTTTTTCACCCAATCTGATTTGTCCACATGGCAGTTCTAAATTTTTCAGTCACATAACTTTTTATTTCTCTGTTGGTACTAGGACACTCTTGTAAGTTAATGCCCCACTTGTTCATCCACTTGTGGTTCCGTTTCATCCAAGTTTTCTTCCTACGATCTAGTGTCTCCTTCATAACCGCTTTAGGCCAACAATGGTTATCCATGTTTTCAACCTTCTTTAAATAGCTTATCAACCGGGTTAATGCCGAAGCTTCCAGCAAAAAAGTCCTCGTTTCAGCTAAAAGAATTTCATATGGGACTATGGTTTTAACTTTGAGACTGCTTGTTATTAGATGTTTTTGGATTCTTTCTAATTGTCTCAAATTGCACTTAGACATACTACTTCCCCACACCTCACACCCATAAAGTACAACCAGAGTAACTAGCAAACCAAAAAGGGTTTTCTTGGTTTTCCAATCCCAAAGATTGACTTTTCTACATCTGTTTTGAAGAAGGTAAGAGGCCTTCCAACCTCCCTATATCCTTTTCGTACAACAAGTCTCCCAACTGAGCTTATAATGAAAGTCAATCCCAAGATATTTGTATTCTTTCACTATTTCAAGTGGGCTGCCTTCAAAAATAAAGATATTATGCTTATATTTTCTATTCAAAGAGAAAATCATGATTTTGGTTTTGGAGATATTCACTTGCATCCCAACCTCCTGACAAAAGAGTTCTAGAGCTTTCAGATGTTCCCTTAACCCATGAGCTTTTTTAGAAATTAGTATAAGATCATCAGCATATAAAAGTAGTTCCACCACATAACTTGCCAATTGGATACCATCCCCATCCATCTTGCTTAACCAAGCTTCCAACTTATCAATGTATAGCCCAAAAAGCCTGGGAGATAGTGGGCAGCCCTGGTTAACCCCAATGTCGCTACCAAAACATTCTGACATACCTTCACTTGTTCTGATTTTAGCACTAACCTTCTCATATATCCTGTGAACAACTGCTCTATACACGCTTGGGATGCCTAATTCCTCCATTCTATTCCATAGTTTGTCTCTAGGTACCGTGTCAAAAGCTTTCTTAAAGTCCACAAAACAACAATAAGCTTCCTCACCTTGAGTGTTCCAAATTGTTCCAAATGTCTAAGGGTGATGCAGTGATCGATAGTAGAGTGTCTTGCCCTAAAGCCAACCTGCCCTTTTGCCCCTTTGCCCTCATTTTCTGCCCAACTGCTGATCCTCTGTTCAATCATGCTCCCAAAGAGCTTGCCAAAGATAGGATTGACCATAATTGTGCGGTAGTTAGATGGATTATTGATATCACCACTTTTAAATAAAGGGATGACCACATTGGTAGTCCACTCCATCGGAAATCCTTCTCGAGTGACATTATTGAAAATTATTTTTATGAGAGGGGCAAGTGTCTCGATCCCCCATTTTGAAAATTCAACCTGTAACCCATCTATGTCCTGTGCTTTAGCGCTCGCTAAATTCTTTATTTCTTGTTTAATATCATCCACAATGAATATTTTTGTTGATGTGTTAATAACAGGTGGATGATTTTTCTCGTGAACCCGCTCATAAAGAAGCTTAGCATACTCTAGCCATTGGATATCAGTAATATTGTTTTCAATCTTCTTTTTCTTTTGCTGCAATTCTCTCCAAAAACCTTTAGGATTTTGTTTTCCAAGCGAGATTAGCTCCTTCCTTCTTTCATTTACATAATCAGATTTTTTAGACTGCACCAGTTTTTCATAATTTTTCTTGCCTTCTTTGTCCATTCCTCTCTTTTTTAGTGACATCTTGGCTGCCTTACATTCATCATCGTACCATGGATTTTCTGGGAAAGTGTTTTCAACTCTGAACTTGGGGTGAGTTTTTTTGCATGCATTTAATGCTCTGTGAATTATTGGGATCAACAAACTACTGTGAATGTGCACATCCCCCTCTTTTGTAGTTTTGACCTCACCGTTATTCATTAAATCATGGAAATGTTGTTTAAGAACATCGCTAAATATTTCTCTATTTTCCTTGTTCAAGAGGATTTTACCCTTGAGGAGTGGTTCTTTTTGCGTGTGTTGAACTTGATTAATGTGTTGGTTGATTGGGGACATACAGAGCTTAACCAAGAGAGGTAAGTGGTCAGATTTCATCGCAATAGGGAAGTCTTCAATATCAAACTCCAGCAATCTAGGGACAAAACCTTGAGAACAAATCACATAGTCCACCACACTTTGACCATTATAAGTTTTGTAAGTGATACCCCCCGACTTTGGCCAATCTTTCATCCCATTGCAAATAACCATGCCAAACAAACTACAAAGTCCAAGCAATTCAACTCCAAATGGGGTCACCACGCCATTACCATCTTGGGATGTTCTTTCCCAATATTGATCTCCACCTTCCTCCAACCATAAAGGATTATTCTCCCCTTTTTCTTCCCTGCTCAACTGAAGAGATTGGTTATTAGCTGTCCTTGCATTAAAGTCGCCCATTAAAACATCTCCAAGTGTGCTGAAAATGAATATATCCTTTTTTAGCGAGGCATATGGGTCTTCATTGTCTAGGTTTCTCCTCTTATAGAACTTAGAATTTTTTGGGGCAAAGTAACAAGCAGCCAGTCTAAAAGTCACCCCATTTTCAATTATTTGCAGCCATATGTACTATTTAGTTGCGTCCTCTTTTTCAAGTTGAACAGATAGCTCTGACAGATTTGTGTAAAGGCCCCTAATAGCAGTACGAAACATGCCAGGTTCATCCGCGACCTTCCCTGTACTGTAAATAGTGCTTGTATTGGGGAGAAAGCTAACTCCTAGACAAAATTCATCTATGTATGTATGTAACATAATAACATACACCCCATCCCCATGCCAAGCTTGAAGGAATAGAGGTAGAGAATAAAAATTACACAGAAAAATAATTTTATATTATATTCATAAAAATTCTAACAACTACAATTTTGCTTCTTCATAGCAATGTTAATTTTCTTCTATCACAACCAAAAATACAGCCAGCACTCTAAAATATCCAAAGTTCACGGCCAAGCCTTAATTGCAAAAATAATGGCTATTAAAGTTAAACCATCAAAATCATGACCTTTCAAAATAAAACATTGTCCATTCAAAATAAATACAAGTCCTTTTAATTTAAATATTCGTCCTTTAAATGCCAACACATAACCCACTAACTGTCGTCGTCAGAAAGATGCCAACCCGCGCTACCGCTGAGGAGAGAGAAGACATGCATGGTAACGCGGTGGTTACCGCTCCATTGCGAGGGGTCAGGCGATAGACCATGGGACTGCGGTAACCACATTACTGTGGTTTGCCAAGTGATGAGCCGTGGTGCGGCGGTGAACACCGCACCACCATGGGCAGTCTTGGAGATAACCGCGGGACGACGATAACACCGCTCTGGCGGTTAACCCGCATTACCTTGGTCTGGCAAGCAACAAGCCGCGGTGCGGCGGTAGACACTGAGGAACCGTGAGGAGTGAGAGAGGTGGCCGCGGTATCGCGATAACACCGCGCAACCACGAGCAAAAGTAAAGAATGGCGCGGGGGTGCAGTAGAGGCCTGGTTGACTTGGGCAGGAGATGGGAGAAATCCCAACACTCCCCCTTGAACATAGCTTCCACCACATTGATACCCAGTCGGTTTCTTTGATGAATGAACTCATCTCTGCCCAGCGCCTTTGTAAGTATATCCGCAACCTGTTCCTCTGACCTGCAAAAACTTAAAGAAATCTCTCCATTGCTGATTAACTCTTGAATGAAATGATAACGAGTGTCTATGTGCTTACTACGTTTATGAAAGAATGGATTTTTTGATAGAGCAATGGCCGAATTATTATCACATAAAATTTGTGTGGCTTTTGACTGCTCATGCTGAATCTCCTTCAAGACTCTCCTCATCCAGATTGCCTGGCATGACGCACTAGTTGCTGCAACATATTCAGCTTCGACTGAAGACAAAGTAACTACCGATTTCTTTTTAGAAGCCCATGCAACAATTCCAGTCCCAAAATGAAATGTATATCCAGACATGCTTTTTTTGTCATCTATGCTCCCAACACAGTCACTGTCTGTATAACCAGTTAGCTTGAATTCATCTGATTTTGTATACTGGATGCCATAATTTTTGGTTCCATTGATATATCTAAGGATTCTTTTTCCAGCCATCCAGTGAGTCTCCTTTGGTGTTTCCATAAATATGGAGATCAAACTAAGTGCAAACATAATGTCTGGTCTTGTGGCTGTCAGATACATTAAACTTCCAACAAGCTATTTATACAGTGTAGAATCAACATCTGAGCCTTCATCTTCCTTGCTAAGCTTATGACCAGTCACCATTGGAGTAGGTGTAGGTTTATAGTTCATCATATGAAATCTTTTCAAAACATCTTTAGCATACTTTGCTTGTGAAATAAAAATTCCATTTTCATCTTGATTCACTTCAATTCCTAGAAAATATTTCATCATACCTAAGTCTGTCATCTCAAATTCCTTCATCATTGCATCTTTGAACAAATCAACTGACAGATTTCCAATCAAGATTAAATCATCAACATACATGAAAATAATTAAAATTTCACCATTTCCATTCATCTTGGTATATAGGGTTGGTTCATTGCAACATCTGGTAAAACCATTCTGTGTGAAATAACTGTCTATCCTACTATACCAAGCTCTTGGGCCTTGTTTCAGACCGTACAGTGCCTTTTTCAGCTTGTAGATTTTGTCTTCTTGTCCCAATATCTCATATCTAGGTGGTTGTTCAATATATACATCCTCTTCAAGATATCCATTTAAAAATGCTTATTTCACATCCATTTGGTGAACACACCATCTGTTATGTGCTGCTATGACCAATAACATTCTGGCTGTGTCAAGGTGACCTACATGTGCAAAATTTTCAGTATAGTCAATTCCAGGTTGCTGTGCATATCCTTTTACAACCAATCTTGCTTTGTGCTTCTGCACTTCTCCATTTGCATTGAGTTTTGTCTTATAAATCCATTTAACTCCAATTACATCTTTGTCTTTTGGAAGACTTTGCAACTCCCATGTCTGATTGTTTTCAATTGAATCAATCTCATCATCCATTGCTGTTATCCACTTCTCCTCTTTAATTGCATCTTCAACTTGTGAATAAAAAGCAAAAAATGTGAACTGTTGAGAATTGTTCTCTCCTTCATTCTGATTATAAATATCACTTATACTTTTGATTTTCTGTCTCCTCATACTTGCCAAAGTTGGGTTTGATAAATCACTTGAATTTGTAGAATGTGGACTTGAAGGTCCTGCGCCAAAAGTTCTTGCTGTAGTTGGCATCTTTAGTCCTTTTGTTGTTGCTCTTACATTGCTTGATGGTGTCACTTGTTGACCACTTGCTTGAGCTTGAATTGGTACAACAATTGGAACGTTTGCTGGAACTGAAATTTCATTTTCTTCTTGAGGGATATTGACTGTCACATTAACTGTGCTCTCTCTGCTTCCATCCCATGCTTCTTCTTCAACAAATTGAACATCTCTGCTGATTATAACCTTCCTAGTTGTTGGATTGAACAATTTATATGCTTTGGATTCATCACTGTAACCAACAAAAATACATTTCTCTCCTTTGTTATCAAGTTTTCTTTTCAATTCATCAGGTACATGTGCATATGAAACACATCCAAAAAATCTCATATGGGATACACTGTGTTTTTTACCAGTCCAGGCTTCCTCAGGAATAATATTCATCACACTTTTCGTTGGGCATCTATTCATGATGTATGCTGCACAAGATATAGCTTCAGCCTAGAACTCATTTGTTAAATGCTTAGCTTTCAACATACTCCTAGCCATCTCCATTATGGTTTTGTTTTTTCTCTCAGCTACCTCGTTCTGTTGAGGTGTGTATCTTGTTGTGAACTGTTTGTGTATACCATGATCTTTGCAGAAATTTAAAAATTCTTTTGATATGTATTCACCTCCTCTACCAGTTCTCAACACTTTGATAAAATGTTCACTCTGTTTTTTAGCAAGAGATTTAAACTGACGAAAGAAATCAAACACTTCACTTTTTTGTTTTAAGAAATAGACCCATGTCTTCCTTGAATAATCATCTATGAAAGTCAGAAAATAATAGCTACCACCTATTGAAAGTGTCTGCATTGGACCACACAAGTCTGAATGAACAATTTCTAATGGGGCTTTTGCTCTTGTGGATTTCCGTGCTGGGAAAGACTCTCTATGTTGCTTTCCTAGTATGCACCCTTCACAAATTCTCTCAGGTTTTTCAATTAATGGTATTCCTTTGACCATATTCTTTCTATGAAGCAAACTCAGACCACCAAAATTCAAATGACCAAATCTTAAATGCCATAGCCAGTTTTCATCCTTTACTTCTACCGAAAAAACAGTCTGAGTAATAGTTGATACTTCTTGTGCTTGTGCATAGTTTGTGTTCAAGTCTGGCTGAATTCTCAAAGGAAACATTCTATTGTTTGTCATCTTGATCTTAGCTATCAACTGACTACTTGGGTATTTGTCTAGAATAGTGCACAATCCATTTTTAAAAGTCACTCTATAACCCTTTTGAATTAGCTGTCCTACACTCATCAAATTGTGTTTAAGACCAGACACGAAATAAACATCTGAGATATATTTTTGCTCCCCCTGCTTGGTTAGAATATTAACATTTCCCTTTCCTTTGACTGACACTTTGTTGTCATTCCCCAGGGTGACATCTGACTTTATATTTTCATCTAAACTTGTAAACAACTCTAAATTTCTTGTCATGTGGTTACTACAGCCTGAGTCTAAAAACCAAACATCTTTCTCACTAGCTTGTGCTACATTACAGGCTAAGAACATTGTGCTTTTATCTGGTCTATGGTCTTGACTCTCTTTAGTAAAATTTTCATTTTGTCTACCTATATCATACTGCTTCTTCCTACACTCATTCATATAATGTCCAATTTTTTTACAGTAATGGCATTGGACCTGAGATTTTTCATACCTTTGACCTCGAGGATAATTTTGAGATGGGTTTTGGCTGCTGCCTCTTCTGCTTGAACTTGACGGGTTGTTTCTTCCACCTCTGTTGAAACCTCTTTCTCTTGCTCTGAAATTCATTCTACCTCTACCTCTTCCTTGGTTAATTGAAACTTGTGACTTGAATGCATGCTCCAATGACATACTAGTTGTTCTTCTGATCCTATGCTCATGAGAAATTAGTGAAGGATATAGCTTATCAACTAAATATTGGGTGAGGTCCTTTGTCTCCTCTATAGTGACAACAATTGATTCAAATCTTGTGGGTAAGCACCTCAAAATTTTCTCTACCACTTTGACATCTTCTAATGTCTCACCATGTGTTCTTATTTGGTTCACCAATCCCATTATCTGAGTGAAATATGAGTCTATAGACTCATTATCTTTCATAAACAGGGTCTCAAACTCTCTTCTCAGTATTTGCAACTTTGCAGTTTTAACTTTATCCATTCCTTGGTAGGCAATTTGCAAAATATCCCATGCTTGCTTGGACCTGGTTGTAGCTGAAATTCTTGGAAAGATACTTTCATGTACTCCTTGAAGAATGAAAAAGTGAGCCTTTGAATCCTTCTTATTATCTTTCAGTAAATCTTTCTCTATTGTGTCAAGGCATTATATGCTGCTGCATCTATTGGCTCTGGAAAACCATTTTCAACAAACTCCCATAAATCTTGTGAACAGAACAAGACTCTCATTGTTATATACTAGTAGTCATAATTTTTCCCATTCAACTGTGGAATCTGGGGATTAGACAAGCTTGTGCTTGTAGCCATCTTTTCAGACTCTCTAAACACTCTACAATAACCTTAGGCTTTGATACCACGTGAAGGAATAGAGGCAGAGAATAAAAATTACACAGAAAAATAATTTTATATTATATTCATAAAAATTCTAACAGCTACAATTTTTCTTCTTCAGAGCAATGTTAATTTTCTTCTATCACAACCAAAAATATAGCCAACACTCTAAAATATCCAAAGTTCACAGCCAAGCCTTAATTACAAAAATAATGGCTATTAAAGTTAAACCATCAAAATCATGACCTTTCGAAATAAAACATTGTCCATTCAAAATAAATACAAGTCCTTTTAATTTAAATATTCGTCCTTTAAATGCCAGCACATAACCCACTAACTGCCGTCGTCAGAAAGATGCCAACCCGCGCTACCGCCAAGGAGAGAGAAGATAGGCGCAGTAACACGGTGGTTACCACTCCACCGCGAGGGGTCAGGCGATAGACCGCGGGACTACGGTAACCGCATTACCGTGGTTTGTCAAGTGATGAGCCGCGGTGCGACGATGAACACCGTGCCACCGCGGGTGTTCTCAGAGATAACCGCGGGATAACGGTAACACCGCTCTGGTGGTTAACCCGCATTACCGCGGTCTGGCAAGCAACAAGCCACGGTGTGGTGGTAGACACCGAGGAACCGTGAAGAGTGAGAGAGGTGGATGCAGTATCGCGGTAACACCACGCAACCACGAGCAGAAGTGAAGAATGGCACGAGGGCATGATAGAGGCTTGGTTGACTTGGGCGGGAGATGGGAGTAATCCCAACAAAGCTTGGACAAAACGCACTGACGACAGGAAATAGGTAGACGGAGACAGAGACAGATGGACAAATGGCAGAAGTTGACGAACAACAATGGACAAATTTTTTCAAATGCACAGATTTTTAAAAACGAGCGGGAGATTTAAAGGCAGCGGAGTTTTAAAAATAATTCACGGTAATTTTGCAGGTTCCTATCTGCTATGGAGAGACAAACAACGATGGAGACGATATATTTGCCAGTGGTTGATTGTGGGCACTAGGGAGAATGCAGAGACTGTAGAACCTAAGTTCTCTAGCAACAAGTGTTAACAGGGACACATTTTTCATGTGAATGGGTGTAAAACTAGGGATGAATTTTAAGGACAAAATGTGTTGGTTGTTGGGTGTGGGAATTCTGGCATGGAAATGTCCCTTGATCTATCAAACCACAATGGGAACCCCTTCAGTATCGCCCGTAGCTCTGTAAGTACAAAATGGGTTATATAATTTTCGTGCACCAGAAGAATCACCATGGAAATCTATTGGGAAGTTTACACTTGAAGGAATCCAAGCACCTGTTTAGGGCCTTAGTCATGCTTTGGTGAACATTCGTACCTTGTCTCACAACTCAGATTCTAGCATTTTGTCAAGAAATCTACGTGCCTCATTTATGCCTTCACATTCTGTAAGAATATATCAAACAATTTATGTGCTTTGTCTTTGCTTCCACCTTATTGTATATATGTCAAGCAATCTCATTCATAATATTATTCAGGCTTTCTATTTGTGTTTGCACAATCTTTTTATTCAGTCTGTTTAGGGGCCTTATTTTTAATTTTCTTTATCCTCTATGAGGCGAGGAGGGATTTGATAATTGTCACCAAAATGTTAACTTTGGAAAGGGGAGATTTGGATTTGGTTTTTGTTCCAACGAGCATTCTCTTCATAATGATTTATCATCTCTACCTTCTGTATAGAGTCATCAAGCACCCCAATTCCACTATCATAGGCTTCGAAAACGGCAACAAGAGGATTTGGGTACGCAAGATGATGGCCAAAGGTTAGTGTTGTCCCATTTAATATTCTTGAACATATGAAAAAGTATAATGTCTCTATGTCTATATAGATTTACTAACTATTCCAAGGCAAAAAGGCCTCAAATATTCTTTGTTTGATTTAAGTGAGTCAAATGAGCCATCCAAAGACAAACCCAAGGTAGTACTCACAAATATACCTAAAAATAGTGTTGGACAATAAAATAAATAGGTCAAAACACCCCATTTTTATGTCCCTTGATCATTGGTGATCCCTAATAAATATATTTCATTTATCTAACAGTTTTTATTTTGGACATTAAGTCTCTCTAGACAACTGATTTAACTATATTTTTTTGTGTTGGATCGCAGGATATGCCAAGAAATACAGGAACAACTCTTCAAGTGATTTCAAACAACACATCAACAACTACTTATTCGATCAACATCTCCATAACATTGGGTTCATTGATTGGCACCATTGTGGGCAACAACCCAAATAATAGTGAAGCTAAAGGGTTTGTCAATGAAATAATCTATGGAGACAAAAGCCTTACAACTGCTTCTATCAAATATGTATCCCTGATACTCTGTTTTTTAGTTTCTCAGGGACATTTTGTGTCATTTATATTACCATTTAAACTTTGTACTTTGAAAAACTAAAAATGTTATTCTCTTAATTATTAGTATGTGAATTTCCTTCTTGTATTCTATTAATAAATTTATGTAGGTGGGAGAAAGGAGTTCAGAAGAGGTTGTCAGGTGGATGCATGTTATAAAAGAAGTTGCATTGTAGGTCAAATAGATTATGAACGTGAATGAAGATTTTTTGGTGCTTGTGCTTTGCATCTTATTTTTATATCTAATCAAGGAATGTTCTAAATAGAGCAATCTAGTTAATTAGAAGGCTTACCTAACTTAAAACTGTTCTTGAAAAATGAAGGTCCAACCTTCTCAAGCATTCTAACACTTTGATTTCACCTAGGAAGAGAATGTCATGTTTAAGGTAAGTATAATCTTTGTCTTATGAATCCAAAGTTATTAGGCTCCTTTACAAGTTAATGGTCCATGGAGCCTTACACACTTGGTCCTCAATATCATGAGTTCAAATTAATGTTTGAAATTTAATATTATTAAATTTTTTTTCCAATTTTTGGTTGCAATACATGCACTTTCTATTTTGATCATATCAAATGTTAAAATGATAATTCATGTTTATTTGAGCCTTTTGATATTTTGTTTCTTTTGTTGGTGTAGAGAAAAGACTTATAAATACAAGTGAGTAGCATGACTAGAGAATACACTTCATAAAGTGGTATGTGTGACTAGAGGAGTTTCAATTTTCAAAGCTTATGGCTACAATTATGAATCTATGTTTCAAAGCTTATTATTTAGTTATATAAATTTGATGTGGATTTTGGATGTATTAACAAGTTGGCACTCTAATTTGGACAGAGGGAGTAGACTTCACACTTGAAAGCATTCACAATATAAAGAAAGCCTTTCTTGAGTTTTGAGAGGAAAATGAGAACTTTGAAAATGTTGAGCACTCAAGAAGAGTAGTTGCTATTGAAAATATTGTAAATGCATAAAATACCTCATTGTAGAGAATGGATCATTGTCATTTAGGGTTTTTGTCTTCTTATTAGAAGACCATCTTGCTCATTTCTATGCTCTTGAATTGTATAAAATCTTTGGGGATGACAACCCTTCCATGTAGCATAGATTTTATCTAATCTATGCAAAGTTGATGTTATCAATATATAAAATTTTCATGTAGGAAACTTTATTCTCTTAAAGAATAGATGAAATGCATTTTGCCCTCTCTACTTTATGTTCACAAAGAATCTTACTACATGGTGGCCGAACATTTTGTTTTTTAACAAAATAGAATTGTTTAAAAGTTTTGATATAGTTGGTTATGCTCTTATTAACATAAGATAGTTCATAGTGTTATTACTAAAAATAAAGCATGCACTTGATATTATAAGATGGTTCATATTATTATTACTAAAAACAAAGTATGCACTTGATATTATAAGATGGTTCATATTATTATTACTAAAAACAAAGTATGCACTTGAAATCTACTAAATGACAAGAAGTAAAAAAGGAAATAAGTGCCACATCAAGTAAACAATGATATGCCAAAATAAAAGCCCATAACATAAAGAAGAAAGCACATGGGTAATAATGGACAAATAGAAAACTTAGAGCATAAAATTGTTATGGTGTAGGTAATCTTATTGTCCTATATCAACATCTAAAACATCATGAAACCATAGGTGAAAATAGAGATAGTCTCAATGTTGTGCATTAGTATCCAAAATATTATGAAGAAATTGAATTTCTAAAATGTTGGATTCAAAAGATAGTGGTAATTTTTTAATTTTATTCACCATCCTCAAAATATACAAATATACACTCAAAACATACCTAGGTGGTTATAAATCACGTAGAGTATTAATAAGATGTGTATACTAACACAAACTCTATGTAATAGGTAGACATAACATATGTATTATTGACAAAAGATGTGCCGCAATTTTTTTGGGTTCATTTACCAAATTAATGTCATCATCATATGAACAAGGGAGGGGTACATTATTAGAAGATAGTGATGACACCTATATCAATTAGGTGTTGTATTTATGTTTTAGTTCTTTGCATTGATTAGAAAAATGAACTAGAACTTAATGATATAATGCTTAGGACCTTTCTTATTCTCATGAGGAAGTAGGATGATCAATTGAGATTCTAAAAGAATGGACATGATATGTTTAGGGAGGTCACCATGATGTGTATAGGATCATAGGTTATGTTTGGATGAAATGAAAGAAGGTTGGAGTAAAGAAGTAGAAGTTATTATTTTCAAAAAGGAAATGGTACCAAAGGGGTAGTGAGTAAAGAAGGTGGCGCAATGAAATGGTGAGGATTTATATCAATAAGGGTGCCTTGTTTATATGGGAATATAGGGTTGAACTTTATATTAATAAGGTAAACTATTGCAAATTTTAATGCTCCAAGAAGTATGCAAATCTAATTTTATCAATCCAACATTGGGTTCATTAAGATATAACATGAAAGCCTAAAATCAACAAATAGAAACTAGTTAACCATATCATATGATTGGAAAACACATTGGGGTTGTGAGTGATTTGATTGTGCTTGTTCTAAGCTCAAGGGTGGAGAGATCAAGGAGGATTTGCAAGTGGGGAATACATAAAACTAATAAAATTTATGTAAGGGGTGACTAACCAATTGGGTTGCTACGTGTAGAGGGTTTTACAATAGTATGTGGGTTGTAGTTTTCATAACACCCAGTGTTTTCCACCTTGAAATTATTGTAATGAATTTTTTTTTCTATTTAGAGAGTATAAATGTAATGAGATTCACCTTCAAAATTTAAATTTTTTGCTTAGGTAAAAATTGTGTTTTAATTTCCTCATATGATGAATTTTTTTTTTGAGAGTATAATTATAGGTTGTAAAAACATAGTGGGTTTTGAGGGATATGATTGTGCTTGTTCTAAGCTCAAGGGTGGAGATCTCAAAGAGGATTTGTAGGTAAGGGATACATAAAACTAATCAAATTGACCTGAGGGGTGACTAACCAATTAGGTTATTACTTGTAGAGGGTTTTATAACAATACGTGGGTTGGAGGTTTCATAACAAACAATGTTTCCCAAACTGTAATTTTATAAAATAATAAGAATGTAATGAAAAACCTTTTGTTATTTACAAAGTAGGAGTGTAATGAAATTCCTTTAAAATTTATAACAAGTCTTAGAATAAACATTATGTTTAAATTTCTTTATATGTTAGAAAAATAAATAACTTTTCATAAGGAAATAACTGATAGGGGACAGTGTGTTTTCCAACACTGCAAATAATGTGAGCATTTTTTTTGTTCCAATTAAATGAAAAAAATGAATTGCCATTTTTAATGTACCTGTAGACACCTAGATTTGGACACTTCATTTGTCCAAATTACCCCTTTTCCATCTAAATATCCTCTTATTTGCATTAATTAAGTAATATCGCTATTATTTAATTAATACCCTTAATTATTCTAAATCCCTAAGGTATTTAGTTAATAATTAAATAACTTACCGCTTTAATCCTCCCTTTCATCAAATGAATTAAATAAATATGACATTTATTTAATTCCTCACATGTCACATCATTTTCCTTAATCTTAATCCACCTCTTAATCTCTTCATTAGGGATGTGCACATGCCTAATCTTTGATTAGGATGTGTCACATCCTCCAACTTTTGCAAGTTGGCTTCTAATCCTCCTTAACCACTAATTATCTTCTAATTACTGATCAGTTAAGCCTAATTAGTACTTTTGTCAACTCTCTCCATCTCCCAAAGAATTTTTTATTCATTTTTATTCTAGAACCTTTGACTTGTCACATCACATGTGTCAAAGTCTTCTAAAATCTGACTTGTCACATCACTCACATGTGGCAAGTTCCCACCTTTTTGGGAACCTTGTCTTATCCACTAGATTCTTCCAATCATGTGAATTTTTAATTCACTTTTATTCACCCAAGATTCTCCTCTTCCCCATGTGATCATTAAGAGGTCACATCATCCCTTTTCCAAGGTACTTGTCCTTCCTCCATATCATGTACCTTTCTTCCACCTCACTTCCACATCATCTCATCCTAAGCCATCTCACATTCCACATGTCAAGATGTGAGGGCTTGTGAGTCCTCAACTCACCATAGCCCTCCATCTTGACCTTGTTGGCTTAATATCAACCGTTGAATTCTTTAGAGAATTCAAATTGTTCCATAAACACCCCCTCCTTCCCCTCATTTTGAACAATCAGACTTTTGCTACCAAACTCTTGCAATTTTGTCATTTGAGCATTTCTTGCCTTCACCATAGCATTTAAGTTCACCATTAGCATGTCCTCATTCATCTTGCATATCACCTTGCATATTTGATCTCACTTGCCATCCAAGGAGCACACAAAATATTCAAAGATCAAGGGCCAACCAAAGAATAAGCAGCATGAAGGATAATGACTCTTTATTTTATTTCATCTTGTTCCCTTGCTTATCATTCCTTAGGATAATCTTGAGGTGTATTTCTTGTGTTGTTCATTTTAATGCATTATAAGTTAGTTTTGCATCTTAGAATAAGGTTAGAACATTTAAGGGATCACAGTACCAAATAGTTCTAAAATTTTAAGGTGGACTTCATTACATTGTTGGTGTGTACGAATCAAAAACTTTTCATAAGAAAATATCTGACAAGAGACGGTGTGTTTTCCAACATTGCAATAATGTGAGCATTTTTCATAAGGAAATAATTGACAGGGGACAATGTGTTTTCCAACATTGGAAATAATAGCATTTTTCATAAGGAAATAACTGACAAGGGATAGTGTGTTTTCCAACATTGCAAATAATGTGAGCATTTTTTTGTTCCAATCAAATGAAGAAAGTGAGATGATATTTTTACTATACCAAATAGTTCTAAAATTTGAAGGTGGACTTCATTACATTGTTGGTGTGTACAAATAAAAAAAAATTCATAAGGAAATATCTAACAAGGGATAGTGTGTTTTCCAACACTGTAATAATGTGAGCATTTTTCATAAGAAAATAATTTATAGGGGATAGTGTGTTTTCCAACACTCGAAATAATGTGAACATTTTTCATAAGGAAATAATTGACAAGGGACAGTGTGTTTTCCAACACTACAAATAATGTGAGCATTTTTTTGTTCCAATCAAATGAAGAAAGTGAAATGCCATTTTTACTGTACCAAATAGTTCTAAAATTTTAAGGTGGACTTCATTACATTGTTGGTGTGTAAAAATCAAAAAATTTTCATAAGGAAATATCTGAAAGGGATAGTGTGTTTTCCAACACTTCAATAATATGAGCATCTTTCATAAGGAAATAATTGACAGGGGACAGAGTGTTTTTCAACACTTGAAATAATGTGAGCATTTTTCATAAGAAAATAATTGACAAGGGACAATGTGTTTTCCAACACTGCAAATAATGTGAGCATTTTTGTGTTCCAATCAAATGAAGAAAGTGAAATGGCATTTTTAATGTACCAAATAGTTGTTCTAAATTTTTAAGGTGGACTTCATTACATTTTTGGTGTGTACGAATCAAAATTTTTTGATAAGAAAATATCTGACAAGGGACAATGTTTTTTCCAACACTGCAATAATGTGAGCATTTTTCATAAGGAAATAATTGACAAGGGATAGTGTGTTTTCATTACAACAACTGTACTCCAAGGGACAATGTGTTTTCCAACACTGCAATAATGTGAGCATTTTTCATAAGGAAATAATTGACAGGGGACAGTGTGTTTTCATGATGGAGAGTGAGAGAGAGACTTGAGAGGGAGAGAGAGAGGGAAGGAGGAGATAGAAAGTGGTAGGGTGGGAGGGATAGAAGGAGGGAGAGAAAGAGAGAAGGAGAGATTGTGGCTTATGTAATAAGAGATTGTTGTATTTGGCATTTAGTATAACATTTTCTTCATTTTTAGATGCATATTAGCCTAAAATAAGGGAGACATGAAGAGGAAGGTAGAGAGAGAGTTGAAGGTGTTGGGGATACGGATTCGGTTCTGTCATCAAGATATGCATCTAAGACAGCAGTGCCTTGGTGATTTCAATCCAAAATCACAACAAAGACACAACCAACCATGCCATAAAGCGGAAACAGGCATAGTTGATCCCCCATTGATTCTCTAAGAGAAGTGGATGCAAAAAAAATAATAGATTCAACACAAATAGATAACCATGAAAGACAAAACTATGAACACACAAATATACGTGGGGAAAACCTTTTTAGGTAAAAAATGTTAGAGTAATTGGTTATTTACTTTATTAATTAAACAATATTTGTTTAATTACTTAAATTTCCCTTTTACCTCTTTTACACTTAAGCTAACATTAGGTGCATAATAATTAATTACTTTATTAATTATTATTGTGCAAGCCTAGGGTTTTCCTTTTTAGGGTTTTCATCTATATATGGTTGAAAACTATCTTTTGTATCATTATTCATTTTATATTTTGTGTGAATACATTGCTCCACATTCTTGAGCATTCTTTTGTTGCTTCTCTTTGCTTCTCCTTGTAACAGGTATTATTTGCTTGCAGAGGTCACTGGGCTCCTGTGGTGTTGTATCTTCTCAACTCCAACATGGTATCAGAGCTTCAGATCTGCAGCTGCTTGTTCTTGTTTTGAGTTTTTTGCATTGGAAGCAGATCTAGGGTTCTAAGGTTTCTTCTTATGGATTCAGCATACTCCTAATTTTAGGTTCACTTTGGGCCCAAACGGACAGTGCCATTGGATTCGCAGCACCCAAAAACCCCTAAATCGATTGTCAATTCGTCGATTTTGGTTACAGTCGACTAGGGATGCAAAAATTTTTTTAGGGTTTTGGCCGTACGGCCCTCCGCAGCAAAAATCGCAAAAAAATAAAAATTAAATTAAAAAAACCTAAGGTTTTTTTAATATTTCATGCGCTGCACACACACACCAGGACGCACCACCACCACAACACCTTTTGGCCACCGCATACACCGGTCGCTCCGCCCGCGCATACATCAACCACCACCTGGCCACCACGCAACCCAACCGCCACTTCGCGCTCCCTGCCAAGCTCCGTGCTCTGCCGCTGAGCTCCCCGCCTGGCTCTGCCAAGCTCCCTGCCGATCGACGCCAAAACCACCAACATCGAGCCCACTGACAATGAGCCCATCGACAACGAGCCTGCCGACCTCCTGTCAGCTCTCTCCAGCTCCTGCGGGCTTAAAACCCCTCAGCCGGTCCTATTAGCGACCATCGCCAGGCGCTCAACCCTACTGGCTCCCAGATCTAGCGGGTGGTCTCATGGGTGACCGAGGGTTTCAACCCAGATCCCAGCCGCCAGCCCCCTGGTCCTACATGCGACCAGGGGCTTATTTTTTTTAGCCCTTGAGGGCTCCTGGAGGCCTTTTTTACCTTTTTGAGTAGCTTGCACTAAATCGAGCGTAAAATGGGCATTTTTTCTCAGATTTTCAAAAATGAGATATCGTCGGAAAGCTAGTTTTGGTGCCGTTCCAGTGGTACTAGTAATTTTTTCTGATTTTTCCATTTTATAGTCATTTTTTCCAGTCAAAGTCATAACTTGGGTTTTTCACTCCAAGGGGCGTATCTTTTGCGTCCGAACTCCATTTTGCGCAAACAAATAGGCATTGGAAAGGTATTATAGTGATCTTTCCAGATATACAATCTATTTTATCAGAATATTTAATAGGTATTTTTTATTCAGCTTTGTGTGTTTTTACACTTTGCTCAATTACTTGGTCATTTTGGCTCCTACATGGGTTTTGTTTGCGTTGGATGGGTTATGTTGATATGATTTATCATTTCTGAGATCATTAGTCTCTAAATTTTTCATGGGTTTTTCTACTCATCCTTCAGTTGTTATTCTGGAATGGGGTAATTATGAGTCATGGGCAAAGGGTATACTTACACATTGTAGGTGGCTTAAATTTTTGCCTTATTTGTATGATCTCATACCTGAACCAACAACTTTAGAGGGAAAATTAGCATGGGATATCATTAGAAATCACATAGTAGGACTTATATTGTCTAGTGTTGATCATGACACTGTGTTGGCTATATCGGACATTGATTGTCCTCACCCACTTTGGACACGTCTTTGGGAGATCTATGGAGACCCAATTCTATCTCTATTTCTAGAGGATCCTGCTTCAGATTGTCTCTTACCCATTGATTGGAGAGAGAATACACCCTTTGATCATGATACTTTAGAGGAGCTTGAGTATTTAGACACCCTTACATGTTCCGATGGATCAGAGGTTTGTCTCACAGTTCCTACTCTTCAGACTGAGACTTCATTAGCATCTCTTGTTGTTCTTGATTCAGTGCAATAGGGAATCATACATCTTCTAGACATAGCTACTTTGGACTCTTATGTTGCAGACATATCTTTCTTGTTTTTGGAGTCCTATATTGCAAATTTGGAGGATTATTTTTAGGAAATTCATCTCCTCTACCTTGACAGTCAGGTTATCACTGTTCGCCCACCGTTATCCGTGCATCCAAAGGTTGCATTTTAGTATTCTCCACATCAATTTGGATTTGGCATCATTTGTTTCAGTTCAGACAGTGAGATTCTTCAGCATCCTATCATGGCACACATCTTGAGATAGATTGGTTCATCACTCTTCATAGGGTTTCTTCGACATCGTCCTTTGGATCCGTTTCTTCCCAAGGGGAGGAATATCATCTGCCGCTTCAGGATCTCCTTTTGGATTCTACATCAGGCATCTACCATTGTGATAGGAGTTTCTTCATTGTGGGGGGGCCTTCTTCTCTCTTTCTATCTCTCCTATGGAGACCATTGTAGATGTACTTATATGATAGAAGTTTTCTATGGGGGGTATCATGTTATCCACCTCCTATCCTTCTTCAATTAGTGCATTGCATTCCTTCCTTGCATTCTATTTTGGGGAGGAGTTTTGTTCCCACTGGGTTTTCTCCTTTACCCCATTTCATTTAGTTTGCATTGATTTTTTACATGGGTACCTGATTTGGCCTTGTTGCCAGGATCCATTGCTTTTGCTTTCAGTAGCTTCTTCTAGGTTTTAGCTTCTCCCTAAGTCTAGCTTAAGGGGGGGTGTTAGAGTAATCGGTTATTTACTTTATTAATTAAACAATATTTGTTTAATTACTTAAAGTTCCCTTTTACCTCTTTTACACTTAAGCTAACAGTAGGTGCATAATAATTAATTACTTTATTAATTATTATTGTGCAAGCCTAGGGTTTTCCTTTTTAGGGTTTTCATCTATATATGGTTGAAAACTATCTTTTGTATCATTATTCATTTTATATTTTGTGTGAATACATTGCTCCACATTCTTGAGCATTCTTTTTGTTGCTTCTCTTTGCTTCTCCTTGTAACAGGTATTCTTTGCTTGCAGAGGTCACTGGGCTCTTGTGGTGTTGTATTTTCTCAACTCCAATAAAAAACCCCTCTTCCAAAACATTCAACTCACTTGTATTATTCAGTAACTAAAACAGTTACAATACAAAATAGAGCTATGCTCTTCAGGATATTACATCTTGTTCATCTGGAGAAAGAATACTAGCAACACAAAAATGGAATCATCACACAGTTACAATTTCCTCATGACATACCATGTAGATTCCCTTCAGCTCCTCACAAATGACTGTCACAGCTAGTCTCATGGCCAGCCCAATCACTTGGCCTCACAGCAGGTTCACATTAATCAGAAATGAGAGACAAAGTGTTCACAATTGAGATTGCATGAACACACTTCGCCTCTCTCTCTAATCGCTCATCATCTATTTCAAACTTCACACCAGATTAGATATAATCTTGCACTGTGTGCATACCTGCTTAGCCCATCCCTGCCTGCAACGGTCAACAAGATAATAAATTATCGACCTGCAAGCACCCATACTTCACTGATAATGTGCACCGACCATACAGATGCATCAAGCCACACACAACATTTAAAAACCGATCTCAGACATGTCCGTCAACCTCCATTTAATAATGCAACTCAAACGTAATCAAGAAATAAAGTAATGACCAATGGGATCACAAAGAGCCTGCCACGTGTCGCCATTCCATTCATCTATCACTTCTGACAGTCGGTGAAAAATGGTCCAACTCGATCAACCGAGTTTCGAGCTCATCTGAGTTCTTACTGCATTACTGCTACCCCAGCCGATCTGCCTCGCTGTATGGTAGTAAGCCATCTGGGCTCGCACCCTGACTCCACTGTGCTACCGCATCGAGCTCAAACACCTTTTGCAGTATGGCGGTGAGCTCACCCGAGCTCACCCAAGACTTCACCATGCTCTGCCTCTTCTTTGTCTTTAGCCAACCAGAAGCAGTCAACTAGCCACGTGTCAAACTTTCATTCGCCTATCGCACTGCCATTGAGTCCAACTTGGTCAAACTCGGACTCGAGCTCATCTAAGCTCCTACCGCGTTATCGCAGCCCTGTTGGCTTTGCCTCACGGTAAGGCGGTAAACCTGTTTGAGCTCGCCAATGGACTCCACTGTGCTACCGCTGGGCTTGGCTCTGCCCATCATGGTATGGCAATAACCGATCTGTGGGACTGCTGATGGTCAAACCGCGCTACCACGGGGGCCGAAAGGCCACCCCGCGGTAGTGCGGTAATTGTTAGCCAGACCGCTGGCGGTCTTACCGTGGCCACCGCGGTCAGTCATTTGACTGGCTGCGGTATGGCTGTAACTGCCAGACCCAACCATAGGCGGTTCCACCGTGCTACCACGGTGAGTGGACCCACTGCCTGCGGTATGGCGGTAACCGTTACATCTGCCACCCTCCAACTACCAAAGTTCATATCGTGCCCATCGCAGCTTAGAAAACAAGCTATGCGATAGGGCGGTAATCGCCAACCGAAACTATCGCAGTCACTGCCACACACCGTGCTACCACGCCACCAAAAGGAGACCACCGTGGTAAGGCGTAACACCGCCCAACCGCTAGACAGAGAAAGGTGACCCACGATAAAGCGGTAAATTGCAAAACCATGCCACTAAAGAAATCGTGTAGCGGTATGGCAGTAAAGGACATAAACAAGAGAATTCGCCTAAGTCTCCAAATGGGTCGACAAGAAAGTTGAGGCAAAATTCTCAACAATCTCGCACTTGCTGAAGACTTTCAGGCATCCTCCAAAACTTGAACAAGGATCAAAAACATGCTTCCAGGCCCCGACCAAGACACCTGCACCGACATTCAAAAAATGTCCACCATCTCAAGCAACTGCTCCAAACATCCAGAATAGGAAAGAAGAGCATGCCAAGGTGTATATGCACCAATCTCAGGAACATAAGCAATTGATCCTTCAGGCGGCAAAGGCAACAAAGCAGCAGCCGCAACAAAGCACATCATACCAACTCCAGAACAAGAACCTAACCAACTAGAACAACAACCATAAAACTGACTGCCCTCATCCAACTGATCAAACCATGCGATTGAAAACCAACACCCACAGCTCGTGCTGAAACATCCAACCACCCATACCTCAAAGGTATGATAACCAGCAGCAGACTCATGCCATCATAAAACTACCCATCTCAGTAGCAAATAAGCGCCCTGTGTCAATCAGTCAAAAGACCAGACACGTCCAGGTACTCTCATTGCAAGGGTACTGCCTAGATGAGTGCAACCAAAGCACCATTAGAAATGATCCAGGCATACCAAGTCCACCAAACCCTACAAATTGAAGAAGTAACCATGTAGTTACAAGGGAAACCCACTTTGATCTACACAACCTGCAACCACCTGCTGTAAGAAATGTTTCTCTCAACACCTTCCACCGTTCTTTCGAGGTCCTCCAAATCTGACTAAAGAAAGAGGTCATAGGAACCTACACATCATCACCAAAGTGACAACACATGACCATAAAAGACCACCATGGCTCTACAAAGACATCTTACATCTTAAGTCAAGAACATTCAGGAAGAAAAGACCAGATTAGTGAGAAAACAACAAATCAAAACATGCCCTTCTACAAACACTTCAATATGCCAACTGTGACAAGAATGATCTTCTTCACATCCCAAAGGGAAAAAGCCATAACAACACCCAAAAATCCATGGATGTAAGCACCTCAAAGAAGATCAGACTCACCCATATAACCATCTCCTGACAGTCCTCAAAAGCACAAGGAGATAAACAATGTTGTCCACTTTTCATTATGAATCCTCTAGAATCTTAAAACAACTCAAGATTCATATCCATGAAAGATAAAGCATAACACAACTAAAAAGTATAATGGGAAAATACCTTTCACAGGGAACACTGCCGAGTAGACCAAGGAGAAAAGAAAACATGCTCATCCAAGATATACAAGTCACTGTGACATACCTAAGAGCATTCTCCTTCATGGTCTCTGTTGAATTCACATGTAACCAAGGTGCAGGCTACTCGGAATTTTAGCTGTAACAACAACATTCTCATAAGAATTCTAGCCTCACCTTATTCTCCATGCATCCATGAGTATCAACAATCTGTCATCTCATGCTAACTCCAAACTGCATCACTGCAAAAAACATGAAGTCCTCCAGCATATGACCAAAGCACTCAAAACATAGAGAAACCCCAGACCACTGTCAAAGCTCCAAACCTAGAACATGAACTTATCATGACACCATGATCTACACATCCCCATAGGAGATACCATGCTTCAAGTGAAATGTCCATGGTCTTCAAGAGCAAAGCTGCCAAAACTCTAATGCACAAGCAAGAGTATACCATGACATAAAGGAACAAAACTCTAAACCAACATCACCTGTCAAGCACCACCAACATCTCAACCAAAGACTACCAAGGTCCTTCATGGCTCCAAGATGCTGCACATCTTCAAATAGTGACCATGCAGATGCAGAAAAACATAGCAGCTGCAACACCAAAGAAGAACACCAGTCATTGTTAAAGCTCCCACTGAACTGTGACACCAAGCTTTCCAAGCACCATGACTGACTACCCCATCACTGTCAAAAGCATAAACTATGCCAATGTATCCAACTCACCATGAAATTTTGATTCACATGCTTCAGATCCCCATCACTGACTATTCAGGTACTCAGACGCCATTCCTCCTCTCATCTCAAAAATAGCTACGCCAATGCACAAGTGACCACAAACAAGGTCAACTAACAGATCTGCACTACACAGTTACAACCTCGTGGATATTGATAGTCCACTTTTGAGTTGTCTTACAACAAACATGTAGGTAAGGACAACCCACAACATTGCACAACTCGTGGATGTAACCAAATGTAAACCCTGTAAATCTATCATCGCACTGGAAACTGCAAAACTGAGATAATCAAAGAGAACAGCCAAATTAGACAAGCATGACTCAAACACCAGATCAACACAGATCCGATTTGCTAGTCATGTCCACAACTCAAGCACCATAGTCTAGGTAACCATCAAAACATACCACAAGAATGTTGAAAGAGAAAAACATACCAACACTCCCATGCAGAGAAGACATCACACCTCCTCAAAGACATGTTGAACTGCAACTATATCATCTAGTCACACCCCAAACCAAGATCTGGAAAATAGAAGACAACTCCACACAACGCAAGTTTTCTCTTGACCGTGTAAAACATGCAAAACCACAGTGTTTATAAAACACCCACGCACCTCCATATTCACTGCTCATCTAGATGACTCAGGAGTCTGCACACAACCATCACAGTTAACCAGAACAATGAAAAGAAACATGAACATGCATCATAGAATTTTTAGGAAAATCTACACAAAACCTTCAGAGCCAAACAAGATGAATATGAACCATGTGAGTGCAAGACACAGGCACACAGGAAAATAGGTCCATTTCAGACCAGTTCCAATGCCACAGTCATGCACAAGCAAATGAAAGAGCCAAGCTATCCAGAAGTTGCAGACCACCAAGGTCACTTCATAGCCACCATGCAATCAAGACACTAGAGAAAAAACCTTCAGTGCTAAGTCAGAACACCCTGCACAACCTCACCAATTCCATGGTCGAAACAACAACACAAGCAAGCCCATACCGCCATAGAGCCTCTCACACAGACACCTAGTATAACACCACGCTTCGCTACAACTCATCCATGAAAACATCTAACGCCCTTTGTATCGGGAACTTTGCTGCGAGCTAGGAGCCTCAGACCATGTTGCCACAACATGAACAACTCCACTCATCTCTAATGTCTTTCAAAACTATGTGTTGAATCAATGAAGCATACACTTCCACTCATTAAAGGATCAATCACCAACTGATTTCTCCAGACTTCCTCAAGGTTGCCAGGCTAAGAAATCAGTGCAAGAGAAAAAGTAGAACTTCAGCAACCAGGAGAAGGCTTTGATAACACTTGTTGGTATCATCAAGCCTCAACCTCCTTCAACCAGCTCTGATACCGCTTGTTGGTATCATGAGCAACAAGCTACTAGCTCTGATACCACTTGTTGGGGATACAGATTCAATTATGTCATCAAGATATGCATCTAAGACAACAGTGCCTTAGTGATTTCAATCAAAATTCACAACAAAGACACAACCAACCATGCCATAAAGTGGAAATAGGCACAGTTGATCCCCCATTGATCCTCTGAGAGAAGTGGATGCAAACAAATAACAAATTCAACACAAACAAATAACCATGAAAGACAAAACTATGAACACACATATATACGTGGGGAAAACTTTTTCAAGTAAAAACCCCCACCTCCAAAACATTCAACTCACTTGTATTATTTAATAACTAAAATAGTTACAATACAAAACAGAGCTATGCTCTTCAGGATATTACATCTTGTTCATCTAGAGAAAGAATACTAGCAACACAGAAATGGAATCGTCACACAGTTACAATGTCCTCATGACATACCATGTAGATTCCCTTCAGCTCCTCACAACTAGCCTCATGGCCAGCCCAGTCACTTGGCCTCACAACAGGTTCACATTGATCAGAAATGAGAGACAAAGTGTTCATAGTCGAGACTGCACGAACACACTTCGCCTCTCTCTCTAATCACTCATCATCTGTCTCGAACTGCACACCACATTAGATATAATCTTGCACCATGTGCATACCTGTTCAACCCATCCTTTCCTGCAACGGTCAATAGGATAATAAATTATCCACCTGCAAGCACCCATACTTCACTGATAACGTGCACCGACCATACAGATGCATCGAGCCACACACAACATTAAAAAACCGATCTTAGACATGTCCGTCAACCTCCATTTAATAATGCAACTCAAACGTAATCAAGAAATAAAGTAACGACCAATGGGATCACAAAGATCTTGCCATGTGTCACCATTCCATTCATCTATCACTTCTGACAGTCAGTCAAAAATGGTCCAACTCGGTCAATTGAGTTTTGAGCTCATCCGAGCTCTTACCATGTTACCGCTGCCCTAGACGATCCGCCTTGCGGTATGGCGGTAAGCCATCCAGGCTTGCACCTTGACTCCACTGTGCTACCACACCGAGCTCAAACAGATTCTGCGGTATGGCGGTGAGCTCGCCCAAGCTCACCCAAGACTTCACTGTGCTCTGCCTCTTCTTTGTCTTCGGCCAACCAGAAGCAGTCAACCAGCCACGTGTCGAACTGTCATTCACCTATTGCACTACCACCAAGTCCAACTCGGTCAAACTCAGACCCGAGCTCATTTGAGCTCCTACCATGTTACCGCAGCCCTGTTGGCTTTGCCTCACGATAAGGCGGTAAACTTGTTTGAGCTTGCCAACTGATTGCACTGCGCTACCGTTGGGCTTGGCTCTGCCCATCATGGTATGACGGTAATCGGTCTATGGGACTGCTGATGGTCAAACCACACTACCGCGGGGGCCGATAGGCCACCCCATGGTAGTGTGGTAACCATCAGCCAGGCCGCCAGATGCAACCGTAGGTGGTCCCATCGCGCTACCGCGGTGAGTGAACCCACCGCCCGTAGTATGGCGGTAACCGTTACGTCTGCCGCCCTCCAATCGTTAAAGGTCATACTGCGCCCATCGCAGCTTAGAAAACAAGCTACACGGTAGGGCGGTAACCGCCAACCGAAACTGCCATAGTCATCACTACACACTGCGCCACCAAAAGGAGACCGCCGCGGTAAGGCGGTAACAACCACGCCACCAAGGCAACCCTACAATGGTAGGGCGGTAAAGGACAGAGACAAGATAATTCGCCTAAGTGTCCAAATGGGTCGACAAGAAAGTTGAGGCAAAATTCCCAATAGAAGGAATAGAGGGAGAGGTAGGTAGAGAGAGTCAGGAAAAGATGCAGCATAAATTTTTCCTCATCTCCAATGCTCTGACCTGTTAACACCCCCTACTATTCATTGTCATGATCTTCTAACATTTTTTCATATCTTTTACTAGAATCTTTAGATCAGTTGCTCCCTCATCAACCCTTAGGATAAGGACATCCCTTTCTTGGATAGAGTTTTCAATGCCTTGAATAATTTTATGTAGCTTTGTAGCCACTTTTTTCTCATCTTTGAGAGTGTCTTTAAAATTAGAGAATGTAGATGTTTCTTTTAACAAGTTCTTTACAAGACTTGTCTACCTTTTCAGATATTTTTTTCATGTCTCCACCCAACTGATTCTCTTTTTTTGCACTTAGATTTGATTTTTCCTTTTCCTTGTCATCTATTTCCAATTGTATTTGTTCCATGGAAATAATTAGCAAGAGACATTGTGTTTTCCAACACTGCAAATTCATAAGGAAATAATTGACAAGAGACAGTGTGTTTTCCAACACTACAAATAATGTGAGCATTTTTTTCTTCCCTGTTGGAAAACACATTGTCCCCTGTTGGAAAAAAAATTGTCCCCTCTAAGTTATTTCTAATGTTAGAAAACACACTCTCCCCTGTTAGTTATTTCTAGACATCTTACATTCTAATGATGTCCCTTGTCCACTTTTCCTACACAAGGGACAGTGTGTTTTCCAACACTGCAAGTTCATAAGAAAATAATTGACAGAGGACAGTGTGTTTTCCAACACTGCAAATAATGTGAGAATTTTTGTTCCCTATTGGAAAACACACTGTCCCCTTTTAGTTATTTCCAATGTTGGAAAACACATTGTGATAAACTTTGAAAGTGCTTTTCATTACATTTGTATTCTCTAAATAAGAAAATGTTTTCATTACAACAATTGTAGGTTGGGAAACATTGGGTGTTATGAAACTTGTAACCCACATACTATTATAAAACCCTCTACAGATAACAACCAAAATGGAATTAGTGTGAGGGGGAGATGTGATGGTTGATTGTGGGAAATAGGCACCCAAAATGGATTATAGGATGGAGGATCTATAAGGATAATGTTTTGGGTTGGTATGATAAAGGGTGATGGTGAAAAATGCTTTAGAAGAATGATAATATATAATGTATTGACTTAAGAGATTATTCCTACTCTTGAGAAGTTGAGAAAGGAGCATGTGCACTATGTGCAATGTGCCAATAGAAATGCATAACTAGAGGCATCAAGTATTAGAATACATGAAATGAAAAAGGAATCTTCTCTAAAACACATGAAAAGAAGTAGACCAAAGTGAATGAGATAGATAATTTATTGACTGAAAAGATTCTTTCCGCTCTTGAGAAGTTGAGGAAGGTGTGTGTGTAGTATGTGCAAGGGGAAAATGGCAATGCAAAAGTGGATAAAGGGAAGAGGTTTTGTATTCCATATGAATTTGTGCAAGCAAAGAAAGTGAGAGATGATGCTATAAGTGGAGTTGAAAAAATGAAGTCAAATATTCTTGAACTTAAGAATTCCATAAATTTACATAAATTTATAAGTTTATCCCATGAGTTTGGATGGAGTGGTATGGATCTTCATATCTTTATTTGACACAAAATAAAATTGATTCAAGGAAAATAGAGTATTTGAATAGGACATAGAATATTTGAATGTTTCCAAAGAAAATAGAGTATTGGTAGAAGACATGTTACACAAGATTTACAATGTTTATGAAGAGTCAAGCAGATGACAAATCCCAATAAATAAATTAGAGAGAGGTGAGCCATTGATCATGAAAAGAGTTTTGTTAAACAGTGATGGTATTGATAAAGAACCACTACAAAGTAGAAGTATCTTTAGAAATATATACAAGAATAAATATAAGTATCTTTAGAATATCCAAATCAATATAAAAGCTCATAGTTGTAGAAATAACATAAGGTACTAGTAAGTGAGAAATGTTTGTTTAAATTTAATATAAGGATAAATTCATACATTTGTATAAAGAGAATAATTACACTATGAGAAGGGTGATAAAGAGAGGTAGGGTTGGTGAGGAAGGTATACAAAGAGTCAGGGAGAGAGGGAGGGGTAGGTAGAGAGGGATAGTGGAGAGATGTTGTGTGTGTGTGAGGGAGAGAGAGGGGGAAAGAGGGAGATAGGGAAAGTAGAGAGGGAAGGAGAGAGATAAGTAGATATAAGGTTTTGTATTGTGCATGAATTTGTGCAAGAAAAGAAAGTGAGAGATGATTGTATAAGTGAAGTTGAACAAATGATTTCAAAGATTCTTGAACTTAAGAATTCCATGAACAAATATAATTGGAAATAAATGATAAGGAAAAAGAAAAAATTAGATCTAAGTGCAAAAACAGAGAATCATATCACATTCATAAAAATATCACCATGATAAATTCTTGTGTCTTTTCATCACTCATGTTGGGGTCCATTTTGGTTTACCGACATCCATAATTTATGACTACGATCCATGAATTTTTTTACTTTTGGTAGACATTGCGGACCATGTTAAATACATAAAGGAATTAGTCTATAGGCTTTCATTTGTAGCTAATAAAGCAAATGGAGGAGATCAAATAAATTCTTGTAAATATATTTCATGTATACTATGTTGCACAACCACACATTTAGGATGATAACATCCCCTACTTACAACATTACTTCATTGTACTTATTCATAGTTCTACATTGCATGGTTCTTTCTAAACATGTCTTGGGTTCCCATATAAGACATTTATTGACACATCCTACCATGCATGACCATCCAAAATGGAGTTATATTTTATTTTACCTTTTCCTTATCATATATTTCTAATTGTATTTGTTCCATATCTTTGTTTGGTCCACAAAATAAAATCAATTGAATCAGAAAATTGAAAATATACTTCATATTTATAGGATGGAGGAGGGATAAGGATAATGTTTTTGGGTTGGTATGATGGAGGGGGGTGGTGAGAATTTTTTTAGAAGAATGATAATAGATAATTTATTGACTTAAGATATTATTCCCGCTCTTGAGAAGTTGAGGAAGGAGCATGTGCACTATGTGTAATGGGCAAATGGAAATGCAAAACTGGAGTCAACAGGTACTAGAATGTATGAAATGAAAAAGGAATCTGCTCTAAACACATGAAAAGAATTATACCAAAGTGATTTTTGTATATTTGGAGAGGAGGATTACATCCACCAAACAAAGACCAAGAAAAGGTTTTTAAAGAGGATTGCATCCACCAAACAAACCTTGTGTAATATTTGATTTTTGTATATTGGTCCTTCTATCCCTCCTAACCTACCACTCCCCATCCTTTATTATCCATCACTCCAAAACCTCTTGATTCTATCCACTTCTTCATTTCCATTTTCCCATTACACATAGTGCACATGTTCCTTCATCAAATTTTGAAGAGTAGTAAGAATATATTCAATAAATGATTAGGTGAGGATTATGGAATAGATTGGAAATGTGGATGAGGGATGGTATAAAATAAAAATTTAGGGATGAAGGTATGGGGGATTATGAATGCAACAATTAAATTCTTGAAAATTGTGAGAAGGTCTATAAGATGATAGGAGTTACTCTAGGGGGAGAGAGAGAGGGAAAGGGGGAGATAGGGAATGGTAGGGTGGGAGGGATAGAAGGACTCAAAATAGAAAATAACTTATGTGGATTGCAGTTTTCATAACACCCAGTATTTTCCAGCATGAAATTATAGTAATGAAAACCTTTTCTCTATTAGAGAGTATGAATATAATAAAAGGAACCTTAAAAATTAACCTCCTTTTATTTTCATGATAAAATCATCTTATTAGCTTTAGAGGGGATGAGAGAGATAGGTATAGGTAATATATAATGTATTGACTTAAGATATTATTCCTACTCTTGAGAATTTGAGGAAGGAGCATGTGCACTATGTGCAATGGGCCAATAAAAATGCAAAACTAAAGGCATCAAGTACTAGAATACATGAAATGAAAAAGTAATCTTCTCTAAAACACACAAAAAGAAGCAGACCAAAGTGAATGAGATAGATAATTTATTGAATAAAAATATTCTTTCCGCTCTTGAGAAGTTGAGGAAGGTGTGTGTGTAGTATGTGCAAGGGAAAAATGGCAATGAAAAGTGGATAAATTCAAGAGCTTTTCTATTGCATATGAATTTGTGCAAGCAAATAAAGTGAGATTCTATGCTATAAGTGGAGTTGAACAAATGAATTCAAAGATTCTTGAACTTAAGAATTATATGGAACAAATACAATTGGAAATAGATGATAAGAAAAAGAAAAAATCAGATCTTAGTGCAAAAAAAGAGAATCAATTGGGTGGAGACATGAAATTCTTATCTAAAAAGGTAGACAAATCTTTTAAAGAACTCATTAAAAGAAAAATTTACATTATATAATCATAAAGACACTCTCAAAGTAGAGAAAAAAGCGGTTGCAAAGCTACATAAAAATTATTCATGACATTGAAAACTCTATCAAAGAAAAGGATGTTGTTGTCCTAAGGGTTGATGAGGGAGCAGTTGATCTAAAGCTTCAAGTAAAAGATATGAAAAATAAGTTAGAAGATAATGAAATGAAATAGTAGGGGATGTTAACGGGTAAGAGCAATGGGGATGAGGAAAAATGTGTCGATGATCAAATTTTAGATGCAAAGGCAATATTTGGAAGAGTTGAAAATGTAGAAAAACAATAGAAGACTAAAATTAACCACTCAAAAGAAAGTAAAAGATAAGAAGAAGATTTTATCATCAAAAGAAAAGGAGGTTAATGCTATTGAGAGAGAGTTGCAATCTAAAAGATATGAAGTTGAGAAAATGAAGACAATAGTGGAAGACCTATTTCTTATGAAGAAGGGTGAATGGAGATATTATAAAAAGAGCATTCACAAGAATTTGTGGTAGTTCAGAAGTTCAAGGATGATATCAGGAACCTCAAGGCTCAATTAGGAAATTTTCAATTCACTTATAATGATCAAGTAAATAATTTTGATAGATAGAAATTCAAAGGAGCTGTTGGATAACTTATAAAAGTTTAAACTACATTAATGGTAAATTTTGAAGGTGTCTTTCATTAGGGTAAGTGCACCAAGATGGTTCCCAAAAAGGGGACTTAAGTGGACAGCTTTTTTCTGAAATCAGGAAATACTAACCTTGGATGTGAAATTGAGGATACTTAGACTCAAAATTTTGAGATGGAACAAAAAGAAGGATTCAAGTGCTCCGAGTCTACTTTCTAAACTACTAATTTATTTTGAAAATTATTGAGATTAAGGGGTTCAAACAAGGGACGTACACAAATTGGTGTTGTTTTTGTCAGAAAAACATAACATAGCAACTCTTGTACGACCCTCGTACGGTGAATGTTTTTTTAGTATTTTTAAAATCGCAATGGTCAGAAGTTAGCTAACAGTATGTAGTTGATGTATGATTTTTTTGATAATTTTTTAATGAATATTTGATTTTTTACTAATTTGCGAAGTGGACATATCCTGAAAATATAATTTTGGCCGTGCTACCCTTACAAATTTTGGAAACTAATTGATTTGTTTTTTTTTTAATTTTTAAATTTTGTAGAATGGAGTCTAGTTTCTAAAAATGTAATTTATTTGAAAAATTGATGAACGGTTAATTTATAACGAAAAAAATACCAAACACTTCTTTTTGGCAAAAAAAAAACATACAGATAAAATAAATTATGGATGAAAGACTTAACATTTTCAGAAAGTGAAAAAAATTACATCGTTGGATAGCTAAGAGATAACCCAACATTACCCATGTGCTCGATTTTTTCGATATTGAACCACGTGTAATCCTGACGGTGAGCACGAACTCGATTATGAGAAATATGGTGGATTTTTTAAAAACACGTCTCTAGTTGTTGGGAATGCCCTCCAAGCCTTTGGGTTGGAATTCCAAGGCAATACCAAGCTTAAAGTTCGGTAATTCCCAAAGTAAGATATAACGCGAGCGCGTTATAACGAGAGCGCATTATAACACGCTCGCGTTATATCTCACTTTTGACATGGTTTTTGCTTTTGCGGGGAACATGTCTACTAGCACATAACGCGAGTGCGTTATAACGCGCTCATGTTATGTCTTACTTTATGTTTAATGCTAATATATTAATGTATGCTGATATATTTTTATGTACATGTATGTATGTATGCTTGTATGGATGTAAGATTATATGTACAAATGTATTATGCTTGTATGTATGCATTTATGTATGTATTTAGACGAAGGGAGAATTTAGAGGGAGTCTAGAGAGATGGAGAGGGGGTTGAAGTGAGAGTTTAAGAGAGAGGGAGTGGGAGAGAAGGGGTTGGATTGAGGGCGAATTAGCTAGGTAGGGTGGGAGGGATAGAGGGAGGGAGAGAGAGAGGGGGGGTCGGAGAGAGAGAATTGATGGAGAGGGAGAGAGAGAGAGGGGGGTGGGAGAGAGAGAATTGAGGGAGAGGGAGAGAGAGAGAGACAAAGAGAAAGAGAGGGTTATGCAGGTAGGGTGCGAAAGAGAGAGACTTGAGAGTGTGAGGGGGGTGAGAGGGAGAGACTTGAGAGATAGGTAGTGAGAGGGAGTGTGAGAGAGAGGGAGTGAGAGAGGGTGGTAGGGATTGATTGAACGAGAGGTACACAGAAAGAGGGAGACGGTAGATAGAGACAATTAGAGAGGGTGGGAGGGAAGGAAGGAGGGAGAGGTGAGATGTATAGATAGAGAGAAAGTGATAGGGGTTGAGGGTATAGGGTTTAGGGATTAGGATGGAGGACCTATAGGGTTGATGGATTCTAGGGTATTAGGGTTTAAGGTTTGAGGGTATAGGGTAGAAGGTTTAAGGTTTAAGTGTTTAGGGTTGAAGGGTTTGGGGTTAAGGGTTTAGGGTTAAGGTTTTACTTGGTTGAGGGTAGAGGGTTTAGGGTATATGGTTGAAGGATTAAGTTTAGGGTCCAATGTAAGGGGTAGAGGGTTTAGGGTTTAAGGATTGAGGGTTGAGGGATTAAGGGTTGAGGGTTGAGAATTGAGGGTTGAGTGTTTAATGTATAGGGTAAAGGGTAGAGGGTTTAAGGGTTGAGGGTTGAAGATTAAGGGTTTAAGGTATAGGGTCGAGGGATTAGGTTGAGGGTCCAATATATAGGGTATAGGTTATAGGGGTTGAGAGATTAAGGGTTGAGGGATTAGGGTTTAGGGTAGAGAGTATTGGGTTGATGGTAGAGGTTAGAGGGTAGAGGGTAAAGGGTTTAACAGTTTAGGGTTTAAGGGGTTAGGGTTGAGAGTCGAGGGTTTAGGGTTGAGTGTTTAAGGGTTTAAGAATTGAGGGTTTAAGGGTCAAGAGGGTTGAGGGATTAGGGTAGAGAGTTTACTAAGTGGGTTTAAGGGTTGGGGGATTAGGGTTGAGGGTAGAGGGTATAGGATTGGTGATAGAGGGTAGAGGGTTGATGGGTTAGGGTTTAAAGGTTTAGGGTTTAGGGATGAGGGATTAATAGGTTATAGAGTAGAGGTTATAGGAGTTGAGGGATTAGGGTTTAAGGGTTGAGGGTTGAGGGATTCAGAGGGTATAGGGGTTGAGGGATTAAAGTTTAAGGGTTGAGGATTGAGGGTTGAGG
>CM021102.1:522586661-522603897 GCA_007115665.2 Sequoiadendron giganteum
AATTTGAAAAAATCCTAAGAAATTTCCTTTGGTCTGGGACTAAGGATAAGAAAAAAATTTAAGGTCTGTCAGCCCAAGAATTGTGGTGATCTAGTGATCAGGGATATAAAAAACACTAATAAGGATTTGATGGCGAAAGTGGGTTGGGATCAAATAAGGAATACCAAGGATTGGTGCAAAATCATGAATTCCAAATACCTCTAGAACAAGCCTTTGATCCACTGCCTCTTTGAGATAAATCTATAGGTTCTTTAGTCTGGAGGAGCATCTACATCACACAGAGTCTTATTAAAAGTGGGATTAAATGGAAGATTGGAAATGGTAATAAGATCAAGTTTTGGGAAGACCCTTGGTTACTGGATGCCCCCCTGGAAAGTTCAGGGTTTAGGAACCTCAAGAGCCTGGCCCAGAGGTTCTTCAGTTTATACATTAGGGATTATGAGTCTGGGCCTCCTGGTGCTAGGGTCTGGAAGGATGTTGCTCTCTACTGACCTTTTTCCTAGGAACTTAGTAACCTGACTAAGTCTCTTCAGGATTTAATTTTTCTCACTAGACTACCCTTGACAAACAGGGTGAGTTGTCTATCAAATCGGTGTATAATCTACTGACAAACTGGAGCACAGTTGTTGATCCTTGGAAGAAGGTGTGAAACTGCCATATGATCCTAAAAGTCAATTTATTTTGGTGGACTACCTGCCATTACAAGATCCTTACTCAAGATAACCTGAGGAAAAGAGGCTTTCATATCCCTAATAGGTGTTTGTTATGTAAATGTTGTGAGGAAGCTATTGATCACCTACTGTTACATTGCCAGTTTGCTGCTGAAGTTTGGGGATTGGCTTTTCAAAGATTGGGGATTTGTTGGACCATTAATAAGGATATCAAAGCTTTTATCTTGGGCTGGTGTGGTCCTTATATTCATCCTTGGCCTAGTGAGATTTGGAACATAGTTCCCTTAATTATCTGCTGGTGCTTATGGAAGGAGAGGAACAACAGGATATTCAAGAATGCTAAGAGGAGCTCTACTGAGGTTTTTGGAATTGGTGCCCGCCTTATTGAGGAAAACATCTCAATCTTTAATGGGAAACTTCCGGATAAGGGACCCACTGAATGTGAAATGAAAATAGAAAAGTCTTGGCATCAGAAGTTGGATGCAAGTTCTTTTGACAACTCAAGAGCCCTGGCGAGAAGTAACACCATTTGGAAACCTCCGGATAATGGATGGTTTAAACTCAATTTTGATGGGGCTGCCAAAGGCAACCTGGGCAGAGCAAGTATAGGAGGTGTGATCAAAGATTTCAGAGGGAATCTTGTGGCTAGTTATGCTGGGGGAATCGGCTTCCAATCTTCTCTGGTTGTGGAAGCTCATGTGTTGCTCAAGGGCCTTCAAACTACTGCTTCTTTGGGGATTGAAAACTTCACATTGAAGGCGACTCTAAGTCCATTACCAATGATGTAAATTTTGGTAGACTACTTGGTTGGAGCACAAAGGATGTCCTCCTTGATATTAGGCTCATTTTATCTAAATTAAGGCTAAGTAAAATCACCCAAATCTATAGGGAGGGTAACCAAGTGGTGGACACCTTTGCTAACTTTGGCACCTCTTGGAAGTATTCTAAATGTTAGAGGAATATGGGGAACTTACCACTAAAAATTCAAGATATCATCTTGAAAGAATGAAACCCTCAATTTTTATGATGATGCAAACTATTTTGTTTTTAGGGATTGTTTGGGGGGTCCACTTTGCTAGTATTTGGGCTTGGTGGATGGGTTTTAAAGCTTAGGTGCCATACAAGTGGCGAAATTCAAATTTATAGGTTAAACCCATGCCAAAAGAAGATGGCTTTACAAGGAAGAATGATGAGTACTTTGTTATTATGAATCTGAAGGGTCATACTTTGTGATATCTCCTTATGGAGATTGTGTTTATTTGTCATTTCATTCACCAGGCCGTGAATTTAAATTTTTATGTGACGGCTCATTATGAGGGAAAGCTCCATTTTTTTTCTCTTTCATGCCCACTAATTTAACTCTGATTTTTAAACCCACTCACCTTATTATTAATAAATTTAGCCTAGCGTCCATTCAACCTAATTATTTGTGCAATGAAAATATGGGTAATGAACCTCGCTTTCCCAACATATCTAGCCTTGCTAGCCATAATCGCCTTAAGAGCCCCATTAATGATATCGATAAACTTGTAAAAGTTGATTATCATATTCAGACGTGTGACTTGCACACGACCTTGATTAACCATAATAGCCTCTATTGCCCAAATATCCATTGTGTGATGAAAACCATTCACTTAGCCAATACCTCTAACTTTTTACTTTTGCATATTCTCTGGTTTTCTTCTCTATGGGTTGAAATCATGGGTGGTGATCGTGTGCAGACCAGGCCTAACAACAACAGGGAATTCATAAAGAATCCTTTGGTTTGGCACATATGTGTTGACGGTGGTTTAGCTCCCCTTATGGAGAACCTTGTGGGTCACAACCCTAACCTGTCCGTGCAATTTTTCAACTCCTGGCAGGATCAACATGTGATGTTGGGAGGAATATCCTTTGATGTTAGTGAAGAGGTGATTGCACAAGCTAATGGGATGTAGAGCATAGGAAAGAAGTATTCCAAACACACTAGGACTCCAAAAAATTACAGTATGAACGCATTCTTCTTGGCAAGTGAGAAACCGATCCACAACCAGTATAGTTTTGATTAGGAGGCCCTTCTGCAGCCTTGGGACCAAGTATGTTTGGCCCTCATAAAGTATGTCACACTCAAAGGTAGATTTAAAACCTTTTTTCTATCACTTTCCTTTTTTAAATCATCTTAGACACAAAATTATTTTAAGTTTCCTATTCTTTCTACTGATGGATTTGGAAAGTTCGATGGAAAGATGCACGGAAATTGCTAGTCTTAACCGATAAGATATCCCTCCTTTTCCACTCCAATAAGGGCTTATCATGAGACTTTACCATTTCCAATTGGCCTTATGCCTGCCTAAGCCCATCTTGGATTTTTGTGTGGAGGAAGTGGAACCCCTCACTATTTCCAAACTTTCCCCTGTTGAGTCTAAGAGCCCCATCCAAAAACCCCATTTGTGTGCCTTTGATAATCCTAAACCTAAGAAGTGATGGGGAGTCCTATCCCTCAAGAGCACTCTTGCTCTTCCCAAGACCTATTCTCTGGTCTTCCTAGGGTATTCCTCTCTACCCTACTTAGGGATCACTCCTAAACCCCTCTCACCACATAAGACTCCACCATAAGCTTCCTTGGGCTCCACACTGACCCAAAGTGTCCTAACCACTCCAGGGCTAGGGAAGGGTATCCTATTTTTCCCTTTGTTGATTTTTCTCCTCACTGATCCATCTTATTGGATTCTTTCACCTTTTACCCATCGCTTTCTTGAAAAACTCAATTTTAGGCCTTGTAGCCTTCTGCCCCAATTTGGCCTCCTAGAACCCGTTTTCTTGACTTTTCTCACAATCAGTCTTAACAACCCCCAATTTTTTTTGTAGATTCTTTATTTTGACCATCAAGACTCCAAGATTTACCAGGCCTTAGGTCCTACAAGTTTCCGTACATATGATTGTCCTCAAACCCCTTATTTTCAAGGGTTCCTAGGGTTTTTGGCTTTTTTTCCTTCTTTGAGGGCTTCAACGACCTCCTCAGCTCTCCTCCTAGCACACACATGACTAAGATACATGTGCCTACACTCCCATACTCTTTATTGGCACAAACCAATCCATTTAGTAACTCTCCTTACTGCTGTCCTCTCCAAGCTACTAGCCAAAATGCACTTGCACTCGCCTAGTGCTTGATGATTTCATCACCTTCCCTGCAAAACAAGACCCCAAAACCTATATGTACACTATTTACATAGTCCCAAACTTGATTCCAAGTGGCCATGAGAGGAAAGCCATGGGAAGTCAAGTGGGACTCATTATTCACAAAATTGGCCTGAACCGGCAATGAGACCAAGAACACCAAAAACTTGCAAAAAGATAACCAGTCGGTCTAGATGACTAATCTAATGCTACACAAGGTAAGTAAGTGACACAAATGGAAGACTCAAAGCATCAGATAAGTCCTTTCAATCCATTCTTGACTGGATGAAGGCTCAAACACAAAAATTCAATGAAAACTTGCTCTCTTCCAATCACAAAAATGTACTCTCCAAGTCTCAATGTGTGAAAGCAATCCTCCAACCCAGGTATTAGGGTTTTTCTGACCTTATATACCTTTCTCCCATGTTCTAGGACCCTTGGGTCGGGCTTAGAGCATCATTAATTCCATTTTCCAACTTTTAGGACAAATAGCCAAGGCAACATTGCTCAAAATGCTCACAGTGTCCAAGACTTACCCAAACCGCAAGCCCCTAACAAAACTATTTCAAATTCACTCATCAAAAACACTATTGGGACTTTACATCATAGTCCTTATTCCCTTGGTGGTTGGCTAGAACCACCTACAAGCCAAAATTGCAAAGATCTCTCCAAAAGACCTTAAGGTGCTCCTGCACCATTCCCCCCCCTGCAAAAAAGAAGTTAAGGAACCTATGGTGTCAAGAGCTCCTCACTAATTCCATGCTTCTTAAAGTCACTTTCTACTATCCAAGTAGCCTCTGACTCTGGTTGATGTCTCCACTTCACTAGGTGCTCCATGTATGTCTTGTGCCTAGTCTTCTTCTTCACCCTTGAGTCTAGAATCTTGTCCACTTGTGGTATGATCTGATCAAGTACCTTGAGTTCATCCACATCCTTACTCACCTCAGCACTATATTGTTCCTCATCCATTTCTGGTCCTTTATACTTCACCAAGTCCTTCACATTGAAGATAGGCGAAATGGACATCTCCTTGGGTAACTCCACCTTGTATGCATTGGATCCATACTTAGCCAACACTTTACATGGCCCTATCCTTTTCATTTGTAGCTTACTTGGTATGACTTTAAGTAGTCTTTCCTTGTTCAAGTATACCATCACCAAATCACCTATTTCAAATTGTAGATCTATCTTCCCTTCATCTCTTTTAGCCTTCAACTTCTGGTTAGCCTCCATTAATGTCTTCTTTACCTACTCATGAACCTCTCTCATTGACTAAGCAAAATCATCAGCATGTCCATTGATTCCTTCATAACCTTTTAGGTCTCTTAGCTCAAGTACACCCCTTGGATGTAACCCATATACAATTTCAAATGGGCTCTTACTAGTAGACCTGTTTGTGCTATCATTGTAGGCAAATTTTTCCTATGAAATGACTTGTTCCCATCCTTGTCCATACTCCTTAGTTAGACACCTCAACAAGTTACCAAGTACCCTATTTATCAAGATTTATGGTGAGCTTATCCTCTTGAAGTTTCTTCAACACAAGTTCTAGGTGCTTCATATGTTCTTCTTTTGTTTTGCTAAAGATGAGGATATCATCTAAGTAGACTACCACAAAGACTCCTATAAAGTCCTTCAAGACCTCATTCATCACCCTCATAAAAGTGCTAGGTGCATTTGTAAGCCTGAATGGCATTACTAACCACTCATATAACCCCTCTGTGGTTTTAAAAGCTAACTTCCATTCATCCCCCTCTTTCATCCTAATCTGATAGTAGCCACTTTTCAAATCAATCTTGGAGTAGTACTTAGCATCCCCTAAACAGTCCATTAAGTCTTCTATCCTAGGAATAGGAAACCTATATCTAATGGTTATCCTATTTATGGCCCTAGAATTAGTACACATTCTCCACTTATCTCCCTTGTTAGGTGCCAACACCACTGGAACAACACATGGGCTTATGTTTTTCCTGATCAACCCTTGGTCCAAAAGTTCTTGAACTTGCCTTGCTATCTCCTTGTTCTGCTCCGGTGTCATTTTGTATGCAGCGTTGTTAGGCAATGTTGCTCCTGGTACAAAGTCAATTTGATGACTGATTGCCCTCTTAGGTGGTAGTGTAGCTGGTGTGCCTTCACAAATGATATCCCTGAAATGATCCAACAGTTGCTTCACCTCTGTTGTCATAGGTAGCCGACTAGGTGACTCCTCCTCCTTTGGCTTCAACATGATTGCATAGACAACTCCTTCTTCCTCCTTCATGTCTCTTAGGAATTCCTTTCCACTCATCAAAAGTACACTGGATTCTGCCTTTTCCACTGTGCCTTCTTGGGGAAAAATCTTTGTGGTTAAGCGCTTGAGCTGGAGTATACTAGAATGGGTGACCTCCCGGGAAGGCCTAGTGCCTCACCTCTATGAGAATCACTTAGATGCAATGATTGCTAAGTGGGCCATTCAGTATCATTTCAAATTTGTTGCTTTAAGCAACTTACAAATTTGCAACTTAAGACTCCTCCAACCTAAGGGATCGATCTGGTGGAACATAGCTCGGAGCGATTCCACATGTTTTGGTGCAAAAGAAGACCATGCCTAGTGTAAACAGACCTATTTGGACATGTTGGAACAGTCCGCTTGGTCACACAAGTTGCAGAACGAAAGTTGCACCACTCTGCAACTTTGCACTGCTTGTATTTGATGTTTTTTCCATCAAGTGAAAATCCGCCACCACTGGAAAACCACTCTAAGATAGCCAAAACTGAGAGAGGTTTTTGTAGATAGGCTCAACACAATCCTATAGGATTAGATGAGAAGTTTCTAAGCATCACGACATCTGAGTAATAGCATACTGAAGTTTGCAGCCATTTTGCACTTTGAACCCTTAAGGGATTGATCTGGTGGAACATAGCTCAGAGTGATTCCATGTGTTTCAGTGTGAAAGAGGACCATGCCTAGCATAAAAATACTTATTCAAACGTGTTGGAACAGTTCGCTTGGTCACAGGAGTTGCAGAGCGAAAGTTGCACCACTTTGTAACTTCGCACAACTTGAATTTGACACGTTTTCCATCAAGTGAAAATCCGCTGCCATGAGAAAACCACTCCAAGATAGCCAAAATAGAGAGAGGTTTTTCTAGAGGGGTCCAACTCCTTTCTATAGGATCAGACGAGAAGTTTCTAAGTGTCACGGTATCCAAGTAATAGCATGTTGAAGTTTGTAGATATTTTGCACTTTGGAGGGATCGATCCGGTGGAACATAGCTCAAAGCGATTCCACATGTTTCGGTGTGAAAGAGGACCATGCCTAGTGTAAACATACCTATTTAGACATTTTGGAACAGTCTGCTTGGTCACACAAGTTGCAAAGCGAAAGTTGCACCACTTTGCAACTTTGCATAGCTTGAATTTGACACGTTTTCCATCAAGTGAAAATCCACCACCACGAGAAAACCACTCCAAGATAGCCAGAATCGAGAGAGAGTTTTCTAGAGGGGTCCAGCACCTTTTTGTAGGATTAGATGATAATTTTCTAAGTGTCACGGTATCCAAGTAATAGCATGCTGAAGTTTGCAGCTATTTTACACTTTGGACCCTTAAGGGATCGATCTAGTGGAACATAGCTCGGAGTGATTCCACATGTTTCGGTGTGAAAGAGGACCATACCTAGCGTAAACATACCTATTTGGATGTGTTGGAATAGTCCACTTGGTCACACGAGTTGCAGAGCGAAAGTTGCACCACTTTGCAACTTTGCACAGCTTGAATTTGACACCTTTTCCATCAAGTGAAAATCCACCACCATGAGAAAACCACTCCAAGATAGCCAAAACCAAGAGAGATTTTTCTAGAGGGGCCCAATGCCTTTCTGTAGGATCAGATGAGAAGTTTCTAAGTGTCACGGTATCCGAGTACTAGCATGCTGAAGTTTGCAACCATTTTGCACTTTGGACCCTTAAGGGATCGATCCGGTGGAACATAGCTCGGAGCAATTCTATTTGTTTCGGTGTGAAAAAAGACCATGCCTAGCATAAACATACCTATTCAGATGTGTTGGAACAATCTGCTTGGTCACACGAGTTGCAGAGCGAAAGTTGCACCACTTTGCAACTTTGCACTGCTTGAATTTGAAACTTTTTCCATCAAGTGAAAATCTGCCACGCACGAGAAAACCACTCTAAGATAGCCAGAACTGAGAGAGGTTTTTCTAGAGGGGCCCAACGCCTTTTTTTAGGATCAGACAAGAAGTTTCTAAGTGTCACGGTATCTGATTACTAGCATGTTGAAGTTTGCAGCCATTTTGCCCTTTGGACCCTTAAGGGATCGATCTGGTGGAACATAGCTCAGAGCGATTCGACGTGTTTCGGTGTGAAAAATACCATGCCTAGCATAAACATAACTATGCAGACATTTTGGAACAATCCGCTTTGTCACACGAGTTGCAAAGCGAAAGTTGCACCACTTTGCAACTTTGCACTGCTTGAATTTGACACTTTTTCCATCAATTGAAAATCCGTCGTCACGAGAAAACCACTCCAAGATAGCTAGAACAAAGAGAGGTTTCTCTAGAGGGGCCCAATGCCTTTCTGTAGGATCAGATGAGAAGTTTCTAAGTGTCACGATATCCGAGTACTAGCATGCTGAAGTTTGCAGCCATTTTGCACTTTGGACCCTTAAGGGATCGATCCGGTGGAACATAGCTCGGAGCGATTCTACGTGTTTCGGTGCAAAAAATACCATGCCTAGCGTAAACATACCTATTCAGACATGTTGGAACAATCCGCTTCGTCACACGAGTTGCAGAGTGAAAGTTGCACCACTTTGCAACTTTGCACTGCTTGAATTTGACAGTTTTTCCATCAAGTGAAAATTCACCGCCATGAGAAAACCACTCCAAGATAGCCAAAACTGAGAGAGGTTTTTCTAAAGGGGCCCAATGCCTTTTTGCAAGATCAGACGAGAAGTTTCTAAGTGTCACGGTATCCGAGTACTAGCACGTTGAAGTTTGCAGCCATTTTGCACTTTGGAACCTTAAGGGATAGATCCGGTGGAACATAGCTCGGAGTGATTCTACGTGTTTCGATATGAAAGAGGACCATGCCTAGCGTAAACATACCTATTTCAAAGTGTTGGAAGAGTCCGCTTGGTCACACGAGTTGCAGAAAAATGTGTACAAATTGTTTACATGACCTTTATATGACATTTTTCACATTGTTTACATTTCAAAATTCAAAGTTTGCAAATTTTCCTACTCAAGGAATTTACAGAACAAGGTGCTACTACACCAAACATGAAATTCAACCTTACAATATTTGATTATATCTCATTATGTAATTAAATCTTATTACAATGCCTCTGGCACTTTGTTCTCTCAAATCTTTTACAATGTCACTCATACATTCAAGATTCTCTTTAAATGTCTACATCATAGTGCTCATCATGAGGTTAACTTCAAATGAGTAAGTTGAGATTCCCTCGCTAAGCTTCACATGCTCTCTTATAATGGCTTGAAATCAAAATTGAGATTTGTCAAAATCATCAAAATAAGTATGTTGCATTGCTTTTTTGGCTGATTTTCTTTAATGGCTCTTAAATCAGCATTTTTTGCAACGAAAGATCAATCAACCCTTAGTAGTTTACTTACACGCAAAGTAAAAGAGAAAAAGAAAGAGCATCCAAAATGGAAATGAAATAAAAATAGATGGAAAGCACTTACAGATGTTGCATACAGGCATCAAAATAAGGATGTTGCATTGCTTTTCTCGTTGACATTCTCTTGGATGGCTCATATATCTGCATTTTTTGCAAGGGGACATCAATCACTATAAAAGAAGATGATAGCATTGGCATCAAACAAATTAATGTGCATACAAGTATAAATTAATAAGAACCAATGTGCATATACTTACAAATTAATCCAACGAACCATCCAGGTTTGCTCTACTCTTTATTGTGTCAAGTATTGCCTCATGGTCAGACTCACGGACCTTCCATAACGTCTTGTTCAAAGGTCTACCCCCATATTTGGTCAAATGAACATTGGATGCCATGACAAGGTTCAAGTAATGAAGAATCTTACGATGCATGTCAAAGTCCTGAAATAGCCAATGTTTAACACTTGAATGTGGGTACCTTCTAAGCCATGTTCCAGTAACCACAACTGAGCCTGTAGGGTATTCGATGTTTTCTCCATCTATAACTGGGGCCTCCAATTTTTTTTGGTCTCAACACAATGACACAAGTAATAGTCTATTCCCTCTTCATTGTCTTCATCTGCAATAACTGCATAAACATGCCCTGCATTGATATGTGCAAAAAATCTCTTGAAATTTGTCAACATTACGAATACAGTACAAAGTAAGATCTAACGATATGGAATTTCAACAACTAAGAGAGTAGATATATCACCTCGTTGAACTAGATCTAATATGCGGTCAAAGCTGACCGATGATTTTATTTGTGTCAGTTCTAATGCCGTCGGAGGGCAATACGTGTGAAGTGGGCTAAGATAACTTGTGAACCATTTGTCAACCCACTCCCCTGACTCACAATCATTCCAGTCTTGCATTGTACATGAAGAACAAAAGCATGCCATCTTTCGTGTATCGATACTCCATGAACCTGTATTTGAGCTAAGGAAAGAGTTTACCTCACTCGATCCTATTAGTGTACAATAGTATTCATATGGTGCAATGTTAGTATCATCCATCAACCAAAAAAATCTACGAACTGAAGATGTACCTTCATTACCTGGACCCATCAAAGCATTACACCACTCAACGATTGATTTTGCATCTGTCAACTTTGCACTGTCTTTATACTTTAACTCCTCTCGTGCTAATGCTCTTTTCACGCATGCTCCTACACCATCATGCTCCCCCTTTCCATGTCCAGCCTCACAAAATTTCCACATATGTTGAACACCTATAATGACATGCATCCTGCACAACCAGTAGAACATGCACGAGTTCTTGAACTGTGCTGCACAGTTATCATACCATATTAGATGTTGATCGTATTCTATGCCCCTCTGAGCCAAACCACTGTAGAACATCTGGAAGCAACCTTGCACGAACTCTAGAGAATGTGTGTGATCATCACTAATGTAAAAGTGGTACTCCCTCAATACCTTCCTTTTCTCATCTGTACTATCAGATGCATGAATGAATGCTATGTAAACAAATATCAAAACTTGTGTACAGTTGTAATATTGTGACTGCACCTCATGTTGTGGTTGTAGAGTGTAGTTCTCTACAAATTCAACCATGAATACTATCCTTCCAACTGGAAAGGTGTCCTTGCATAGCTTGAACTGCGTGTCCAACGATCGGGCTCTATGGGTATGCATTGCATACTCAAACAGTATACTGTCACGAAATGTGGTCATAAATTTGTACACTGGAATCTTCTCAATAACCAAATCACACTTTTTTGCTTGAGACCCATCTTTTGTAGCATATGCCACTATTTTATACTTCCTGAACTCTACTAGTTTTTGTCCCACCTCATCTGTGCTTTCCATATGTTGACATACTAGCATACGCTGGGAGCCACCGCAATGCTCGCATGAACCATCCAAGCATGTTGTCCTATAGAATATCTGGCCATCCTCTATTTTACATAAATTTTTTGATAAGAATTCTCTTGAAGATTTTGGTGGGGCTTTTATGCCACAATCCTGCAAAACATCGTTAGTATGCAAATCTAAACATATAGAACGATAAACATCATAATGGTTAGAAAATTCAATATGTAGTCTACAACAACAAGTAGTGCGTGTGTGATTTATCTTGACATAAAAAGGTTTAAGCAGTTCAAAAAATATTTGAGAAATACTAATTTGAGGATAATCATTTTCAAATTTCCAAAAAAATTGGGTCTGAGTCATATCCAAAAACTGCTTTGGATGTGGCTCACGATTCCGACTATCGATTCTCCTTCTTACCACATCCCTTTGATTCGGAGATGGCCTTGTGTTATTCTTCCAATACTCTTAAATTAGTGTTCTCAAGGCTTCGACAACTTCTTTATCTTTTCGTGACAGCCTCCCCGAGAATACCCATAATTCATTTGTATCATTGCCCTCAATTATTTGCCACCTTTGAATGGCTCTTGATAAATTTTTTCTACTAATTCCCATTTTTTCACTAGTCTTTTTAATTAGGCGAGCTCTCTTTGTTTGACAACTTACCAAAGTTGATGTAATGACACGTCGGGTGACATTTCTATCCTTTGAGCGTGAGGTCTTACCCACACTCTCATAAGCATCCATTAGATTCTTCACAATAGTGTCTTCACTCGATGCATTCGATGTTCTCAACCCAAGAGTCTTTATGATGTTCCTATACTTTACACCTTGCATCATTTCAACAAATAGTTGACATCTTGCAGTCTCATTTAGCCTTTCAAAGAATCATTCCCAAATCTTATCAGCATATCTTCTACAAGTGCATGTTGAAATCTTACCTTCCATGTGCTGCAAAATCTCATCATCAATATTAATCAAATACTTTGGCTTTCTAAGCAAAATTCTTGGTGGTGTTCTCCTAGGTACATACATTTCAACATTAGAAATTTCATCAATATTTAATTGAGGTGGGCTAGATTGCATACCTTCGATTGAGGGTGGAGAAGAAGACATACATTGAGGTTCATATGGGAATGATGGCATACCTTCTTCGTCAATTTTGAGTGATGATGTACTCTCAACTTGAGATGTGTTGGATGGTGTCCAACAATATTCACTTGCGGTAAATGGTGTCCCTCCATATTCACTTGCCGTAGATGGTGTCTGTCCATATTCACTTGTGCTAGATGGTGTCCCTCCATATTCGCTTGTGCTTAATGGTGTCCCTTCATATTCACTTGTTGTAAAGGGTGTGTCTCCAACTACGGTATTTGAATCTTTCTTACGACGATGCTTTTGCATTTGTGCTTGTTGTGCTGCCAATTCCCATTCTCTTTTTGATGGTTGAGGTTCCTCTACAATCGGGTTGTTTTCATCAATCGTTTCCAATTTCTTCTTTTCACGATATGTCGCCACCCGAACTCTCTCCTTTTCTTTCAATGTTTCGTTCTCTTCGTCTGTTAGTTTCCTCTTTGTCTTTTTCTTCAGCATGGCAGATAATTTTATCTGTACCATGGTAATGAGATGAATATTAGCTCCTAAAAAATGTATCCATTCAAGATAATTAAAAAATATATGTCATTGAAGGCTTCATTTAAATAATACTTACAATCATCGTGTACAAAAGTAGGGTCTTTTATTGTTGAACATGCCTTGGAATGAAACTAATGACAATAGGATATGTGGTTCTTAGCTCAAACAAGCACTTTTCCATGAGAATTTGAGGAACCAAGGAGTGATTTTCAAAAATTGTTGGTGCAGGAGCACCTTAAAGGTCTTTTGGAAGATCTTGGCAATTTTGGCTTGTAGGTGGTTCTAGCCAACCACCAAGGGAATAAGGACTATGATGTAAAGTCCTGATATATTTTTGATGTGTGAGTTAAGGAAAACTTAGGGTAGTCTAGAGCCTTGAAGTTTGGAGAAGCCTGAATGATGAAATTAGGCAAATTAGTCCATGTAGACTTGGCAATTTGTCCTCAAAGTGGGAAAAGGGCATTAATGATGCTCTAATCCCGACCCAAGGGTCCTAGCACATGGGAGAAAGGTATATAAGGTCAGAAAAACCCTAATTGAGCATGTGGGAAATCTATTGTACGATTTGGAGTTTTGGAAGGGGAATTTGTGAGTTGGAAGAGTGCAAATTTCATTGAATTTATGTTTTTGTGCCTTCATCCAGCCAAGAATGGATTGAAAGGACCTATCTAATGCTTTGAGTCTTTCAATTGTGTCACTTAATTACTGTGTGAAGCATTATATTAGCCATTTAGTTCAATTGCTTTCTGTTTTGCAAGTTTTTAGAGTTTTTGGTCTCATAGCCGGTTCAGGCTAGTTTTTGGAAATAATGATCCCCACTTGAATTCCCATGGCAAGGCTACCATGGACACTTGGAATAAAGTAGGGGAATTTTTTTACAGAGTACATATGGTGTGTGGTGTCTTTATTTGTAGGGGAGATGGTGAATTCATCAAGAACTAGGCGAGTGCAAGTGCATTCTGGCTAATGGCTTGGAGAGGACAGCAGTAAAGAAAGTTGCTAAATGGATTGGTTTGTCCTAATAAAGAGAAAGAGAGTGTGGGAACATGTATTTCAGACATGTGTGTGCAAGGAGGAGAGTTGAGGAGGTCATTGAAGCCCTCAAAGTTGGAAAAAGGAGCCAGAACCCTAGAAACCCTTGAAAATAGGGGGTATGAGGACAGTCCTATGTACAGACACCAAAGGGACTAAAAACCTAGTAAATCTTGAAGCCTAGGGTACCACTAGAAAGAATCTATAAAAATATTTGGGGGTTGTTAAGACCGTTTTTGAGAAAAGCCAAGAAAACGGGTTCTAGGAGGCTTAATTGGGCAAAAGGCTACAAGGCCTAAAATTGGGTTTTTCAAGAAAGCGATGGGTACAAGGTGAAAGAATCCTATGAGATGGATCAGTGAGGAGTCAAATCAACAAGGGGATAGTGAAAATACCCTTTCCTAGCCCCTGGAGTGGTTAGGACACTTTGGGTCAGTGTGGAGCCCAAGGAAGCTTAGTGGTGAATTGAGAGCAATGGTGAAGAATTTGAAATTGGTGGAGAGTCTTATGAGGTGAGAGGGGTTTAGGAGGTATCCCTGAGTAGGGTAGAAAGGAATACCCTAGGAAGACCAGAGAATAGGTCTTGGGAAGAGAAATATTGCTCTTGAAAGATAAGACTCCCCATCAATTGTTGAAGGAGTGGTCTATGTAATGAACTTTTGACCTTGTGCAGGGTATTTTGAAGATGTTTGATGCTTTGGAATGGTCTGGGAAGGCCCGAGTATAGGATTTTCTATAAACCCTCCCTCTTTGCATTGAAAAATGGGGGGTTTTGTATTGGAAGCCTAGTTGAGCGGGTAAGGTCCTAAGACCTAGAAATTATCTTGTTTTAAGACCTAATTAAAGACTGTTTTTGGGTTTGGAAGTCTGGTGTGAAGATCTAAGGGTAGTTCCTTTGTAAAATTGGCCTGCTTGGAGGCCTAAAATAGTGAAAAAGGTCAGTTTTCTTAAATTTGTCCCAAAGGAGTCATGTGATGGGTTAAGGTATGTCTTGAAACTCTAGAATTGGTGCTACAATCATTCTTTTATTTTCCTAGTGTTTTTGAAAGTTTTGGAGTTAAGGGCCCAAAACTGGTTTTGCACAATAACTAGATTCCAAGGGTGAAATTTGGGAAATAATGTTTTTGTTTGTTGTCCAGCTTGGAGGAGTGTTGGGATTGGTCCATTACACCTTTTTAATATTCTTAGATGGTTCTTGAAGGCAAGTTGACATCTTCAATGGTTTTGGGTCCTCTAACTCTACATAAAATATGAGTATCACAGTTTGAAGTGTGTGCATGGTTTGGGAGATACATGTGACAGTTTGTAGATGCTTGGCTACTAGTAATGTGGACAATGAACAAAGGAACTAAGTTTGTGTGTAAGGGAAGACTTTTGAAATGTTTCATTTTTGTTGTACTAACTCAAACAAAGATTTATTAAGCAAATAATGGTTTGGTTGTGCCTTAAGAATTATAGTTTGTGTTTGTAAACAATGGTGCCATTATGGAAGATTTAAGACAACTTGTGAATGACATAATCATTGGTTGATGTTTTGAGGAACCCAGTTGATTGTAATTAGTTATTTTCAAGATTTTCAAGGTGTTTTGAAGGTCCTTAAAGAATTGGGAACTCTTAATGCTAATTTGAGTATATTAATCAAATGTTTTGTGAAGGGAAATATAGTTAAATAAGTGTGTCAAGAAAGGTGTTGATTTCTTCCTTTGTACTGCATCAGTTTCTACAGAGGTATTGGAAGGTGTGTGGACCCTTCAGAGGAATGGGAGAGGCTTGGAGTTGTCTTAAAGGATGAATTTTGGTGAATGGTTTTGAATTTCTATAATTGGCAAGTGTAAAATGATAATTGGCAAGTGTAAATAATTATGTATATAATTTGGTAATTTAAAATGTGCATTGACAACCTAAGGTTATAATGACAAAAAAAAATGAAAGCAAGCCATAATAGAATGAAAGAAAATTTGTAAAGACTTCACATACTTTAAAAACCAAACTTTCAAATGGAGGAGTTCAATCAAATTATGTAGCCTTAGCTTCTTCTTTCTTCAAACTCCACAACAATTTGACTTGTTCAAAAGCTTGTTCCCTTCCACACTTCAATTGTATATCAGTTTTCAATGGAATTCAAACTTCAATTAATATTATATGTCTTTCAACGTGGAAACTCTGCTATTTCATGCAAAGGTGGTAAAAAGATCATAGAAAAGGTGATGGAATGTGAAAAAGATGCTTGCACACTTCACAACATCATCAAAAAGGTATTTTTTGTCAGAGCACGTGCAAAACCAAGGGAATATACAGACTGTGGGCCTTCAAATCACAGGTATATAGATTTTTTTACCATTTTAGTGGAGTACAAAATGCGCACGCGTTATAACGCGAGTGCGTTATATGAAATTTGGTTTTCTTAGTGTATTTTTGAAAGTATAGGAGTTTCTAAGAGAGTGGGAGGGAGAGAGCGGGAGAGTGGAAGATAGAGAGGGAGGGAGAAGGGAAGAGTGGGAGAAAGAGAGAGGGAGAGAGTGGGAGATAGAGTGGGAGGGAGAGAGGGGAGAGTGGGAGATAGAGAGGGAGGGAGAGAGGGGGAGAGTGGGAGAGAGTGGGAGAAGGGGAGAAGTAGGGAGTGGGAGATAGAGACCTAAACCCTAAACCCTAAACCATCAACCCTTAAACCCTAATCCCTCAACCCCTATACCCTCTTAATCCCTCAACCCTTAAACCCTAATCCCTCAACCCCTATACCCTCTTAATCTCTCAACCCTTAAACCCTAATCCCTCAACCCTTAAACCATCTTAATCCCTCCACCCTTAAACCATCTTAATCCTTCCACCCTTAAACCCTAATCCCTCAACCCTCAACCCTTAAACCCTAATCCCTCAACCCCTATACCCTCTTAATCCCTCAACCCTCAATCCTCAACCCCTAAACCCTAATCCCTCAACCCCTATACCCTCTTAATCCCTCAACCCTAATCCTCAACCCTTAAAACCTAATCCCTCAACCCCTATACCCTCTTAATCCCTCAACCCTTAAACCCTAATCCCTCAACCCCTATACCCTCTTAATCCCTCAACCCTTAAACCTCTCCCTAAACCTAATCCCTCAACCCCTTTAATCCCTCAACACTTAAAACCTTAAACCCTAATCCCTCAACCCCTATACCCTCTTAATCCCTCAACCCTTAAACCCTAATCCCTCAATCCCTATACCCTCTTAATCCCTCAACCT